>CAMRHE010000216.1:3000000-3508245 GCA_947044405.1 Leptodactylus fallax
GTTCACCACCATCTCCTTGGTCTTCCCAGCATTTATCCTAAGGTGGTTCCGCTGGCACCAGTCTACAAAATACTGATTCAATTCTCTGTCATCTTCGACTGATGAGGCCTACTATTGTAGAGTCATCAGAATACTTCTGTAAGTAGCAGCTAGATGAGTTGCACCTAAAATCTGCAGTGTACAGTGTGAAGAGGAAAGGGGCAAGAACTGTACCCTGAGGTGCCCCTGTATTACAGATCACAATATCTGACACACAGTTCCGGGCTCTCACATACTGAGGTCGGTTTGTGAGGTAGCCTAGGATCCAGTTGGAGAGGTGTTGGTCCACTCCAACAAGGGCCACCTTGTCTCTCAGTAGCCCCGGCTGTATGGTGTTAAAAGTACTGGAGAAATCCAGGAACATTATTTTCACAGTGTTCCCTGGTTTCTCCAGGTGAGAGAGAGCTCTGGGCAGAAGGTGGATAATGGCATCATTCACCTCAATGCCCAGCCAATAAGCAAACTGGAGAGGGTCCATAGCCAAGCTCACTAGAGGGCGGAGATGTATGAGAACCAATCTCTCTAAGCTCTTCATCAGGTGATATGTCAATGCTATGGGTCTGTAGTCGTTAAGGTCCATAAGATGAGGTTTCTTTGGAACCGTTATACAAGAAGATTTCCACAGTTCTGGTACCATTCCCAGCTTCAGGCTCATATTAAACATATATATTTATGACCTGTATGAGTCAAAAGCAGTTTGCAGGTCCTTAAATATTCAGTCATATGACGTGTATCAGCCAATATAAGTTCACATTTAATTTACCAGGTTTCCATAACAACACAGCCATAAATAGACTGTATCTATACTGGACTGCCATACTGAATGTCAAGTGCAAAACTGGCCAATTCTTATGAGGCCACTACACAAACAAAAAATGAAATGTACCCGTGCGAAGCCGGGTCCTTCTGCTAGTATAGTTATATATATAAAAATTCATTATAGTTCTTTTGGAGCCTGTATGTTTTTCTACTTTCTTCTTGTTCCCCTTCTCCCCTGACATACACGATGGTATATGGTACTAGTGCTGCTTTAATTCCATCTTCCCCTAGCGAATCCGAAGAGAGCATACATGCTAGCTTATTCTGTTTTCTCACATCCAAAAGGCTATATTTACTGCGAACAGTTTGCCATTGAGCACATACTGACGTCATCATGACGTCTTGCGCCTCCACGTCACTTCCGCCCTCAGTTCGGCTGACCGGATGTTTGGTGACTGCCATGTTCTCACGGCATGCATCGATTACTAGGCTGAACTTGGGGAAATATGGGTATGTGCTCATTTAACTGCCGTTCTCCACCTGCAATTTATCTGTCCCTTATTAGACCTTTATAAAAGTTTCTATTAACCTAAGTGACACCACCTCCTGACAAAGGCAGAGCCAAAACGCACTTTGGGAGTGGTCACAAGGCTCACTCTAGCACATCACCTCTTCAGTATATGGGTATGTTCTTTGAATGTTCCAAACAGGTATTTTGTACTTAGATTTGTTGTTCAACTGCTGAAACTGCTGTTTTAGTCTGGCTGGACAGCCAAGATACTTATGTTACTAATTATCATTTGTTCTGGGGTGTATATATAACTCTGGTAAGCAGTATTACAACTCTACATCGCTTTGTCTATACCCTTCTGGTGATTGTGCAATTATTATACAACAACACCCATCTATAGTGTGTGTATATGTATAATATATTTATATCCATCTTTGCATTATTTATTTATTCAGTTTATGGGTGTAGCCATTTAAACTGTCTGTAATCGGTATGTGAGTAACTTGACACCTTGTAAACCGTCAGTTTTGTTTTGTTCTATTTTTGATACATGACATCTACCTATATATATTTTTAATCAATAAAGTTTGATATATTTTTGATATATTGGCTGCTCTTGGTGTATTGAATGATTTTTGTCTAATCTTTTCTTTTCAGTTATTTTATATGTTCATATTAGGCCAACATGTTGTTACTTGAGGGGTCACTCCATGTTTAGAGATGAGCTTGAGGGGAACATTACCCCTTGTTAGCTTTACATTCTTATGTCTCAAGGTTATGTAATTATTATTAAATTTACACAAAGCAGATTTGTTGCAGAAATGTCTTTTGTATGGGGATTTTAAGAAAATCGAGTACATGCATGAAGTTCTGCATTTCTGTGTTACCCTGCAAGTTGCAGCAGCAAAATTCCCCCGAAATTGTATGCTTTTTTTTTTTTTTTTTTTTACTGTGCCTCAGGTTTGTTCTGCAGGTCCCTGGAGCTTTCAGCCTTTGCTTTGCACATATACTTTACCATTAAACAACGCAAACATTTTGACAGGGTAGGAATTTACGAAAAAACATTTGCACTGTACAAGTTTGTAACAGAAGGTATTTTTTGTTCTGTTGTTGCTATGTGAAATGTGTTTAGATATTTCTAATGCTATCTTCACATCAGTTTTGTGTCCATTGTTGTGGTCCGCCAGGGGACCAGAACAATGCACTGGCAGACCACTAAAACAGCGGACACATATGGAGCCCGACAAACCCCAATGACTATAATGGGATCAGTCAGACTTTTGAACTGAAACCACCAGATGAAAAGTCAGACTTGCAGAACACTTTTGTCTGGTGATTTTCAATGCAAATTGCAATGGAATTTTCCAACAGAGACTGTGATCCAGCATTACTAATATTAAGTTTTGTTTGATTTTTATTACATCAGTCATGTAATGTGGTTATCTTTACTTTGAACTTTGGCATAAATCTCAGTTTAGTAAGATTTGTTATATTTTGTGCATTCAGGTAACAGTACCAGTTTCAGTAAAGGCTCGAATCATTCTGGAAATTAGTGAAGGAATGATGTATCTGCATAATCAGAATGTGATTCACAAGGATCTAAAACCAGAGAACATATTGGCAAATGATGAGCTTCATGTGAAGGTAATGTTTACAATTGATCTGTTTTGATGTTGAAAAATCAGAATTATATAGAAAATACCTTCTCTCATTTTTAAACCACTCCGAGTTTTGGCCTTAAAAATTGCATCTCAAGAGCACATGTGAAAGCATCTTCATTACAGAACATCACCATGTTTTCTCTTTAGCATAATAAATACACAACTGGTGGTGACCGGCTGTGTATGTGTTCCTGGGCTTCCAGTGCTTCCACTTTTGTGTAAAAGAACCCCGATTATTTTCAGCTGGATATCTTTACAGGCTGTGCAGTAAGCACATGGCTGGTGATACTTGCAGCAGTAATGAGTAGCACGTGTTACTATGCATTTCATCTGTGTGCTATATCATTACCATACAGGTGAAATGCATAGAAACATGTGCTACTCATTACTGCAATTAAAAACCACAGGCAGTGCTTCAGTAAAAAAATGGCTTGTAAGCCCAGCCTTACTGAAAAACTGTGTTTAGTTTTTAACTGGTTCCTGTGCTGTGGCGTACCATTACGTCAGCAGCAGGGACTAGTTCCCATAAACTGAAGTAATAGTTCATCATGAAGATGGCTCAGAAACTTAGCCAAGGCCATTGGGAGAGGATGTTAGCTGTGACACAAAGCTGCTCCTGCATCCTGCTGCAATGGCTGCTAGCAGGGAAAACACTGTTCACAACTATTTAACCCCTTAGATGTCGCCATCGGCACCCCAGTGCCCTGGTGACGAGTCTACTGAAAGCCCCTTTACCAGAGGCAAAGTGTTATAGCAGTACTTTCATTTTTGTTACAATATAATGCAGAAGCATAGCATATTATTGTCGCAATTGTGCCACCTATTATTCAAGTGTTAAAAAAAAAAAAACGCAATGTGTAAAATGAAATAAATAAATGTCCATTTTCCATTTTTTTTGCATAAAATAATACCCAATCCCAAGGTGGCACTGACCCCCTCACCAGCCGCACTTCAAACTGTTCATTCTCATCTTTTGAACCAGTTATAGAAGAGGAAGTCTCACAGCTCCTTTCTTCTTCTTGCCTTACAACCTGCAGTAGTGACCCTTTCACCTTACACCTTCTCCAGTCTCTGTCTCCTGCTGTCACGACTTACCTTACTAATATATTTTACCTCTCTCTCTTCTGGAATCTTTCACTCCTCTTTCAAACATGCTGTCATAACCCTGCTACTGAAGAAATCCTCCCTGTGGAGCATTATACTGGGGGGCCCCTCTGGATAGCATATTATGCTGTATGGGGCCTCTGTGGAGCATTATAATGTGGGTGGCTCTGGAGAGCATGTTATATTCTCTGGGGCCACTTTGGAGCATTATACTGGGGGGCCCCTCTGGAGAGCATATTACACTGTGCGGGGCCACCGTGGAGCATTATTCTGGGGCGGCCATCTGCAGAGCATATTATATTGCGTGGCGCCACTGTGGGGCATTATTCGGGGGGAACTAAGGAGCATTATACTAGGGGGCCCTCTGGGGAGTATATTATACTGCGTGTGGCCTACTGTGGAGCATTATACTGGGGGGACACTCTGGGGAGCATAATATATTGCATGGGACCATTGTTGAGCAAAATACTGGAGGGGGGGCACTGTGGAGCATTATACTAGCGGGTGCCCTGTGGGGAGCATATTATACTATGGCCCACTGTGGAGCTTTATACTGGGGGGAAGGGGCAGTATGGGGAGCCTGTTATACTGCGTGAGACCACTGTGGAGTGTATTATATTGTGTGGGGCTTCTCGGGAGCATATTATACTCTGTGGGGCCATTGTAGAGTATTATACTGTGGGGGACCGCTGTGGAGCATTATACCTTGGGAACCCCTCTGGGCAGTATATTATACTGTGTGGAGGCCATTATGGAGCATGTTATACTGTGTTAGGCCACTCTGGAGCATTATACTGGGGGGGCACTGTGGGATGCATATTATATTGTATGGAGAATATTATATTGTGTGGGGCTGCTGGGGAGCATATTGTACTGTCTGGGGCCACTAAGAGGTAGTATTCTGTGTGGAGCCTTATATACCATGTGGGGGCACTATGGGGGAGCTCGGGAGTATTTTATACTGTGTGAGTCCACTGTGGAGCATTATATACCATGTGGGGAAACTATGGAGGGCTCAGGGGAGCATTTTATAGCGTGGAGCATTATATACCATGTGGAGCATTATACTGTGGGGGGGGGGGCTCAAAATTCCTGCTGGCAGCCCTGTGTGCTATGTCTTCATCACAGCTCCCTCACTATAATCTTGCACAAACATGTAGTGCTCCATGGCCATGTCATTCTTCATACGGTACTTTGCATGAACTGGCCATGGAGTTATTGGGGCCTGCACAGTACTATAGGGGCTGACTATACTGGGAACATACTCGTAACATCAGATAGTCAGCACATACAGTATGTAAGACTTCAGTGAAGGAGCCGGGGTGTAGGCTATTAGCAGGAAGCTGTTGGGTGGGGCCCCAGAACAAGATCCTCTGGTGGGCCTAAGGCCCTTCAGTCCGACATTGTATAACGGAGAACTATTATATATAAGGGTGGGTTACTATATATAATTGGGAAACTTAAATATGAGGGGGCTATTAAAAGGGGGAACTATTATATATAAGGCATCCATTATAAGGGGCAGCTATTATTTATAAGAGGGGAACTATTTATAAGGGGGTATAATTGTTAAGTGGGCTTCTTTATAAAGGGGGCTATTAGTGATAATGGGGACTATTATTTATAAGTAACTATTATTTATGAGGGGGATATTATTTATAAGGGAGCACTATTATTTTTACGGGGTGACTGTTACTGATAAGGGGGAATATTACTGATACAGGGCACTATTCATCATTTATAAGGGAGCTTTTACTGATAAAGGTGTAATATTATTGTGTGTGGTAAAATGGGGCTTGTTATTACTTTTTTGTTGGCAGAAAGGAGGCGTTATTATAGGGGTTGCCACTGGAAGACACTGGTGTTGTTTGCATATCAGCATTTGGGGCCCCGCTTTTAATTTTGCCCAGGGCCCCACTTTGTCTAAAACCGGCCCTGCCTGGGGGTGGATACAATCAGGTCCCAGTGATTTGTCTATTCTGCACAAGTAGTATAACATAAAAAAACAATATAAATTAGGTAACATGTCATTTATGATGCCCAATGTAGCACGCTAAACTTAGAACATAAAAAAGGATGATAAAACAAACTTTTTTGTCAACCCGTTAAAGAGTTATTCATAATTATAAAATTTGATCAATAAGTTAAACATTTCCCAAGATGGTGCAATAGAAAATTACTTGTGCAAAAAACAAGCCCTCATATGGCTATGTCAACATTAAAATGAAAAAGGGATTTTAGAATATGACAGTGGGAAAAAAACAAAAAAATAGGACCAGCACCCGTATCAAAATAGGCCTTGTCCTTGACTCTTTCCCAGCATCCACCATAATAGTATGGTGGATGTCGAGTCTTTAAAAATAGCGGCCACTCATTGATTGGCTGTGGCATTCACGTAGGTACATGCGGATATTACCGCCGCAGCCTAAGTATAACCTGATGAGGAGTGGCAGTGCTTGAACAGTAGGGTATTTACCAGGTAAGTAGTAGTTCTTATACCATTTTCCCTCAACACGTCTGTGTCCATCACATAACTATGGACTGATTTTTATCCACTGCAACTAAGCAAGATGAACGACAGCAGGCAGAAATCTAGAGAATCGTGAGGAATTGATACAGAAAGTGCATTGGAAGTTGTATAACTTTTTCCTTCTACAAACAATAACATTTGTTTCTCAATATTTGTGTGAAACTGAACAACCCATTTAAAGGGTTTGTCCAGGATAAACGTTTTTATTTTTATATGAGGCCGGGAAAGTGACGTCCCGTGTCCATTCCTTAGCCCGCTAATTGGCCTAAGCAATCACGTGCGGTGGAAACGTGCACCAAAACAAGACACCGGAGCAGCAGGACCGGACCTCGCTGGAAGACACTGGACACCGGGGACAGGTGAGTATGGTCTGTTTGTTTTTTGTTTTTTTTCTATTTATTTCACCTTAACGATTTCATATAAAAAACTGAACAACCCCTTTAAGGCTGAGGCCACACGTTGGAGAAAAGCTGTGGTTTTTTTGCGGATCTTGCTGTGTTGAACTGCACAGTAGATCAATATTTAACATCAGTTAGTTGTTCTGCATTAACATATAGCTTAGGTGTGGCCTAAAAAGAATGGATTCTAGTTAGGACCATATAGGTTCAGTGAAGTATCCTTAAAGAGGACTAGGAACACATGCCAGCATTTACAGTTAGGTCCAGAAATATTTGGTCAGTCACAATCTTCATGATTTGGACATTGCGTGACACCACATTCAATTTGAATTGAAACAATTGAGATGCAATTGATGTGTATACTTTTAGGTTTAATGCAGGGGGGCTGAACATGTGAAATATTTAGGAATTGCAACCATTGTTCTACAAAGCCTCCTAATTTCAGGGGCTCAAAAGTATTTGAAATTAACATTACCATAAATAAAATGTTCATTTTTAATACTTTGTTTGAGAATCCTTGGCAGGCAATGACTGCCTGAAGTCTGGAAGTCATAGACATCACCAAATGCTGGGTTCCTCCTTCTTGATGCTTTGCCAGGTCTTTACTGCAGCTGGCCTCCTTTTGGTTTTGTGGGTCTTTCTACTATAAGTTTTGTCTTAAGCATGTCAGAGCTCCTTTTCATTGAGAGCTCCTTTGACTGCATGTTGTGGGTTCACAGCAACAGCTCCCAAATGCAAATGCCACAACTGGAATCAACTCCAGACCTTTTACCTGCATAATTGTTGATTGATTAATGAGGGAATAGCCCATGCAGCCCATTAAATAACTTTTTAGATAATTGTCCAATTACCTTTTGTCCCTTGAAAAAGAGGCAGCTACATATTACAGAGCTGTAATTCCTAAACCCTTCCTTAAATAAGGGTGTGAATACCCTCAAATTAAAGCTGAGAGTCTGCACTTTAAGCCCATATTGATTATATAACTATATATATTGAACTGTATGTCACTGACCTAGGTCAGTTTTCCAGCTATACATGAAGTCTAACTTACAGATGGATAGAAGTAGTTGAGTTAAAGGGACATTTGCATCTCATTTCAGTATTGAAAAAAAAAGGTAGTTTTTTTTGTTAGCACTTTTGGTCCATTTTTGTTTTAGTGTAGTACTGAGAAATTAAAAATTAAATACAAAATGTGGCAATAATCATAGAGAGAGAAAAGCATTCTCTGCAAGGTAATCCTCATTTTGTAGTAGGAGGAGGGTTCAAATGACTAACAATGGCAGCTCAGTTATTCTCTTGATAGGTCTAACAACAAATAGCAGCACAACAGAAAGCATACCAATAGAACATTCCTCTAGAATTGCTAGGGCACAATCAAACTTAAAGCGCAATTCCCAATGAGCAAAGAAAAAAAAACGCCCTATGCGTTTGGGTGTCAGAATATGGTGACGTTTAGAAAAAAAAATTTTTTTTGCACAGTTTTAGATTTTTGTTAAAGAGTTAAAATGTAAATAAAACCATGTAAATTTGGTATCCCCAGGAATGTACCGAAATATAGAATACATATGACATGAAATTTTGGCTGCAGAGTGAACGCCGTAAAAATGAAGCCCGTAAGAAAGTCACATAAATGCATTTTTTTTTTCCAATCCACCCCATTCTGAATTTTTTTCCAGCTTCCTAGTATATTGTACAGAATAATAAATGGTAGCATCATGAAGAAAAATTTGTTCCACAAACATTAAGACCTCATATGGCTCTGAGAGAGGAAAAATAAAAAAGTTATGGGGTTTGGAAGGGGGAGAGTCAAAAACGAAAATCGAAAAAATTCTTCAGGCAGGAAGGGGTTAAAATAGTCGGAGTCAACAACATGTGCAAATATATACAAATTGGAACCATATTACCACTTCAAGTATCAAATGGAGAGCAAGGGAGAGAGAGGGGACCAGAAAATCCAGCAGGAGTCAAAACATGGGCCCAAACCCTCTTCATAGGGGAGCTCTGGTACATTTCCTGTGTAACTCTCTCCACCCACATTGACACAAAGCAGTGAGCAAGGTGCAGGGCGAGGGATTTGGCACAAGAAAGGCCTTTGCGCCACATTAAAACCCATTTATGCTAGAAAACTGGCAGAGATGGATTATTAAGTTCCCCCCTAAGAAGGTACACCATCCACATTATTATGAGCCCATGATGTTACTAAGGCTATAGAGTGGGAGTTGTGGAGTCTGAATTAAGTTACCCTCCCCCCTGCCCACCAGAGAAAATCAAAATGTCGCCTGCAACTCCACCTTTAGAGCTGTCCTGTTGCAAACAGGTGGACAAGCATAGCAGCTACTGTATCTGTGATTATTACATGTGGCTCATTAGCATGCTGATTCTGCAAGGTAGGTGGTGAGGCCTTATAAAAACACATTGCGTAGCACCTGGAGGAGTAGGTGAAGAAGATTGGTGGTACAGTCACACTACTAATAATATAGACTGACTATGCCACAAGAGTGGAAGACTCTGACTGCTATGGAGGAGGAAAACTATCAACACCTATCAATATCTGTGGGGTGAGAAAAAAAAGTACCTTGAGTGAAAATATGCTCAATAATCCCCTTTTTTTATTGGGGGGGGGGGACTGTGAAAAATTTAGGATGGTTGGCGACTTAATATAGGTATAATGGTATAGAATAAAGATTTTATCTAGAGAAACTGCTCTGGACCTGTTGTCCCTTCTCAATTTGCTGATGGTTGGGTTCCCCAGACAAACTGATATCTTGGTCTCCGTGCCCTTTGGTCTAAAGTTGTTAACTACAATGATGAAATAACCAAAAGGACTCCTCAGCTACAGGGAGAGAACTGGTGGGTGGTGTACGATGGCTTAGGGTAAGTATAAGCCCTGTGGAATATGGATAAAGGACAGTTTAGCAGTCGTGAATCTAGGCTGTGGCTATGAAACTTTGTTGTGTTGGGAATCTGCTTCACTCCCCATAAGACTTACCTCAATGGATTCAGTTCTTAATCCTCTTTTTGTTGCGGGAACAGTATCTTTGACTCCCAAACCAATAATAATGCCAGATTTACCTATAGACAGCTGTAACTCAGGCAGAGGCTGAAAATATTCTAACGGGGCAATGTTGGGTGGCAATTACAGAGTCTAGGCTTATCAACCCATCACCGAAGCACTTGCAGACTGATTTGTATATCCATAGTTCATTACCTCTGCATTGTTTCTTTGGTTTGTGGCTACATGGTAGGCTTCTGCTTTTTTTCAGCTCCTACACAGCACCATTATTGGTTTGGAAGGCATGTTATACCTGACCAGATTCTATTTAACGCGTTTGGTGTAGAGAATGTTTTGACATCTGAATTTTTAATAGTGACTTTAATTTTGCTTTCCAGTTTTGAAAATATAAATAATTTTTCTTTTTTACCAGATTGCAGACCTTGGAGTTGCTGCTTTTCAGACATGGAGTAACTTGACTAAAGAGGAGACAGCTCGACAGGTGACTCAAAGCAAGAGTACTACAAAGAATGCAGGGACGTTAAGTTATATGGCTCCTGAACACTTGCAGAGTCTAAATAAGAAAGCAACAAAAAAAATCTGACATTTACAGCTTTGCAATTGTAATCTGGGTGATACTGACCAACAAGGAACCTTATGAAAGTAAGGCAACATATCAATTTTACTGTGCTTCATGTACTAGGAGATTATAGTTAAGTATATAATAATAATAATAAGAGGTATCTGAAATGTTTTTATACATCATTCCAGGGGTCTTTTAACCTTAAAGGGGTGTCCCAGGGTTATAAAAACATGGCTGCTTTTTTCCGGAAACAACTCCATTCCTATCAGCTGGTTGTGTGTGGTAGTGCATCCAAGCCATATTCACTTTGATGCAGCTGAGCAGTAATACCAGACACAATCTGCGGATAAATGTCTGTCTATCTGTCACACAGTAGTTGATGTATGCAGTAGGAAGTTTATTATCCTATAATGGCCAAACTTAAGGTGTAAGTATGTACAGTACTGTGCAAACAATTTAGGCAGGAATGGAAAAAATGCTTGATAGTAAGAATTCAAAAACAAAAGTGTTAATAGTTTATTTTCATCAAACAAAATTAGGTGAATGAACAAAAAAGAGAAATCTAAATCATATCAATATTTGGTGTGACCGCCCTTTGTCTTCTAAACAGCATACATTCTTCTTGATACACTTGCATAATGTTGTTGAAGGAACTCTGCAGGGAGATTGTTTCCAACATCTTGTAGAACTAAGGTCTTCTGTGGATGTAATCTTCACGTAGTCCCAGTCATACTTGATGATTTTAAGATCAGTGCTCTGTGGGGGCCATATCACTTCCAGAACTCCTCCTGTAAAGGGTGGTCACACAAAATATTGATGTGATTTAGATTTCTCTTTTGTTCATTCACTTTGCATTTTGTTAATTGACAAAACTAAACAATTAGCACTAAGAAAGGGCGGACATTTATTGATAGTGGTATCCAGGGCCCAGTGGGGATCGTCACGCATTGGGGAATTGTACTCATCTAGGGGAGACTTGGTACAGGATTCCCAGGGTAATCTGCAGGTCCTAAAAGACTTTTATTCCACCTAATAAGAGTCTTAGACTCAAACATCCATAGCAGACCTTCCTACAGGTGTTGGATCTCCCTAAGTTGTTTTACGAGGATTCCATGTTTCTAGATGTTCCAATCTCTTTGGGGGCTCTAAAAGATGTTCTTGCTCCTTTGGCTAATGATAATTCCCCCAAGGGTTGATGGTTTGCTAGTAGAGGTATTCAAGCAGTATGCAGATGTCCTATTGCTGCAGGTGCTTAAAGTGTACCAGGAAGCATTCTTAGTGCGCCCATTGCCTGATTCTATGAAAGAGATGGTTATTACAGTTATACCAAAGCCAGATAAGGATGTGAAAAGACCGGAATCCTACCAGCCAATATCACTACATACAGTTGATGTGACGCTCCTGGCCAAAGTACTAGCTAATAGATTATCAAGGATAATTACCATAGTGATATACAGATTTTTTTTCTCTGCTGGTTTCAGAGATCAAGCAGACTTTATGCTCAATATGTCAACTGCAGTAATCCTGCACAACTTTTTTAAACTTACAGGCCCTTCCGGATGTAAAGGACCCCTGTGCAGTAGCACCGCTAGAATGCGGTCGCTGTGATCGCCTTTGACAGCGTGGAGGGGTCGATTGTTTGGGCCACTGTGTTGTCTGGGTTTTTGTGGCATCTTTATTGGATGGGTACAGTTGTATGTCTCAGCCTGAGCTAGAATCCGAGCTAATGGGCTCCTCTCTAAGATGTTCCTACTTTATTGAGGAACGCGGCAGGGCTGCCCTTTGTCACCACTTTTGTTTGTAGTGGCTATTGATCCCCTAGTTGCAGCGATTAGATGCTCCTCTGTAATTCAGGGTTTTTGTTATGGAGAGACACAAGAGAAAGGTGCCCTTTATGCAGACAATTTGCTGCTGTTCCTGGGAAATTGGCCAATGTCACAGTCCGGAGCAATTAAACTTATTACTGACTATGGTCAGTTGCCTGGGCTAGTGTTCAACTGGACTCAGGCTAGGTTCACATCTGCGCCGTAGTCTCCACAGCAGAAGCTGCTTAAAATGGAGAGAAAAGTGGACTTTTTTTTTTTTTTTTTTTTTTCCTCTGCCGATTTCAATGTAAAAACAGTGGAAACCTGACGGACACCCAGCACACCCCATTATAGTCTATGGAGTTCTCGGGTAACTGCTGTTTTAGCGGTCCGGCTCTCCATCATTCGGGTCCCCTGGCGGACCCGAACGATGAAGAACCCAGCGCAAGCGTGAACCTAGCCTCAGTCCTCCCTTATACTGGTGCGTGCACAGACTCATCAGGCCCAAACTGTCGTAGTTATTCTACAAATGGTATCATCCTTTAAATACCTATGTACCTATATTTCTGCTAGAGTTAGGGATTTTGAGAGACTAAGGCTGGGTTCACATCTGCATTTTGCTCTCCACACGAAATCAGTTTTTGAAATCATCTCAAAAGCTGATTTCGAACGGTTCATTTTAAAACCCATTGATTTCAATGGGTTGTAAAAACCATCCGCAGGTGTGTGTTTGTAGCATTTCTGTCTGGTATCCGCTCTTTTGAGCGGAGAAAAACGTCGGACGTCCATGGAAAGCGGATTACAAACATATAGCAATCAGTTTGTGTCCGTTTTGCAATCCGTTTTTTACTCTGCGCATGCTCAGAATGAAGAAGGGGAAAAAAACCGGATTGGTCAAAAACGGACACAAACGGATCACAAACTGATACAAACGGTCAGTTTTTTTGAACGGACACCCATTGACTAATCCGTCTAAAAAAACGGATTCGGGTATTTGCTGTGTAACCGTTTGGAATCCTTTTTGTACAAAAGCGTTTTTCTCTTAAAACGGTTTTCAAGCGGACGGATACCAGGTGCAGGTGTGAACCTAGCATAAGGGTATGTTCATACAGAGTTTTTTGCAAGCAAGGTCATGTAGCTTTTTTTTTTTTTTAGTAGCTGTAAAAATCGGTTAGAGGAAAAAAAATCTGCTACTGACTCCCATTGAATTGAATGGGAGGCATTCATTGAGGTGGATTCCGCTTCAAAGTCCTCCTGTAAAAAAACTCTGTGTGAATTCACCCTTAACGTGGACTCTCTGATGGGTCGGCAGCAGCATAGTTTAAGCTCCCCCTTTTTTTTATTATACTTTTGTTTTATTTGCTGAGTAAATCTGGTAAAAATGATAATTATGCCACAGATCCTCTACATTCAACATAGCTCTCCAGTCTGGCTCAAATTACGTATATTTCATAAATTTAATGACCTCTTTAGAGATCTTATTTGGAAAGGTTGTGTCCATGGATTAGTCTGGAAACACTACAGCAGTCTAAGCCGAAAAATGGCCTAGCTGTCTCCAATTCCTGGTTGTATTATCCTACCTCTCAATTATAACATCTTATAAGGTGGGAAGATTTGACGCTTGATACAATGACGGGAGGAGTAGTGGGGCATCTTCTGGTAGCTGGACACCGACTAAAAGCTTTGGAAGCAGCCCACCCTTAGACTTTTTCATAAAGTGTGGGACAAAACAAAGAAGGTATTATGCCTACAGGGTTATACAGATTATACTCCGATTTGGCAAAATCCTACCTATGCTGAGCTTGCTAAACTTTCAAGTTTTGAGTGTTGGCAGACTTCTGGCCTCCGTATTGTGGCTCAACTGTTTAAACATTGGCAAATAAAATCGTTTATGGAATTTCAGTAGGAATTTTTGCAGTTGAGACATGCGTTGCAGGCACGGCAGGGTATGACCCCACTCGATATAAAGGGCTGTCCTAGATTTGGTGGCCAGGCAGGGAGACAGTGGAGGGTTGATATCCCTGCACTACTTGTATTTGTTAGAAGCCACTCTGAAATCACAGCCTTTGCCATTGTTGGCATGATGAGTGAGAGATACAGGTTCCTTAGAGGGTGGAGTATGGACAGATATTCTAGAGGCTGTCTCTAACCTGTCAGTTAGTGAAATGCATAAGCGCTCTCAGCTATTTCTCCTCCACAGGGTTTATGAGGCACCCTTCTTGCTCTATAAAATGGGCTATAAGGCTGATTCCAAATGTTATAGGTGTGTGGGACAGTGGGAAGATCTTATTCATGTTATGTGGTGCTATCCGAGTATGAGATGCTTCTGGAGGCTAACTATTAGATTTATAGGGCTTGTCTATCACTGTGATATGGCTACCCGATTATATGCGTGTTAGGTTATGTGACTATACTTTCTGTGCTGGAAAGTCAGCATCTGGTGGTCCAGAGACTCCTATATCAGGCCCATAAGCTGGTAGTCTTTCATTGGAAGTATTCAGACACCCCTGCCTTAACCAAATTTCAATCTAGAGTGAATATGATGTTATGCCTGGAGAAATACAAATATCAAAAGAGGAACGTTGGGCCCCATGGTTGGATACTTCAGGGTTGGACCCTAGGACGCTGCCAGTAGATAGAGTCCTATATATAGAGCCCCCTTTCTGGGAGGTTAGCAAACCTAAATACTGGCTCCCCTGGGGGCGTGGCTAGCGCTAAACATGGACGGTCGCATGTGAGCGGAGGTCCGGTTAGAGCCGCTCATTTATCCTGCTTTCCATCCTGACTTACCGGTGCCCGGGGTAGCTGTCCGCTGGAACGCACATCTGGGGCCCTCCTCCTGGTCCCGGGACTCCCGTGCTGCCGGTATCCTCCTCCGCTGAGGGGTAGTCGGTGGCCGCTACACGTGGCCGGCGGCTGTACACCTTCACCTGCGCTGCCGGAGCCGCTTTGCCCCGTACTGTTGTTGCTTGGAGCTGGGGTGGAGCTGCCGTTCTGCGGCTGCGCTCGTGGACTGGCCTGAAGCTGTGCGGGAACTGCTGAAGCCGCTGAGCCTGCTGCCGCCCGGGCGGCGGTTTCCCCTCTCTCCACGTGGCGGGCGGCCATCTTCATCCTGATTGGGTCGGCCATCTGCAGGAGAGGGAGCGCTGAGTCTGGAGTTCCTGGTGAGCTGGGCCTCTCTCTGACTGATCCCTCTGTCCCTGCCTGGAGGTTTGGGAGCCGGCACTCCTCTTTCCTGCCTGTTGCTGGGCATGATAGGACCTTCCCCTGGCTCCTCGGGGCAGTAGTGCAGAGCAATATCTGCGGCAGCCATCAACGGTTCCTGACCCATTGAGGATGTGTGCCTCTGTGTTATTTGTTACCCCGCTGACTGCTCTTCTGGGAGGCTTTGCTTATAATCCGGTGAAGGTTGCGGTATGTACTACTGGACTGTTGAGTTACCATATGTCCTCCTATAGTCCCTCCTGGCAGCCTATGTATTTCATCACTCCGCTACTGGCCTTCTTGGAGGCTTTACTTATAATCCAGTGACTGATGCTACCGGCACTATTGGATCGTTGAGTTACCATCCGTCCCTTCTTAGTTCCTCCTGGCAATTTGTCTATTTCACTGCTCCGCTGACGGCTCTCTCTTGGAGACATCGCTTATAATCTAGTGTCTGTTCCCATCGATACTATTGGACTGTTGAGTTACTGTCTGTCCTCGGCTGGCTGATTGGCCCTGGTGGCCCGACATAGAGGCTCCTACTGTGCAACTGCTACTAGCCAGAGACCTCGTTTATAATCCTCTGGGACCGGCCTGGTCTTGCTACAATCACACCTCCTCCTCTGCCATCATATCCACCTGTACGGAACGCAGGAAGAGCGACCGCCGACTCTCTAAAATGAGTCGCCCGCAATCAGCCTCTGTCTCTGATCGCCTGAGGGGGTTCTCCAGGGCGGCATCCTCTTCTACATCACTATCACTTGAGGCAGCCTCTCCTGCCCTTCCAGAGGAGGACCCCGAGCCCACTTTAAAGCAAGTTACTGGACAGCTACTGGAGGCGATTCATGCTGGCACTTCCTCGCTGACCGGGAAAATTGAGGAGGTAAAAATCGACTTGGGCCTGCTCCGCCAGGACTTTCAGACCTTGCGAGGCAGGGTGCGTGAGGTGGAGGATCGGGTCTCTCAGGTAGAAGATACTGTTAACCCACTTCCTGCCAAACTCCAGGAGCTGGAGAGAGCTGCAAGTTTGTGGACCCAGCGTGCAGATGACTTGGAGAATAGATTGCGACGAAACAACCTCCGTATCCTGGGCCTGCCGGAGCGGGCGGAGGGTGAAGAGCCTCAGGCCTTTGTGGAGGGGTGGCTGAAAAATGTCTTACTGGGGACTCACTTCTCGCCAATATTTGCAGTGGAACGGGCCCATAGGGTTCCGGCTAATCCGCTGCCTCAGGGCGCACCTCCTCGACCCTTGTTGGCCCGTCTGATTAACAGCACGGATCGAGATACGGCGTTGCGGGCTGCACACCAGGCCGGCGAGCTTAAGTACAACGGAGCTGCAGTGGCCATGTTTCCTGATTTCTCGGCGGCTCTCCAGAAGACCCGGGCATCCTTCATGGCCGTTAAGAGGCGGCTGAGAGAAAAGGCTATACAATACTCCATGATTTACCCAGCGCGTCTCCGGGTCGTCCATGACGGCAGGTCCCTCTTCTTTACTTCGCCAAAGGATGTGGAGGACTGGCTATCTCTTCTTCCTCGATCTCCGAGACGATGATCCTGACGGCGTGTGGTGAGGGGTTCGATCGGACCATACATAAAGACTTATGTATTACGGGATGCTCTTGTTTATTGCATAAGTAGTTTTATGAAAAGTGCGGTTCTGTTATTATAGTATCCTGTAGCTTTATAGTTACCTGGGCTGGCGACCCCGGGGCGCCGGTGTATCCCGTTTACTCATGTGCACCTGGCTCTGTTGAATACTATATCTCCTAGCCTAGTGATCATCTATACCTTTAAGACAGTGCCCCGTATACCAACTACTTTGGGTGCACTTCTTCCCCCGTTAATTGTAGCCACGGTTAATTTAACGAATATTGTTTGTTTATGCCAGTAATATGTCTCACACCCTTTAGGGGTGTAATGGTTCATTTAGTTTGTATATGGTTCTTAGGTTGCTGCACACCACTTTGTGTCTCACTCAGCCACGCACTACACACTCATAGGCGGGTCACTTTTGGGGTCCTGAACTGCAATGATTACATTACATTCTTAGACGACCATGGCGTCCTTTAGTGTACTATCTTGGAATGTGAGGGGCCTGGGCAGCCCACGAAAGAGGTCGTTGGTTTTTTCTCAGATTAGGAGGGCTGACCCACACCTCATATGCCTTCAGGAAACTCATTTGGTTCCAGACAGTTCCAGGCGACTTCAGAAGCCATGGGTTCAGTGGGCGGCTCACTCTACACATACTTCCTATTCCAGGGGGGTGTCCATCTTGGTGCATCGTAGACTCAGGTGGGAGCCAGGCCTCATTGTAAGGGAAACCGAGGGACGATACGTTTTTGTCCAGGCCTGGGTTGACTCTGTCCTGTATGTTATCCTGGGTGTGTACTTGCCACCGGCGTCTGATCTCGCTGTGCTCCAGCAGGCTGCGCAGTTTGCGACCCGATTCCCTGGGGCTATTGCATTATGTTTGGGTGACTTTAATAAAGTTATGGATATTGCCTTGGATCGGTTCTCTGCGGAGCCGGGTTCCCCCCTCTCTGCCTCGCCCTACTACAATGGCCGGAGTGATCCGTGAATTGGGGTGGTTGGATCTGTGGCGGGTCCGGTTTCCGGAGGCCCGCACCTTTTCCTGTCACTCTGCCAACAGACATACTCTGTCCAGGATTGACCATGCTTTTGGAAATACTAAAGCATATTCTTTGTTGCAGACCATACTATTTACCCAGGGAAGTGTCTGATCATTCCCCGTTGTTGGTCCAATTAAATAGTAGTACGGCTGCTAAGCCACGACAGGGTTGGCGAATCCACCCATTTTGGTTGAAACTATTTGTACCACATGATCGAATACCTGATCAACTTCAGACGTTTTTGACCATTAATTCCCCAAACACTTCTCCACTCCTCTTATGGGAAACTATGAAGGCATATCTTAGGGGTTGTATTAAGTCCTCCATTTCCTTTGTAAAGAGGGAATCCTCGCTGTTGGAGACCACCTTGGCGACCCAGTGTGCCTCGCTCGAAGCCGCATACGTGGCTAATCCAACTGATGAGGCTAGGTCTCAATGGTTGCAGACGGGTAGACAATATCTGCATATACTGCATGACAAGGCACGTAGGTCTCTGTTTTTTAGCAAACAGAAGTTTTACGAACTCGGTAACCAGTCAAGCAGCTTTCTAGCTCAACTGATACATCAAAACACGGCCTCACCTGCAATACTACGAGTGCATTCAGAGACGGGGGAGGTACTGTCCAATAGCTTGGACATTAGTGATAGATTTTATAGGTATTACAGTGAGTTATACCTCTCCAAGCTTAGAGTCACTGATGGAGAGCTTGCTACCTATTTGGGTTTGATCCCCCTTCCTACATTGTCAGAAGACCAACGTGAATTTTTAGATTACCCTTTTACGCTAGAGGAGCTATTGGGAGCCCTGGCAGATATGGCAAGGGCAAATCGCCGGGTCCGGACGGCATTCTGGTGGAGGTTTATGCCCAGTATGGGGGCCTGCTTCTCCCGGTATTGTTTGAATGTTATAATGCTGCCTTTGTGGGCCGCAGTCTCCCGGAGTCCTTTTATGACGCCACCATTATCCTGTTACTTAAGCCTGACAAGGATCCGCTGGACTGTGGCTCATATAGGCCTATATCACTGCTTAATATAGATTATAAACTCCATACTAAAATGTTGGCGAAAAGGCTAAATTCTGTTGTTCTCGACCTTATTCACCCGGATCAGACAGGCTTTATGCCTGGAAAATCCACATTGGATAATCTTAGAAGGGCTCAGGTGATAACTCAGATTGGGGCATCATCCTCACATGACTGGGCGGTGGCTTCTTTAGATGCAACAAAGGCGTTCGACTTTGTCGAGTGGCCTTTCCTATTGCAGGTGTTCCGAGGATATGGATTTGGAGAGGGGTTTGTTACCTGGATTTCCCTTCTATACTGTTCTCCTAGAGCGGCGCTGTCAATTAATGGCGCGTTGTCTTCCTACTTTCCTTTGGGTAGGGGTACAAGACAAGGATGTCCATTGTCACCACTACTGTTTGCTTTGGCGGTGGAACCCTTGGCAATACTTCTTCGGAATGACCCCATATATAAAGGCATAGTGATAGGCACCCGGGAGGAGAGAACAGCACTCTATGCCGATGACTTACTCCTGTTTATGAGCGATCCCTCCCGGTCCCTGCCCAGAGCCATGGCTATAATTGACGAATTTGGTAATTATTCTGGCCTGCGGACCAATTGGACTAAGTCCTCATACATGCATATTGGCCGCGCGTCAAGTGTTGCTGAGGGAGATGTGGTATGTGGATTGACTACAGTCTCGACTTGCAAATATCTGGGCATCTTTATATCTAGGGACCATAGGTGTTTTTTGGAACAGAACATTTTTCCGCTCATCTCGCACTTTAGGGTTAAGTTTAATCTTTGGGCTACACTGCCTTTGTCGGTGGCTGGTAGAATCAACCTTGTTAAAATGATAGTACTACCGAAATGTCTACAGTCATGGCCAAAAGTTTTGAGAATGATACAAATATTAATTTTTACAAAGTCTACTGCTTCAGTTTTTCTAATGGCAATTTGCATATACTCCAGAATGTTATAAAGAGTGATCAGCTTAACAGCAATTACTTGCAAAGTCAATATTTGCCTAGAAAATGAACTTTATCCCCCAAAACACATTTCAACATCATTGCAGCCCTGCCTTAAAAGGACCACCTAACATCGTTTCAGTGATTGCTCCATTAACACAGGTGTGGGTGTTGATGAGTACAGGGCTGGAGATCAATCTGTCATGATTAAGTAAGAATGACACCACTGGACACTTTAAAAGGAGGCTGGTGCTTGCCATCATTGTTTCTCTTCTGTTAACCATGGTTATCTCTAAAGAAACACGTGCAGTCATCATTGCACTGCACAAAAATGGCCTAACTGGGAAGAGTATTGCAGCTAGAAAGATTGCACCTCAGTCAACAATCTATCGCATCATCAAGAACTTCAAGGAGAGAGGTTCCATTGGTGCCAAAAAGGCTCCAGGGCGCCCAAGAAAGACCAGCAAGCGGCAGGACCGTCTCTTAAAAGTGTTTCAGCTGCGGGATCGGGCTACCAGCAGTGCAGAGCTTGCTGAGGAATGGCAGCAGGCAGGTGTGAGTGTATCTGCACGCACTGTGAGGCGGAGACTCTTGGAGCAAGGCCTGGTCTCAAGGAGGGCAGCAAAGAAGCCACTTCTCTCCAGAAAAAACATCAGGGACAGATTGATATTCTGCAAAAGGTACAGGGAGTGGACTGCTGAGGACTGGGGTAAAGTCATTTTCTCTGATGAATCCCCTTTTCGTTTGTTTGGAACATCTGGAAAACAGCTTATTCGGAGAAGAAGAGGTGAGCGCTACCACCAGTCTTGTCTCATGCCAACTGTAAAGCATCCTGAAACCATTCATGTGTGGGGTTGCTTCTCAGCCAAGGGAATCGGCTCTCTCACAGTCTTGCCTAAAAACACAGCCATGAATAAAGAATGGTACCAGAATGTCCTCCAAGAGCAACTTCTCCCAACCGTCCAAGAGCAGTTTGGCGCTCAACAATGTCTTTTCCAGCATGATGGAGCACCTTGCCATAAAGCAAAGGTGATAACTAAATGGCTCAGGGAACAAAACATAGAGATTTTGGGTCCATGGCCTGGAAACTCCCCAGATCTTAATCCCATTGAGAACTTGTGGTCAATCATCAAGAGACGGGTGGACAAACAAAAACCAACAAATTCAGACAAAATTAAAGCATTGATTCTGCAAGAATGGACTGCTATCAGTCAGGATTTGGTCCAGAAGTTGATTGAGAGCATGCCAGGGAGAATTGCAGAGGTCCTGAAGAAGAAGGGTCAACACTGCAAATATTGACTTGCTGCATTAACTCATTCTAACTGTCAATATAAGCTTCTGTTACTCATAATATGAATGCAATTATATTTCTGTATGTGATAAAAACATCTGACAAACACACATAAAAACCAGAGGGCAGCAGATCATGTGAAAATATAATATTTGTGTCATTCTCAAAACTTTTGGCCATGACTGTATATGCTATAAGCCATTCTGCTGTGCCCATACCCCTTAGATTTTTTAAACAAACGGACTCCCTCATTATCTCCTTTATATGGGGAAACTCTAGATCTAAGCTTAGGTTGTCATCTCTACAATGACCGAAGCAGCTCGGGGGTGCATCACTTCCTGACCTGTTTCTTTACTACCTGGCAGGACAGCTCCGTTTCATTAGGAAGTGGCTCTCATCTGATCCCCTACCGGGGTCCGAGGCACATTTGGCTCACCACCTCGGTCTGCGTAATCTGTGGCCGGTGTTGGAACACCCGGCCTTGTTCAGGGGGAAATTGTTGCCCATCCATACCCTGGCGGGACAGGTCTGGTGTCAGGCGAAAAAGGTGTCCGCTTATTCTGATATACCTGCGGAGACCCCGCTTTGGCACAACCCTGGTCTGCCAACGTTATTTGCCCTGCCTGGCGCCCGGGCCTGGTCGCAATATGGCGTGTCCTCTCTTAGTGACCTGTACATACAAGGTGTTTTTAAAACGTTTGACTCGCTAAGCTCCTCCTATGGCATCCCTAGAACGCAGTTCTTTAGCTATCTACAGATTAGACATGCACTCTCTTCTCAGTTCCCGGATCGATTGGGCAATATATCTGAGTATCCGCTTATCGGCATACTTCGCTCACAGGGCCCTGGGGGTTTGATATCTACTTTATATGCACATCTGATACAGGCCAAGGTATCCACATTGGACGCCCCGGCCCTGACGCCGTGGTGCATAAATATCCCAACTCTCACAAATGAGATGTTTCAAGACATCCTAGAATCTCCTCAACATGTGTCGCCCTCAGCTAACAACAAACTGATTCAAACATATATTCTACACCAATGTTACTTGACACCTTCCCGTCTCTACAAAATGGGACGTCTGCCCAACCCCGGATGCCTTAGGTGTCCCTGTCCACAGTCAGACTTTTGGCATATGATTTGGGAATGTCCGATCATACAGTGTTTTTGGAAAGGGGTCGTGGATCTCCTGGCGGAAGTTCTGCCTAAACCTATACCATTAACCCCAGAGATATGCCTTTTCGGCGTATTAGATGAAGAAGAATGGCAACACCATGTTAGAATCCTCTTGAGGGAGTCTTTATTCTATGCCAGGAAAGCTATCGCACTGCGATGGATGGCTCCGAAACCCCCATCAGTATCTCAGTGGAAGAAACTTGTTAATACTGTTCTTCCTTATAACCAGATTGTGTATAAAGGGAGAGGGTGCCCTCAGAAATTCCATAAGGTGTGGGGAACATGGTGCAATTCTCCGGTAACCCAATATACGGCTCCCTCATTGCGCTCTGCCATTCATTTACTCATGCCGTGAGGGGTGCAAGACACCAGGAGTATCCACGACCTCTCATTTTGGAGTGTATCCTTGTTGTTACCCTTGACTTATTGACTGCATGTTTTGTACATGATAACTGATGTATACAGTATTATGCATGTCCTGATCATATCCTTTCTGTTCCGAGTCTACGCTATATGGTCCGGATGGGACGAGGGCCTGGCGAGGTGGGATGTGGTGCGTTGAGTGAATTTACATTTAAACTCTCGTTTTTTGGTGCGCAACATGTTATGTATATGTTTTGATTCCTTTTCTTATGTCTGATACGCAATCTTCAATAAAACGAGTTTAAAAAAAAAAAAATACTGGCTCCCCTGACTAATACAATGTAATTATGCCATGTGATGCTGTTGTAGAAATGCTGTATGCTATTTATTTTTACCTACTTGTCTGGAGGGATAGAAAAGGGAGGATGAGGGAGATTCTTCAAGTGGTCCCGTTATGCACGTCTCTATATAAGCTTCTGGACTAACCGCTTTAGCGGTCTCATAGACCTTTGTGGTTTCAACTCTGGAGTCTACACGTTTGGGTTCTACTCCATTGCCTGGACTGATTGGACAGAAGGGAGGATTGTATATTGTTTTGTATTTTTTTTTCTATTCTTACCATTAAAAATTAAAAAAAAAAAAAAAAAAAAAAACTTTGATAAAAAAAAAGTATTCTTACTTTGCAGCATTTACTATACCTGCGTAAAACTTTTGCACATTACTGTATATCCTCATCATAAGGCTGAGTTAATAAAACAACAGTATGTAGTTACTGATAGTTAAGCATTCCTAGTTAGGGTTCACAATTTACTTTTGCTAATCATTTTACAGTTTATATGTATATATTGTAGAAAAAATTAAACTAATTTTACAGTTTATGTCTAGTTGTAATCAGGATAAAAAATTGATAGCCTTTACAAATATATTTCATTGGATAGGTATTATAGCCACTTGCAGATAATCACAAGTGTATAATGGAGCATTAACCTCATGGTAAAGTAGTAGCACATTTTACTCCCTTGAGAGTAATGATATGAACCATCTGTTACACAGAAGATGCACAATTTGTGACCACATGTCCCCAGTCTAAAGTTCCTATAATGCTCTCTGCCGCAGTAAATTTTAGAAGAGTTAAAAGAGGACCTGTGACCTCACCTAATAAACTTATTAAAGAATTTCATTCTAAATAATATACCAATTCTGAAATATCTTTTATGTAACTCTGTGATGTACTGTGTCTTTGCTATCCCTCCTATGAATAAATTGACAACTGGGTGTTACCAGTGAGGGTGTATTCCTGCACATTTCAACACCGTCCAGTCAGGACACAGCTCCTTGACAAGCGGAATTGAGGCACCCATTTTCTAGGAGGGATACAAAAGGAATAGTAAAAAAAAGATGTCCATAAATTCTCTTAAAGTGTAGGAGCAGTGAGAGGTCATCTTCAAATTTGTCTTCATTGTATTACTGTGTATCGTATAGTATAAAGAATACAATTTTCTAAGACTTGTTAGATTTTCAAGTTCGCCATAGAGACCAATACTGCTGGGCATCACTGGTTTTCCAAGATTCTCTAATGTGGTCTTTTTACATATGACACCATGACATAAGAGAAGACGAGTTTAACTGTATTGCCCCTAAAATTATTGCAACAGATTGTGAATCTCATTTTAGCATTTATAATATAAATAAAATACATTTAAAAGTAATATTACAGTATTGAGTGGATTAACCATGAGCACAGGAATAATGTATGTTCTTATGTTTTGTCTTATTTTATAGATGCAATTAATAGTGCACAGCTGTCATTATGTGTTACATGTGGTGACAGACCAGACATAGAAGAGAGTAAGCAATGTGGCCTAGAAGAAGCATCAGATCTGATGCAGAAGTGCTGGAGAGAGAAACCAGAAGAAAGACCTTCCTTTCAAGGTGCCGTTTTAACCTGTTCCTATCACTACACTACCTTTTTGCATCCTAATTGCTAAGCCAGTTTGGCACTAGGACAAAAAAGGCATTTAAAATTCCCCCCACAGTTACAGCGCCAGGGGGCTTCATTTATCTTCTGTTTTTTTTTTTCAAGCTTATGGATGGTTCTCGATTTTCATGTTTTTTTTTCTTAAATTAAAAGTTTAGTGATCTGGCAAGGGGAGACATTATCAGATATACACTGACGAGCAAAAGGGTAACAATGTTTTGACTCAGGCTCCATATCTCACCATTCACTACAGCGTTCAACATGAGACTACCATTATTTTATAGGCAATCATTTTAGCTATCCCATACATAAATTTAACTTGCAACTATTTAGCATGTGATTAGTTATGCAGATTCTTGTCATGTAACTGCATCGTTACGGTTTTGCTCCTAAAAATCTATATTTTAATTTTTTGTAACTCCACCTTTGGCTTTCAACACTGCCTGAATCCTTCTGGGCATGCTCTCAATCAGATTCAAGCATGTCTTGCCTAAAATCTGACCCCAGGTGTCAGGGATGTTACATCTGTTGTTGCTGCTTTAAAGTTGCCGGGTCTACATAAAGAAGGATTGGTGGTTGCTGCTTTAAGGTTGCCATGACAACATAGGGAAGCTTCCTGAGCAGGCCTTTTTAAACCACTCCCTATCACTCAGCTGTGCTGGCTAATCAGTTTCCTAAACTCCTGCTAAACACCTGACTGTGATTTGGCTTCTCCTATACCTGACCTGTGGCTGTGTACCTGGATTCCTCTTTTGTCTTGCGATTTTGTTCTGGCATTCCTGATCGGTTCTGACTATTGGCTTTGTTTCCTGGATTTGTCTTCGTCTCGTGATTTGGATCTGTGTTGCCCTCCTCTGCTGCTGACCCGTGATTGTCGATCATTCTGTTTTCTCTGTCCCTGTGAGTAGTGTGCGGATTTGGTGTAGGCTTCTGCTGCAGTACATTTATCTGTAATACACTTTCTGTTCTGGTGACAATTCCGGTCTTCAGATTCAGCGAACGGCTGCCTCTTCTTACGAGGAGCTCTGGTGAAGGCGTCTGAGGCCAGTCTTGGCTCGCAGTAGTGTTTTGCCTTTTTTAGCATTTTCTACTGCTCGCAGTTGTCAGCCCTTTTCTGCTGCTGCTCTCCTATAGACTCGTACATTTCTTACCTTGCATCTGAATCCTAACACCAGGTCTCTTCTACACGTTCCCAATGTTGGTACATACTGGTCGACTCACTTAGGTACGAAAACAGCTTTTTCTTCAATTCTACATACAAGTGTTCAATTGGGATGAGGTCTAGGAACTGTGGGGGCCACTCCAGCACCTCTACTTCATTGTCATTGAACCATTTCTTCACTATTCTTGACGTATGCTTTGGGTCAGTGTCCTGCTGGACCCCTATATTGTCTTTTTCATACCTGTAAGCCGTGTACTGGGGTGGGCTCCCCAGGATACTGTGAAGTCACAAACAAAGGAAGCAACTCCAACTCATTTTAGTAAAAACAAGATTGTAGTAACACCCCTTTACCCAAAAAGAACACTTCCAGATATTTACATACACTCAGCCAGTAAGCTGAGGCCCTGGTGTTGTACAGCGCGGTGCCCTCTAATGTGCGCCTACAATATACTCCAAGCTTTTACCTATCTGCAGGTTGCAACTAACCAGCCGCTTGTTATTTTTTTATCACCCTAGTTACAGGAACAATTCAGTGAGTGTGATAGGGGCACCGGCGGTATAACACAAGAGCTTACAAACTTATCAAAATACCCCTATTCCCCTCAAACAAAGTAGAACCAAGTAAATATAATAGTAGGTCAGCTTGCAAGCCAAAGAAATGTGAAATTGCATAAAATGTCGCTTCCAGACTTCCTTAGAAGCTCCTCTCTGAGAGTTATAACTCTATAGAATTCTGAGTCCTAGTCCTTACTACCAAATAGGTAGATAATTCCCCAGTAGTGTGGCCTGTGAAGATGAGTATGCCTAACTAGTCTAACTACAGGCCCTTACTCAGTCCCAAGCAATTTGGCGCCAAAAATGTAATGTGGTGCGGGCACGATTACCCCTCTTACTGACCCGGGTCTGTTGGGTACCTTTAGCCTTTGTTTGGAACAACTGGAAGAGGGGCTCATCCAGAAAACATGCAGTCTCACTGACAGTGCCACTTCTCCTTGATGGCAATTTTCTTCTTCAGGATGCTGTCTGGACCAACTCTGGAACAGTCTTTGATTCCGCTCCACTTTGCTGTATCCTCTGGTCCCTTAGGGATCCTACTACATGTATATCACACTTCAGTCCTCCTCATAGCTCAAAGCACACTCCCAAGATGGCTGTCACACACACTCGGCTCCTTCTTGTAGTTCCACCTCTGCAGAACAGGGTCTCCAACGTCACTACTCCAGAGAATTACAGAATTGCAGTCTTTTCTTATTTCTGACGTAACAGTGGCCTCTTGTGGTCAAACAACCAAATATCAGTTTATATTAAAAAAAAATAAACTTATCTACAGAAACAGGTACATTCACAACATGAGGGCTGTTTCACCATTATACATACCCATAGTACTTGCATGTACGAAGTAACTTGTCTTGTAGGATACTCACATATAGCTCAGCATTGAGACCACCATTGATCCTGGTCAAGTATCCTACGCCTTTGGCTGTGAAACAACCCCATATCATCAGCCTTCTTTCACCAAACTTGACAGTTCCTTCAATTTCTCAATCTCTTAGCCCCTTTTCCCTTGTTTCTTCCAGATCCATTTGCACCTATTTGAGCCCAGTCTATTGACTTTCGTTTCCTCGCTACAAATCACCCATTTCCAATCTTATTCTATCAGGTTTTCGTAATTTTTATGCAAACTTGAGCCGACACTTCTTATGACGATATTGAAGTCGCGGCTTCTTCACCTTTTCTCGGGCCAACAATCCAGACTTATGTAACAATCGTCGCATTGTGCTTGTATGGATGTCTGTGATCTCAGTATTACAAATCATATGAGCTATGTTTGTCGAGCTATAACTGATAGAACTTTGATGAGCCAACTTCTTGAATTCGATATTTTGCCTGGACCATCCTCTTGGCTTCTGAATGGATGGACTTCATGGCACTTAGGTGATGCAGTTTGGCAATTTTCTTGGCTGAGATACCGCTATCGATGAGCTGGATTATGCTGTTTCTCTTTTCCTGGAAAATATTCTTCATGGCTGATCCTCGATTTGAACCAGTGACCTTTCGCTTGAGAAACAACCTAATAACACACTGAGCTATTAGGGAATGTGAGAACGGGTTGTAATTTGTAGTATAGAAGAAGAAAAAGATTTTTCAACCACCAGGTGCAAAACAGTAACAATGGAGTTACATGACAAGATTCTGCATAACTAATCATATGCTAAATAGTTGCAAGTCAAATTTATGTATGAGATAGCCAACATGATTGTCTATAAAATGATGATAGTCTCACGTTTGAAGCTGTGAGATATGGAGGCTGAAAGTCAAAAGTTCAAAACATTGTCTCTCTTTTGCTTGTCAGTGTATTCGATGTAGGCTTCCTTGTCCTACCATCCAACTACTCACTGTATTGAAGAAAATGTTTATCAGAGTTTGCAGCAGGGAGTACAAAGCCTGCATGGAATATATCAGACTTTGCGGCAGTACTAATGGTGATTTCATGATCTGGTGAAAATCAGAATCATCCTTTTTTTTTTTTTTTTTGAAATGGTAATTGAATCGAATTGATTTGATTAACTGCACAGCCCTATGACATGGTGAACATAGCTTTATTGTGTCAAAGTGCAATCCTACTGCTAAGAAATTCAACGTTTATTCCATATGTAAATAAGCTGTTGGGACAGTAACATGCCATTTGTGATGCTTGTGATTGACTGCAGTGGTTTCCTTGCAAAAACAGGATGTCACAGCGACTGGAAACTAATATCACTTCCAGGACTCCTCCAAAGGGTGGTCACATAAAAATTTGATTTCATTTAGATTTCTCTTGATTTAGGGAATTGTCAAAAATAAACTATTAACACTTTTTTTTAAAAGCATTCTTATTTTGCAGCATTTTTTCCACACTTTCCTACAGTTTTTGCACAGTACTGTATTCTTGGATTTGTAGTCATCGCATAGTTTCTTTTAGAATTGCTTCTTCTCGCTTTAGTGACCACAGTTTAGTACATTTTAGTTTAGTTGTTTACAGGCCTAACTGCACTCACACCCAGCTCTGTTTAGTCCAGATAGAATTCTGGGACTCTCTTATTCATCTAAATTACATTTTGTAGAAATCCACGTGCTTGTTGCCAAAGCAACCACATGTTGGTGACTGGAACAGATTTTCAGCCAAAAAACTTCTGCAACAAATATATGTTATGTATGAATTTACCCTTAGAGCGGTTATGTTCTATTTCCTATTAGCCTCATGTCACATTTATGAGGTCTTGGGAGCTAAGACAGGAACAGTTAGATAGGAATTTTATAGTGAATTACAGGTGCATCTCAATAAATTAGAATATCTTTGAAACGTTCATTCATTTCAGTAATTCAATTCATAATCGGCGTCTTCCATGATTGTGTGTCCTACTGAACCAGACTGAGGGACCATTTAAAGGCTTAGGAAACCTTGGCAGGTGACACACTGAATTTACAATACTGAACTTTTTTACAATATTCAAATTTTCTTAGCTTTTGGTTTTCATTACCTGTAATCCATAATCAACATTTACAGAAATAAAACACTTGAAATAGAACACTCTGTGTGTAAAGAATCTAGAAAATATAGGAGGTCACTTTTTTAATTTAATTACTGAAAGAAATAAACGTTTCAAAAATATTCTAATTTATTGAGATGCACCTGTACTATTTGTTGCTGACATGGTTTGAATACTGGGCTGTGGTGGTTTACTTTATTGTTTTTGTTATTGGAGAGACACATCATCCATGGTTATAGACATCTGGAATTAGGCAGCAAACAGTACACAGGAATTTTTGGTCCCCCCCCCCCCACATGATCAGTATACTACCTGCAGCCACCTAAAGGCTGTGGCTAGAATGTGTTTCCATGAAAATTGTTGCCTTACAAAAAATTTTTTAAGAATAGCTTTTTCCAAAATGATGACTGCACTGACTGACGACCACAATTTGTACCCTGATCAGGTTTCACCTAGCCTGGACACTGCCCCCTGTATGTATGGGCTGTGACTACTGCCAAGTCTTCATTGTACTGCATGGCAGGCTTGATGTTGTATACACATGATAAAACACTAGCCCAGTATGTAGGCCAGGGTACTTCTAGCTGGCATAGTCTCCTATAATCTGCACTGTTTTTCCCTCAGAGCAGTAATCCCTATTCTTATTACCATTGAAAAATATTCCTACTCCAAAGGAACCGCTACTCCCTTTCCTATATCATAGAGCTTCTATAATTGTCTTTTTTTTTTTTTTTGACATTAAGAATTTTTATTAAAGTTTTTGTTTAAAAAGCAGTTAACAAATCACAACACAATACCAACAGCGGTGGTGTATAGAAGGGGGGTTAGGGAAAGAGGTTGGTGGAGCGGGGAGAACAGGGTACATCAGGTGGGCAACAGGGAGGACCGAGTGCGGGAGGGAATAACAAAGGCTCTGTCGCAGCAGAGTCAAACAGTAGATCCAATAACAAAAACAAAGGCAGATATACATCATATAAATATAAAGAGAACAGTAAAAGAAATAAAAGGGAAGGTTATAAAGGTACAGAGGGGAAGGCAGACTGAAACTCGGCAGAGTAATAGAAGTGGTTCCACAGGAGCCATGTTTGTTGGTGGGCTCTATTGTCTTGTTTCAACTCCTTTTCCATGCTGTGAATGCGCAAGACCTCCTGAAGCCAGGACAACAGAGAGGGGGGCGTTGGGAATTTCCATAGTCTAGGGATAACGGACCTCCCTGCTATCAATAGGAAGCCTAACAGTCTACGGGTATGCGTCCTGAACTTTTGCGGGAAAATAGAGAGGAGGAGGGAAGCAGGGTCATCATCCAGAGCGATTCCAGTGACCATCTGAATAATTCGGCGGACATCTAACCAAAAGGGGCGTAGGAGCATACATCCCCAACAAACGTGTGCCATCGTACCCCGGTCAACGTTACATTTCCAGCATCAGTCCGATGTGGAGGGGTACATCTCATGGAGGACAGAGGGGACTCTATACCACCGAGAGAGGACCTTTATAGTTCATTTCTTGTGCCTTGCAAGGCATGGAGAATTTGTGGCATGCCTGTAAAGCCAATGACTACACGTCTGGAGAGAATGAGACTCCCAATTCCCTTTCCCAACCACTTGCAAATGCTGGCAAGCAAGTATTGGATCCCTCCATTAGCGTGCCATAGACAAGCGAGACAGTATGAGCTTGAAGACTGAGTGAGAGGCACATGCGTTCAAAAGGCGACAACGCCCTATGAAGATTATGAGACTTTTTAAGAGTGGTATAAAAATGAGAAAGCTGGGCATACTGCCAGTGGGAGGCGATGGAGTCAGGGTTTGTATCTGGGGCGAGTAACTCAGAGCTGGGAAGGAGGATGAGGTCACCTGATGAAATCTGAGGGTAGACTGGCCCACAGTATGGGAGAGAAACGAGGAGTGTAGTGCAGCTGGGAAGCCTGAATTGTCCGAGATAGGGGTTATAGGGCCATCATTACAAACTGGATGAAGATGGATGAAGCTAAATACAGGGCAATCCTGGAAGGAAACCTGTTGGAGGCTGCAAAATACTTGAGACTGGGAAGGAGATTCACCTTCCAGCAAGACAATGATCCTTAACATACAGCCAGAGCTACAATGGAATGGTTTAGATCGAAGAATATTCATGTGTTAGAATGGCCCAGTCAAAGTCCAGACCTAAATCCCATTGTGCATCTGTGGCAAGACATGAAAATTGCTCTTCACAGACGCTATCTATCCAATCTGGCTGAGCTTGAGCTATTTTGCAATGAAGAATGGGCAAAAATCTCAGTCTCTAGATGTGCAAATCTGGTAGAGACATACCTCAAAAGACTTGCAGCTGTAATTGCAGCAAAAGATGGCTGTACAAAGGGGGGCTGAATACTTTTTCACGTTACACTTTTCAGGTTTTTATTTGATTAAAATTTTGAAAACCATGTATCATTTTCCTTCCACTTCACAATTATCTGCTACTTTGTGTTGGTCTACCACTTAAAATCTCAAGAAAATACATTTACGTTTGTGGTTGTAAGGTGACAAAATGTGAAAAAGTTCAAGGGGTATGAATACTTTTGCAAGGCAGTGTACCAATTCCTCCATGTGCTGACTCAGTCTATTGGCTATCAATTTGGCGTAGAGCTTTGCATCGGTGTTGATTAGGGATATCGGCCTATAGCTAGGACAGAGCAAGTGGTCCTTAACCTCCTTGGGAATAACCGTGATGTGGGCATGCAGAAAAGATGGGAAAAAGGGCGTATCAGGTGAGATAGAGTTGAAGGATTTCAGTAAGAGTGGCACAAGATCAGGTTGTAAGGTCTTATAAAAGCGAGCTGTGAAACCATCCGGTCCAGGGCTCTTACCCGTCGGCAAGAATGAGATCCCCATTTCAAGCTCTTGGACAGAGAATGAGGACACAAGACAGGCGACATCTTCAGACCCAGGCGAGAGGAGAGCCGTGTTAGCTATATATTGGGGAAGGGCGAGTGGTGGATCAGGTATCTGGTTAGCGGATGGGGGAGGTTATAAAGGGACTCATAGTAGTCACGGAATGCTGTAGCAATGTCCGTGGTATGATGGGAGGTGGCGCCTGAGGGACTCTTTATGGCCATAACATGAGAAGTGGCAGTGTGTTCCCTCACTGCTTGGGCCAAAAGACGACCCGCCTTATTACCCCACTCATAGAATGAGTGTCTACCCATTTGTCGGAGTCACTGCTGCTTGCACTGAAGCAAAGACTTGATCTCCTGGCGCGTCGCCGTCAGTGAGGCTAAAGTAGATTGCTGGAGGAATTGTTTATGCTGCGCCTCCATACTAGCTAAATCTCGAAGGAGGGACTGGAACTTCAGGCCTGATTCTCTTTTGAGTCTAGCCCAATGTTTAATCAACACCCCTCGAAGCACACACTTTAGGGCCTCCCATTGTACCAGTGGGGTGGTGGTGTCACAGGAATGAAACCGCACAAAATTAGAGATAGAGAGTTTGAGGTCTGCCAGACATTGAGCATCAAGCAGCAATGACTGGTTTAGCCTCCATGAGTTAGAATGTGGGCCAGGAGGTAGGAGACGGATGGAGTAAGTAACGGGGTGGTCAGAGAGGAAGGCCACGTCTATCCTAGTTGCGGTCACTTGGGAGAGGAGGGCATGGGATACGAGGATGTAGTCAATTCTGCTATAAGAGTTGTGGGCATGGGAATAGTAGAAGTCCCTGTCAGCAGGGTGGAGAATACGCCAAGTGTCACATAAGAGCATGGAATGCAGGAGTTTGCGGAGTTTGTTTAGAGCGTTGTAGGGATTCTGTAGCAAAATCAACATGTAGCACGTTACTTTTGTTATATTGAAATGGGAAGTGCACGTGAAATGCGCTGTAATATTCCGCAACAGAAATTGACAAGCTGCAGATATAAAAATTTACACTTTGATAGGATTTTATCTGTCCAATAACTGACAATAACTGTACATATTTGGCAACAATATGAGAATAGGCCTCTTTGAACTGTCCAGGATTTCTCGCTTATTTCACTGGGGGACACAGCACCATGGGGTATACAGTAGACCTGGCCACTAGAAGGTTGACACTAGGAATATCAAAAGAAGTCGGCTCCGCCTCCAGGCTATACTCTCTTCACAGACACTGTGCTAGTCAGTTTTAACCTAGTGTCTGTAGGAGGCAGACATGACCTAACTCGGGTCTTTCTGTCTTACATTGTTTTTATTTTTTTTCAGGTGCAGGAGGGTCTTCAGCGCATATGCCACACTAGTCGTACCCCAGGTCTTCCTGCCAGTCTCGTTTCGAGCCTATCAGGCTTTTCCTCTTCCAAGCCCTCCTTTGCATGAGGTCTTCCCTCTTTTGGGACTCCTCAGGTTAGGGAGCAGCTGCTCTCCTTCCTGGAGACCTGACTTTCCAGTGTCTACTACTCCTGGGTCCGAGAGGTGGTGTTACTGGCTACTCCATCGAGTTCTCCTCTGTTCTAAACAGAAGTTTTTTCTCCAAGCCGTCTCCACCCTTCAGCAGCAGGGCGTCATTGTCCCCGCACCTGTTTCAGAACTTTTCTGGGGTTTTTCATTCATTCCTGTTCACCATTCCCAAGAAGGATGGCTCTCTTCATCCCATCCAGGACCCGAAGAGGCTCAACAGGTTGATGGCGTCCTGTCTGGCCATCCTCCATTCCAGAGGCGGTTCCGTGATCCTGTACTTCGACGACCTCCTGGTGCAAGCTCCCTCCAGGATGGACATTGTGACCAGCTTGTGGATCACCTTGGATCCCCTTCGCTGATATGGCTGCAAGGAAGCGTCCAGTATCATGCCTTCTCAATGCAAGGAATTCCTGGGCATGATCCTTGATACACATCAGGGCAAGTTTTTCCTCCTGGAGTCCAAGATCCTGGCACTCTGATCCGGTGTGTCCTGTCTTTGGAGGAACCCTCCTTGCTCTCTTTGTTTCTGCCTGCGAGTCCTGGGCATGATGGTCTTGATCTTCAAGGCTGTCCCTTTTGCTTAGTCTCCACTGAGGCCCTTTTTGGCGTTTCTGGCCCACTGGGACAAGTCTCCATCCAGCTCGACCACCTGTTTCTCCTGCCTTCCCGGGTTCGCCAAGAGCTTCTTTGATGGGTCTCCTCCACAGGTATATCTCAGGGAAAATACTTCTTCCGGCGCCAGTTGGCCGGGGAACGGTCTTTGGTGCCTTGACCGTCCAGGGCCTGTGGTCCAAAGCAGAGGCCTCCTCCAGATCTACCTTCTGGAACTGGGGGCCATCTTTTTGGTCACTGTCTCATCAGACCTCTCCCCTCCTAGGGCGTGTGGTCAGAGTCCAGACAGCCAACTCTACTGCAGTCATCTGCTTGAACCTTAAGAGGGCACCAGGAGCCGTGCAGCCTTGCTTAAAGCCTCCCGCTCTCTTCTTTAGGAGGAGCATCTTGTTCCAGCTCTGTTGACTGTCCTCATTGCAGGCTTGGATCAGGTGGCATACTACCTAAGCTTAGAAATGCTCGTCCAGGGCGTGTGGTTGCTTCTCCATAAGATCCTTCTATAGTTATGCCCCCGCTTGGGCAGCCCCCCCGTAGACCTCTTCTCTTCCCGTCTGCACCACAAACTCTCCCACTATGTAGCCAGGTCCCAGGACCCTCAGGACATAGCCGCTGTTACCCTTGTGATTTCCTGGTTGGACTTCTGTACCGGTTCCATCCTCGTGAGGGTAATGACTTTCCTCTTCTCTTTCGATTTCTCAAGACCGAGAGCCCCAGATTAGATTCTCCTACTATTTATTCTATTGAAGTAGTTAATTTATCATCTTTTGTCTTTACTCATGATGAATTGTCTAAAGGTTTAAATTTTGTACCTACTAATGATTTTAACTTTTTCGATACCATAATGGATATTAATAGATTTATAAGGCTTCTTACCGTCAAGAGACATGGTATTATGCTCCATAGTGGCCCCTGCACACAGTATATGTCCCATAGCGGCCCCTGCACACGGTATATGTCCCATAGTGGTCCCTGCACACGGTATTATGCTCTATAGTGGCCCCTGCACACGGTATTATGCTCTATAGTGGCCCCTGCACATTCACTAGCTATTATTATACTGTGGGGTCTCTTCAGTGGAGGGCAAAGAGAGGTGATGAAACATAAAAAACAATGTTAACTCACCATTCCACGCTCTGCAGCCGCTCTGTATCTTCGGGCGCTTCTGCCTGTAGTCAGCGACCGCTCATTGAGTCTCAGGGGTCATTATGCGTAATGACGTCAGACGCAGACGCGACCCCTGAGGCCCTGTCAGCTGACTTCAAGCAGAAGCGCCTGAAGAGTACACAGCGGCTGCGGAGTGCGGAATAGTGAGTAACCTTGTTTTTTATGTTTGATCATCTCCCCGGGGGCTCCGCTTATTATACTCGGGGGTCTGAAGAGACCCCACAGTATAATAATAACAGTTTCGTTTCGGACGTGTTTGGTCCGATCGAAACTGCTGGGTGAGGAGTCCTCTGCCGTGCCAGGGAAATAAGCCTCGCGTGCCAAGAGTGGCACGCGTGCCATAGGTTGCCGACCCCTGCTATAGAACCTGTTGTTTGAAAATATTGAATGATACTAGTACCTATCGCAAATTAGAAGATGATCCCTCTCCTATTTTTTTCTACAGAATTTACAAGACATCATTTCAGAAGGGGTTAAGTTAGGTTTTTTAATGAATCACAGTCTAAACATTTAATTCCTGATTTTCCTATAATTCCCATCTTCCATGGGTTACCAAAAATACACAAAGGTACAACACCACCTCCACTTCGTCCAATTATTGCTGGCATAGGTTCTATCAATAGTAAATTATGTACCTGGGTTGATAATTTACTTCAACCTTTAGTACTACGTACCCCAGGTTTTCTTCGTAATAGTAAAGAGGTTTTAAAAATTTTTGATTAATTTCAATGGAATAATAATTTTTCGTGGCTCCCCTGTGATGTTAATTCATTATATTCAAGTATCCCACATGAAACCGCTATTCAAGCAATTTCTTTTCATTTACATAAATACAGTCAATATTCAGAGATTGTGTCAGAATATCTCATCAAAGTATTTTTTTTTCTTTTGAGACATAATTTTTTCATGTTTGATGTTTTCTTTTTACAAATACAAGGGGCCCCTATGGGTGCTTCTTTTTCCCCATCCATAGCTAATCTTTTTATGGCATGGTGGGAAGAATTTTTTATTTTTTCATCTGATAATCCATTTGTAAATTCTTTACATTGGTACGGGCGCTACATTGACAATATCTTTATAATTTGGTTCGGAGATGTAGCGTCCGTACCCAATTTCATACAGTATATTAATTCTAATGACATTAATTTACAGTTTACCTTTAATACTCATTCTTCAGAAATTAGTTTTCTTGATATCTTTTTAAGCGGTAATTGTGATACAAGTTTGGTAGAAACCTCGCTGTATAGGAAACCTTCATCAGGTTATACTATTCTTTTAGCCACCAGCCATCATCCTAAACACACAATTAAGTCTATACCAGTGGGGGAACTCATTAGAACAAAGCGAGCTTGTTCTTTAGAAAAGGATTATACTGTCCAGAGTACTATTACTTTAGATAGATTAAGAAAATGAGGTTATCCCAATTGGTCCCTGAATAGAGCCCAAAATCTAGTAGATCAAAGGTCTCGTCCTTCTTTATTATTTAATAATCGTTTTAATAGAAATTCTAATATTCATAATAAAATTGTTTTTTCAACCCCCTTCAGCGCACAATATCAGAGTATAGTTAATATTTTTAGAAAAAATGTACCTATTTTACAACAAGATTCTATCACTAATCCTATCTTAGCAGAGGGGGTACAATACATTGCTAAACGGGGACGTACAATTGGTAACGTATTACCACCTAGCATGTTCACTACTATTAAACCGATGTCATCAACTTGGTTAGACTTAAAAGGTTTTTTCAAATGTGGATTAAATAGATGTAATGTTTGCAAATATGTGGAAAAAAACTACAAGCTTTCATGTTGTTGGTGGTAATAAAACTTACGAAATTAAGAATTTTGTAAATTGCAACAGTCATTATATTGTTTACATTATTGAATGCACGAGTTGCAATAAGCCTAATCGTGGTGGTAATTGGAGAAAATTGGTATTAAAAAGAGAAGCATTTTGGATTTTACAACTAAATACTAGGTATCCATATGGCCTTAATATTAGGTCTGATCTGTCTTATATTTATTAATTAGTTATGTTGTAGTTATATTATAATCATATATACACATACATATAATTTTACATAATGTCAATGTAATTATCTATGTTTTATTCATTGGCGTTTCATGTTCAGCGAAATTCCCGCTTCATAATTCAAAGTTTGGGTTTTTTGACATATGATGTATTCATTTCATTGGTTAACGGCATTTCTCCCGCTTTCTTTTTGAATTTATTCATGTGATGCATAGAGGGCTTTAATTTACGATTTTCCTGCTTAATAATTCAATGCGTTATCGCTATTGTATTGGACGATGGCATTATTTGCCGCTCATCTTTTTGAATCTATTCACAAGATGTATCATGTGATTTATTCCTTTGATCACGTGTTATTCTGTCACATGACTTTTTCCCCTTTTGAATTTTATGGAGGGAATATGCCGTTCATAGTATATACGGCTCTTATATTAGATGACGGCAAAAAAAGATTTCTTGCCGCTCATTTTTTGAATATAGTCATGTGAAATATGACGTGATCTTTTTTGTATTATGTTCATGCGACCTTCCTCTTTCTTTTTTGAATTTTATGGAGGGAGATTGTGAGAATGCCGTTATATGCTATGTCTATTGTTTTAATTAGGTGATGGCTATTTGCCTGTTCATCTTTTTTGAACATACAATAGTCACATGGGATTTGATCATGTGATCTCTCCTTTTGGAATTTGGAATTTTATGGAGGGAACGTTATATACATCGTTTTAATGAAATGCTATATGTAAGTTTGTATTTATCACTTTTGTATACTTGGGATATATTTATATGTATGTGTTTTATATATGATTAAAATGTATAAAATTTTCTTTTATATATCAGATATATATTTATATCGTTAGGTATGTTAATAGTTAAATTTAGTAGTGGGTGGCGATCCCTGATCCATTTGTGTTTTAAATTCAGTTGTGTCTTGATCTTTATGTAGCCATGACTAAGGGGCTATACGCCCTGAAACGCATAGGGTTTTTGGGGATCTATTTCCCATGTAACTATTGTTACTACGTTTTTTAATCTATTATAAATTAAAAGTTATATTTTATTTAACTTCTGGATGCTGGAACCATTTTTATTTTTTCCATTTCCAATACATTTGCTCTGTAAAAGTCCGGAGAACGTTCCCTGCATTTTGTGACATCTGCATATGGATATGGTGAGCTGAAGATTCAACTTTTTTGCTTGTTTATGGCCATTTATGACGAGGTCCTGAGGCTACGTGGTTTTTCGGAGCCTGTTGTCCAGTCCATGCTCTGGGCCCGAAACCTCCGACCTGCACAAATTTTTCCTCGCTCGTGGAAGGCCTATGTACGGTTGTGTGAGGGTAATGACTTTTTTTTTTTTTTTTTTTTTATAAATTCTTTATTTTAGATATTATACAGAAATAACAACAAACAAAGATGGCGTGAGCCAAACAAGCGCTTGGCCTCAAGGATCAAGGCATACATCAGCGTCAATACATAGTAACATGGTATCATGAAATAGATATATTAGAACATCAGCTGCTGCTGATCATAACAGTTGTCAGGGGGAAAAAAGGAACAAAGAGGGGGAAGGAAATGGGAGAGGAAGGGAGAAGGAGGGAGATAAAGAAAGACAGGGAGAGAACAAATGTGGGAACATCAAGTTAACACACAAATGACAGACAGGCAAGGACCCCGACCCCTCCATGTCGGCTGCGTAAACCTTAAATCACGGTCTACCCGTCAGGTCTCTATAGGCCTGGGATCCCTGAAAGAGAATCCACGGCGTCCAGGCCGCCATAAAGGATTCCCTCTTATCACGAAGGGATGCCGTGAGATCCTCCATGTTCTGGATGTCCTCCACTTTGCGAATCCAGTGCAGGAGAGAAGGGGGATTAGACGATTTCCATAGCGCTGGGATACACGCCCTAGCGGCATTGACCATATGTCGTAGGGAGGATTTGCGATAGGTACACAGGGGGTAATCTGAGAGGTGTAGCAGAAAGAAGGCTGGCGTGTTAGGAATGGAAGTTTGGAATATCTGACCTAGCACCCTGTGTACTCCCTCCCAAAAGTCTCTCAATATCGAGCATTCCCAGAAGATATGTAAAAGAGTCTCCTCCTCCGAGCAACAGCGCCAACACGCAGGAGAGGAGGACGGGAAGAGTCTGTGTAGTTTAGACGGAACATGATACCATCTAGTCAGGATTTTATATCCCGCCTCCTGATAACTGCTAGCCATCGAACTTTTGTGGGTAAACTCAAAAATTCTGGAGCACTGTTGGTCAGAGAAGGTCATGACCAGGTCGGCCTCCCATCTGGTAAAGTAGGAGGGCCTGTGGCCCAGAGGAGGGGACACCAGGAGCAAATAGAAATCAGAAAGTGAGTGTCTTAGCAGGCCCCTTCCCATGCACTTCTCCTCAAACCTCGTGGGCTGTCTGTCATACCCCGGGGAGTTAGGTAATGAAGAAAGAAAGTGCGTGAGTTGAAAGACCTGCCATGGGCCAAGCGCCGGAAGGTCTGGCGTGGTGAGTAGTTCCCGGTGAGACACCCAGTCGCCTCCAGAGCGAAAGTGTAGGGCCCTCAGTCTGCCCGCCACTCGCCACTGCCGGAATGGTCCTTGAGATAAACCCGCCATAAAGGCAGGGTTTCCTAGGATGGGAAGTAAAGGTGAAGGGGAGGGGGAGATCCGCTCCCTGCAGAAGAGCGATCTACATACCCGGAGAGTGGGTCCTATGGTAGGGTGGTGTCTCAGGGCCCCCTTTAAAAACAGGAATCTACCCGAATCATCACGCAAGGCTGCCTTGTATTTCCAAGGAACCGAACGTGCGATAAGAATGCTCACCCCCCTGGATTTGGACCCCGGGAAACAGCTATGGTATACGTCGGGAAATCTTGGGGAGGAAAAGATGGAAGAGAGAGGGGGCTGAACCCTTACTAAAAAGTAATCCCAGAGTTTTCAGTAATTTTATCCAATTTCTACAAATTGTACAGCGCTGCGGAATATGTTGGCGCTATAAATAATTTTTATTATTATTATTATTATTATTATTATTATTATAACCCCTTAAGGATCCAGTCCAAAAGTGCATTAAGTGCATTGTGTACAGTTAGAACTTCATTCAGGTCCATAGTGTGGCTTTTACTTTGATAGCTGGATTCAGAACATGGTGTGTCACTGCTCTAAAAAAGTACTGAACCAGCGATCAGGTCATCACTAGTGATGTCCCACTAGGGGACCTGAACCAAACTGCTTGTGTTCTCCTGTACACTGATTAAACCGAAACCTCTAATATGAGGGATCCATGAGAACTGATGCCATGTGGCTGCAAAATGGATGTAAAAAATGAAGACTCAGACACCCACAGTATGAGACCCCAACCAAATAACAACTCCATATTCCATCCTGCATCCTTGTGAGCATTACATGAAAAGAGTGAAATTAATGACAGTCATACCTGCTTGACTATCAAGTGTAGATTTAACTTCTCACACACGGGAGGAGATTTAAATCTTAGTACCTATAGAAAAAGGATCCTTTTCTTGCACCTACCCCACTTGAAAAAGGGGTGGAATACCTCGAAACGCCATCCCGGCGTCGTGTGTAATGGTTATTGTCTGAATAAAGTTTGACGTGTTTGGAAAATCCAGGGTGAGTGCAGTGCCATATTTTGTGACTGGTCTCCATCCCAAGAGAGATACCAGTTGGTCCATATATTATTCCATATGTTTGCATCCTGGTGATGTAGTGGCTTCTGCAGCTGTTTATCCCCACCCTACACAAAAAAACCACATCGCCTAATTGGAGAAAGAGGGTTTCCATCACTATCCTATCCATCTTCTCTTGGTGGCATTAACAATCTACCAATTGGAGGACTATTTGGCTTGCTCAGTGCTTTCCTTTTATGCATTAACTTCAGCTCAAAAGTGCATTAAGGACCAGGTCTCGTTTTTCACAACTGACGTGTCACTTTATATGGCAAGAACTTTGATACGCTTTAACTTACACAAGTGATTTTGAGATATTTTTTGTGACAAATTGTAGTGGTGAACACTAATCAATATTTTTGTATTTATTTATAATAAAAAAAAAAAAAAAAAGGAAATTTGATGGAAATTTCAAAATAAAAAAATCGCAAATTTCAAAATGTGACATGTTCTGCTTTTCAGACAGATATTCATACCACCCAAATACGTTAATAAATATTATCTACCATATCCCTGCTTTGTATTGGCTTCATCTATTAATTGTCTTTTAATTTATTTTGGATGTTAGAAGGCTTACAAGTATAATAGCGATTTTCCAGATTTACAAGAAAATTTCCCAAACTAATTTTTTAGGGACTACTTCAGTTCTGAAGGGGATTATTATTAGAAACCCCCCCCCCCCATGAATCACCCCATTTTCAAAACTGCACCCCCTCAAATAATTCAAAACAGCATTTCGATGTTAACCCTTTAAGTATTTCACTGGAATTAAAACGATATGGAAATGAAATTTAGACATTTCATTTTCTTTCACTAATACATTCATTTAGCCCTAAAATTAACACATTCACAAAGGGTTAAAGGAGAAAATGCATCTGTTTGTTATGCAATTTCTACCGAGCACAGAAATACCCTACATGTGGTGTAAATTGATGTTTGGACAAACAGCAGTGCACAGGAGGGAAGGAGCAACACTGGACGTTTGAAAAGCAAATTTAGCCGGAATAGTTTTCGGTGCCATGTCTCATTTACAGATCCCCTAGAGCACCAAAACAACGTAAACCCCCCAAAAGTGACCCTATTTTGAAACTACACCCCTCACAGAATTCGTCAAGGGGTATAGTGAGCATTTTGACCCCACAGCCGTTTAACAGGTTTTACTAACATTGGGATGTGTAAATGAAAAATTATTAAAACGTCACTTTATCCCCAAAGTTTTCATTTTGACAAGGGGTTAATGGAGAAAAAGCACACCACATTTTGTTAAACAATTGCTCCTTAACACGGTAATACCCCATATGTGGTCGTAATCTGCTGTATGGGTACATGGCGGAGCTCGGAATGGAAAGAGCGCTATTTTGCTTTTGGAGGGCAAATTTTGCTGGAATAGTTTTCAGGTGCCATGTTGCATTTGCAGAGCCCCTAAAGTACCAATACAATGGAAACCCCTTAAAAGTGACCCCATTTTGGAAACTTCACCCCTCACAGAACATATCAAGGGGTATAGTGAGCATTTTGACCCTACAGCTGTTTCACATATTTTATTAACATTGGGTCATGAAAATGAAAAATTACTTTTTTTCCAATAAACTGTCAAATTAGCCCCAAATTTTTAATTTTCACAAGAGGATAAAGGAGAAAAAGCTCCCCAAAATTCGAACACGGAAATGCTTCATATGTGGTCGTAAACTGCTGTATGGGTACATGGTGGAGCTCAGAATGGAAAGAGCGCCATTTGGCTTTTGGGGGGCAGATTTTGCTGGAATAGTTTTCGGTGCCATGTCGGATTTGCAGAGCCCCTAAAGTACCAATACAATGGAAACCCTCAAAAAGTTACCCCATTTTGGAAACTACACCCCTCATATAATTTTTCAAGGGGTATGGTGAGCATTTTGACCTCACAGCTGTTTAACAGATTCTATTAGCATTGAGACGTAAAAATGAAAAATTATTTATGACCGATAAACCGTCCATTTAGCACCATATTTTTAATTTTTGCAAGTGGTTAAAGAAGAAAAGACACACCACAGTTTGTTATACAATTTCTTCTGAACAAGGAAATGCCCCATATGTGGTTGTAATTTGCTGTATGGGAACATGGCGGGGCTCAGAATGGAAAGAGCGCTATTTGGCTTTTGGAGGAAAGATGTGGCTGGAATAGTTTTCAGATGCCATGTCGCATTTGCAGAGCCCCTAAAGTACCAATGCAATGGAAACCCCTCAAAATTGACCCCATTTTAGAAACTACACCCCTCAAGGAATGTATCAAGAGGTATTATCATTTTGAGCCTAAAAATGCTTCCCAGAAATTAATGTACAAAATGAAAATTGAAATTTTTAAAGAAATATGTAATTTCAGTTCCCAATATATTGCGGGCACTTTGTGTCATCAGAGACATCCACTCCTAAAACTATGGACTATCCTGGGGACTAAAAAATTATATATGTGGGTGAAAACTGCTGCTTGGGCACACAGCAGGGCTCAAAAGGGAAGGAGCACTGCATTTTTTAGCTTCTGGATTAGAGATTTAGAGGGACTTTCTGCATACCTCCCAACCGTCCCATATTCTGTGGGACAGTCCCAGATTGTGGGTACTGTCCTGTGGTCCCGGTCGGCGGGAGGTACGTCCCAGATTCAACTCATCTGCATCTGGAGAGGACACAGATGAGTTGAATACAGTGGTGAAGCAGAAGCGGATAGCTCCTGCCTCACCACTCTGCCCCCTATGTGTTTCGGCCCCGGGAGCTATAGGCGCGATGTGAGTGATGTGCAGCTCTCTTAACACTTTGGGACAAGAGACTGCAGACTGTGCAGCAGGAGAGCGAGGAGAGGTGAGTATCAGTGTTTTTTATGTTAAACTTTGGCAGATGAAGAGGGACATTAAACTGTGGGGGCAGATGGAAGGGACAATAAACTGGGGGCATATGAGGGGGGCATTAAACTGTGGGGGCAGATGAATAAGGACATTAAACTCAGGGCAGAGGGAGGGGGCATTAATTTGGGGGCAACTGGAGGGGGACATTAAACCGGGGGGGTAGCTGGAGGAGGACCTAGGGGCAGCTGGAGGGGGACGTTAATGTCACCCTCTAGTTGCCCCCAGTTTAAGGTCCACCTCCAGCTGCCCCCAGGGTTTAATGTCCCCCTCCAGTTGCCCCAGTTTAATGTCCCCCATCAGCTAACCCCACAGTTTAATGTCCCTCGCTAGTTGCCCCCAGTTTAAACTGGGGCAGCTGGAGGGGGATATTAAACTATGGAGCAGCTGGAGAGAGGCTTTATATTGTGGGATCAATTTGAAGACATTATAATGTGGGGGCATATAATATTAGGTTGACAGTAAGAGCATTATACTGTGTGGGGAGCACAAAGAGAAATGGATGGAATGGGCGGAATCAATTTAGAAGTGGGTGAAGCTAAAATAGCACGCCGCACATTTTGTCCCTCTTTTTGCCCCCTAAAAGTTGGGAGGTATGTTTCTGGACGCCATGTTGTTTTTGCAGAGCCCTAGAGGTGCCAGTAAACTGGAATCCCTCAAGAAGTGACCCCATTTTGTAGGGGCAATTTTAGGGTCTCTGCAAATGTGACATGGCGATCAATAACCAACAATCTAAATATGCAATCCAAAAACACATAGCACTCCTTCACATCTGCACCTTGCTGTGTGCCCAAACAGTACTTAATGCATTTATACATGTATGACACTGTTGTGCCTAGGATAATGTACTTAACAATGTTATATGTGGGTATAAAGTGCTGTTTGGGCACAGCCAGGCACAAAAGGGAAGGAGCGCTATTTTGGAGCACAACCGGTATGTTACTTATAAGACTCATTGGGTGTGCAGAATTATAGTGTAACAGAGTTCATTGCGGTTTCCTTCCAAAATAAATCAGTCAGAATATTTCCATTGGGAGCGGCTTGTAATTTGACATCCAAGAAATCCAATTCTGATCGACTCCATTTGAATATGAGTTTGATATTCATATTATTCTGATTCAAAATGCCCATAAAAATTTCCATGGCAATCCCGTGCATGCGTGGTGGCTGCGGTCTGGCGCGCGAATAGGCAGCAGCGCTATATCTGTTTTCTAATATGATGACTGGCCATCACTATTTATGTGTGTCATGTGTACCCTTTAGCCACACACCCTGACGAAGCCATTCGTGGCGAAATGCGCGTCAGGGCGCATTACATGTGGTAAGGTGGATCATACATGATTATTCACACGGGGTTCAGGTTTAATGCTTGTATTTTTGATATATAGCTTTGTTGTTCAATTTTACCTTGAGTATGATACAGTATATACACACAAAAGTAACTATACCATATCCCCTGTATGTTGTACTTTGGTGTAAATTCCCCTACCATATGTTATTACTAATGTGGATACATATGTTTGTCCCTATGTATATTTTTTATGTAATTTTATGTACAACTATTATGTTTTACTTTATTGTGATCTGTGGAATTTGCCTTTTCCGGCATAGTTATTTATTGTGCGTGTGATTCCACTTCTTTTGATTATTTTTCATTATTAGCCCCATTTTTTTGTTATTTCTTATACTCTAGGGTCTGAAGAGACTCCAAAATATAATAATAGCAATTTCGTTTCAGATGTGTTTGTCCAGAACAAAACCGCTGGGCGAGTTCATCCAAGTGCCACCCCTACTCGGGCTGCTCTATGCTATTATGTGATATTGTTAAAGGAAGTCTATCACTGCCCCCAGGTACTTTTTCCCCTTCCCACAAGTGACATTTTTCAATTTTTGTTTTTGACTCCCCCCCCCCCCCCTCCTAAATCCCATAACCTTTTTTTTTTTTTTTTTTCCTGTTCTCAAGGCCCTATGAGGGCTTAATGTTTGCAGAAAAAGTTATTTTTCATAATAGTACCACTTATTATTCTGTATAATGTAAGCTGGAAAAAAATTCAGAATTAGGTGGATTTGAAGAAAATGTGCATTTGTGAGACTTTCTTACAGGCTTTGTTTTTACAGCGTGCAGCCAAAATGACATGTCACCTGTATTCTATGTTTCGGTACGAATCCGGGGATATCAAATGTATATAGTTTTATTTACATTTTAACCCCTTAACAAAAATCTAAAACTTTAAAAAAAAAAAATTTTTTTTCAAAAAGTCGCCATATTCTGACACCCGTAACTTTTTGTTATATTTCCGTGTACGGGGATGCATGGGGCGTCTTTTTTTGCGGGGCCAGGTGTACTTTTTAGTTATATGATTTTGGGGAATGTCTACTGCTTTGATCACTTTTTATTCAAATTTTTATCAGAGGTGAAAAAATGGTGATTTGGCACTTTTGATTTTTTTTTTTCCCACTACGGCGTTTTACGTACGCTAGACCAGGCATTTTCAGACACAGTGATACATAATGTGTATGTGTTTCACAGTAATATTTTACTTTTATATGTATTCTAGGGAAAGGGGGGTGAATTGAACTTTTATTTTTTTTAAACTTTTTTTTTTATTTTATTTACTATTTTATTAGCCCCCCTAAAGGGGATTGAACCTGCAATCATTTGATTGCAAGTCCCATAGACTACAATACAACTGTCATAGACCAGCCTCAATAGCTATAATTCTGTGACAACCCTGGGAGTCTTCATAAGGCTCCCGGCAGTCAGAAGAGCTGGTAGGATCCCATGATCTCGCCACGCAGCAGCCGGCCTGCAACGATAAAGGTACGGGGCTTGTGGGGACCAGCCAGAGGCCGTTTTTCAACTTTGGGGGTGGGTCCTCACCTGCATTGCCCATTAGCGCTGGGTCTCAGCTGTAGAATACAGCAGAGACCCGGTTGCTATGGCGCCACGCTTCAGCAGAGCGGCCACAATCTTTAAAGACCTGGCATCTGCCGTACTATTATGGTGGATGTTGGGAAAGGGTTAAACCGCTCCCGTGGTCTATAGATGCTTTTAGCAGAATTAAAGCAATACCTTTCTTGTTTCAGAGCTCCAGGGATGCTTAGAAATAGCACTTTTATTCTTGAGGATCTTGGAGCACAGGGGGAGTTTTCTTCTGTTACTAAGCACTGCTGCATCATCACTAAACACGCCCATCCTGCATTCAGCTTCTTCCCCCTGGGAACGGTTTAAAGTATCTGGGGGCAGTGATAGACTCTCTTTAAACTATTCAATTACAGTAAATAATAAATATCACCAATCCTGCCCAATGTGGTTGTATTACAGATATTTTTGTTTTATATATTTGCTTCTGTTAGGCTCTGTTCACATTTTCCTCCATTACAAATTCCATCCAATTTACTGGGAACAGTAGTGCTGTTGTACAGATCTGGAAGAGCATAAACTGAAGCTACGTACAAGTGTGAATGTAGGCTAAAAAATTTTAAAATGAAATTTTCTTTTGTTTCAGAGTGTGAAAAGACATTCAGGCCCATATACTTTCAAAAATATGAAAAAGATGTAGCAAAGGATGTGGCTGCAGTTCAGGTGAGGAGTTTTCTGGATAGAGATGTTTCAAATCAAAAAATCATTTAAATCAAAATGAGTGCAAAGACATTAGACAGAGTTTCCCTCTGTTGTCAAATGGATTTTTTAAGAGACCTTCTCCCCCTTATAATGTATACAACGTATGTACTGTACAATTAGTGTGTTCTGGTTAATTCAAGCGCATAAATATCCCAAGCTTTCTTTGTGTCATGTGGTGTTTTTTTTAGGGTTCTCACCTTCTTAGCATTCATTTATTAGAAAAAAAAAAACTGTTTAATGGACTAGGGGACATTCGATGTCTATGAACAAAAAGCATCTATATAAGGTATCCAAGAGATGGCACATACTATGTCAGCATTTAAGAGGGGGATAGCTGCTCATCTCATGATAAATTACATTGACGGTTATGCTTAAGTTAGCACTGAACATTATTTAATTGATAAAGCTGAACTTTGTGAACATAATGCCCTATATATGTAGAGTGGTTGGTAAAGGAAGGAAATCTTAAAGGGGTTGTCCGGGATAAATTGAAATCCCTACACTAATATAAACACCCTCCCCCTCCTACTTTCTAAATAACGTAATCAAAAATTTATATTTACCCATATCCCTGAGGCGGTATGTGACCACCCCAGGGACATTTTCTGATAATCCGGTGACAGATCGTCATACTTACCTTTCTGACTTTTTCCTGTGAGACGGCTTCTCCTTCTTTTCTGACTGCAGCTGCTTCTCCCACTGGTACTGATAATCCACCTCTACTGCGCAGCCCCCATGCATGTGCAGTAGAGGTAAATCGTTGCTGCAGAGCACAGAGCAGCGCTGGAGAAGAGCGCGTGCCTGCAATATCAGTAAAGGAGGGGCCGACCCGCAGGTAGAAGCCATGGATGGAAGAGAAGTAATTATATAATGAGGTCATGGGTTGGGTTGAGTAGGTAGGGAAGAGCTAGTAGTGGGCGGTATAGCTAGAGATAGGGAGGGGGTGTATGGTGAGGGGTTAGTGTGGAAGTTACATACAGGAAGCTGAACCATGTAAACAAAAGGTACCAGGAGCTCCCAGAGACACCCAGAAATCACTCAAAACACTGCTAAACCCATTAATAGCACTAACAGACATTTGTTAAAAAACATTTTGCCCGGAAAACCCCTTTAGACCTATGTTTTTAAGGACATACTGTATTCTCCGTATTCACTATAGGTTAGTGCTGTATGTAGACGTGTAAATTACATTACCATTTTATTGTGCACTCCCTAGTACTTGCTAACTTTTCTTTCTGAAGTGCACAGGTTGTTGGAGTGCCTAGTACAGTCTGCTGGCTTTAAGAAAATATTGGTAATAACCAGAATGAAGCACTGAATAAATATATCTATCTATTTTATAACCAGATGAATGACTGAATATATTGTAATTCAGATGGTTTTTGCTAAAGTCTGTTTGCAAATTATAGGAATCATATCCTAAACCAGATGCCTTTGTTCAAAGGATGGCCTCTTTACAACTAGATTGTGATGCGGAGCCTCCCAGTATCCCAAGAGGTAAGAACTGATGCTATGTGTATGACTAATAGGAAGCCTTAGTTTTTTGTAAGTTTCACAGAGACTTGTTTGGTGCCATTGTAAGATAGCAGAGGCAGAAAGTACAAAATGAAAAGTTTGATTTCTCTTATAGTGTCCTGTTCATATTGAGGCTAAAACTGCATAGTGAACCTGGCCTAACAATTCCCCAGTGTTAGCAGCATCAGAGTCTGCTGCCTCTCCACCAGTAATAGCTGCCCTAGGAGTAGCAATAAGACCCCACCCCCTTCCTCAAGTAGTAGTGATAGCCAGTTCTCTCCTTAATCCCCTTTCACCCTGTTTGGATATCCTCACTGCTTGTATGATTCTGTGATGTGTCTGGTGCTGGAAGGTAGCTCTTGATTCCTGTATTGATTTCTGCAGACACAGAACGTGGGCATAATGAAAGCTGCTATATGCACTCTTCTCTTAACAGGATTGTCCCTTGACCTGCTGTGTGTAGACTGATGGAGCTGGATGCTGTCAGTTACAGGGAGCAAACGAAACTTTTGGACAACTTTTGATTTTCTGGCAGTGTTTTTCTCATTAACAAATTTTTTAATATACTTTATTAACTAATTTTGGATCCTTTCTGTGAAATCCTGCATTTTTTCATTCTTCCCCTGGCTTCTGTATTGAGAGCTGTTCTTGCCTCTTACTGAATGCTACTTTGTATGGAGTATAGGCTGTGTAACGTAGAGAAAATGAGAGTAGGGGAGTGTCACTTCAAACCGTTAGTTCTTGGGTGCTTTTGGTGTCATATGAATGATTCTCTTCTTTCATATGACATTAAGGTTGCAGTGCTATCTATATTTCCAGAGATCTCACTGGTTGAAAGCACAGTCAGGATTAGGATATTTATATCTAGCTGCATAACGTATATGACATAAATATCCTTTTTTATATGACATCAAAAGGGTATTTCTATGCTTTGTAACACCTGAGATGTAACTGAAGTGACCCTCCCCCACCCTTATTTTCTCTTAATGTTACACAGACCCCTACTCCATGGACAGTAACATTCAGTGAGAGGCAAGAACAGCTCAATACAGAAGCAAGGGGAAGAATAAAGGGATGCAGAATTCACAGAAAGGAGATAACATTTGTTAATAAAGTATATTACAAAAGTTAACAACAGTTCCAGAAAATCAAAAATTGTCCAAAAGTTTAGTTATGCTTTAACAAATTTTCTTTTTTATACGTACTGTATTTAGCTGCATATTTATGTAGTATATAGGCATATCTTTATAAGATTTTTCTTTCTTGCTGTAGATGAACCATTATCTCTACACAGCTCCTTGGGTATGCAACATGGACAAGTGAATGAGACATTCTTTACTGCTCGTGGTAATGAGCCAGTGGAATGTGAGGAAGAAAAATGTGATAACTTGTTGGAGAGAAAACTGCAAGAAGAAATGAATTATCATTGGACAGGAAGTCGTATTGACAATATGACAAACCTTTCTAATCCTGCTCCTATTAGTGATTTGAGAAGCAGGAAAGTGTTCAGTGAACCACATGGAAGGAATTCTACCCCAGTGGGTTCCTATCCTGTTAGCTTGCAGTTTGGAAGCAACAATGAAACATCAGCTCACGTAGCTCCACCATACACCTATAATAATGTCGCACAGAGCCCAAATACATTACACACAGTTAGCAGACCTGTAGATTTCCCTCAGCCCAATGAACTCCAAAGTAGATATTATCCAGTGCCTCCTTTGATATGGAGTCCAAATACAACTCCACATACCTTCCAAGATTTGTATGGTACTGACATTCCTGTTCAACTTGATGCCACTAAGCTACCAGTTACTGAATCAGGAAGACCAAGTCTCTATTCACAACCTCAAGGCCATACACATAATGCTGCTTTGAGCCACACAGTGGGTAAGTCTCGAGTTATATTCCTAGTTGTGAACAAGTTTTGAAGTATAAACCGGTTTGAAGGGGGAAACTACTCTCCCCAGTGTTCCGTTGGAGATACCTAATATGTCTACTGGAAACAGGACGCATGTGCAGATATCCTTGATAATTCAATTGCTTCCACCATGTTAGATGGTTTAGGAACAGTTTCTTTTGCAGTAATGGTGTTTATGATGTATGAGGATTTTTATTTTGCTTAAAAAGGACCTGTAAACGCTCCTGCAATTTCTCTTTTAGTAGATCCTTGCATTTGCCATTAAAACAATTCTAGAGCTTTTTCTCTTTGAACTCTAGGTTGTAATGTTACTCTGTTAGTACTCCTGGAAATGTAGGTATATTTTTCCAGCTGGGCATTACCATTCCTTTTGACAAAGCGGTATGTCTCTACGATTGTTACTCTTCTGTTGGTGCTTGCAGAGTGTGTAGGGGCACAACTGAGAAGGGAAAATTATGCTGTCATGTCTATGTACAAGTCTATCGATTAGTACTGTCAGGGAGGGTGTTCTTCACAGCGCAGCTAGACTGTCAGGAACGCTGTTCTGACGGTGAACGGTGAAACTAAGACCGCCGATATCTCCAGCACTGGGGCACGTAACGGGAAAGTCGGCAGTGCGCTGAATTCAGCGCGCTGTCTGCTTTCTAGCAGTATGTAAAACAGCATATACATGAGGACGTGAAAGGTCCTCTTTAATTGTATTTTGTAACCTTTGAGACACATGCAATAGGAGATGTGGACCCAAAATGATTCTTTTTATTCAAAATCATTTTTGAAGTTTCTCTATTTTTGAGTTGAGATTAGAGATGAGCGAAGTATTCAAAAATTTGATTTGGCAACTTCGCCGAATTTCACAATATGATTCTATTCGATCCGAATTAAATCGCTGCGAATCGCTTACCAAAAACAGCTATTTATTGGCTGCAGAGAGCTGGGGTGGGCGGCAAAATGGCGGAACTCCTTGGATGCCGCAGTCATGTTTGACCGCGGCATCCAAGTTGTTAAAACCCCGGATTGGTTATGGAGCAGGGTGTTAGCTGTCAGTTACAGCTAACACCCTGCTCCATAACCGATCGGGGGATTTAACACCTTGGATGCAGCGGTCAAACATGCCGTGTGCACTCGCGAAGGAGTTAAAGGGATGTGAATTCACAGGGCTGGCTACTGGTTGGCTGCACGCATGGCATTGTGGGTGATCCCGTGTTCCCAGAGTTCCTTGCCCCATGTAGAGCAACCATTTTGAACTAAATGCGAATCGTTACCACGAAGCGTCAGGAAATTCTGATTTGATGCGAATCTAATATTTCCTGAAATTCGGATCGAATTCCACTTCTGCAGCTTTGATTCGCTAATCTCTAGTTGAGATGTATTAGAGCAATAAATAAAAATCAAAAAGTGCACATAGCCTTTTAAAGTTTTTTTTTTTTTTTATATATGACAGCCATGGTGTGTTTTGTGTTGCAGGATTAGAAGGCAGCAGCATGTTCCCCAAAGGAAACTTTGCATATGCTAACACATATTATCCAGGTAAATCGGAGTAGTAATGATTTTCACTATTTTTGACCACCACCACTCCTGAGTATTAATATTTTTAAAGAAATCCTAATTGACTGTACAGTGTATGAAAAATCATTCTGTAATATTTATGAACTGTTTTCTACAGCATGCTGGTATTTTACAGAGCCATTACTTTTGTCTCTTTTCTGCAATTCCAAGACACTGATACTAGTATTAGTTTTTAAAGACATCCTTTCACCACCTCCACCACATCTGCTTATAGGCAATGCTCCACTGATTCCAGCACAGTTGAATTTTTTTCTCTAGCCTTCGCCATTCCTAAGCAACAAGCAGGTACTTTTTATGTCTGATGTTCTATTTAAGCTCTGTAATGTCAGCAGGGCAGTGTCAGGCAGAGGGTGTGATTTAGAGCTCCAATCAGAGGCAGCCAGTGTCATAGGTCAGAATCATACCCCTTGCCTGCTCCTGCCTTACACCACCCTTCTAAAAGTACAGAGCCTAAATAGTATATTAGACACCAAAGATAACAGCATTGATTACTTACTTGGTAATGGTGTGTCGGAATCAGTGGAGCAGCAGCTATTAATTTATGTAGAGCTGGACTTGGTGGAGGAAATGAAAGGTCCACTTTAAACATTATTCAGTTTTTCTGACATGTTTGTTTTACTAAATACTTGTGTTCCTCATAATAGAACAATAGAATTATAATAAAAGATGCTCCAAAATTGTTATTTCATGACGAATACAATTATTTACTGAAACAGACATGTCAGGAGAGGTGACATGTCCTCTTAAAATAAAAATTATTTTGAAGCTGAGCATATCTCGAAATTCAAGACCACAATTTATTATCATTCAGCTCAGTGGACTTTCCAGGATTAGGCAAGTCAGGGTTGTATCTTAGCATCTATTTTATATACAACAATTTAAACATCTCTTGACTTGGGCAGTATTGCTTTCAGTGAACAAGTTCAGTATATCAGCGCTTCAGTTAAGCTCCAGAGTAGCTGTGGTCCACATTCCCCTGATACAGGCCATAAGAATGTGCTTTTGGCCCTACCGAGAATTAAATGATCTGTTTTTTTTCAACAGCTCTTTTGCTCTGCAAATAGTCACATTCTAATCAATGCGGGGGGGGGGGATAATCAAGACCCGCTTTTAGTACACCAGCCTTGATAAATAAGGCTCATCCTCCAGCAGGACTATGCACCTGAAATGAAACTAGCACATTTATCAATTTATTTTATTATACAGCACCAATATATTTCCTGGTGAGTGATTGTACATATTCACAATCTAAATTCCCTATGTTTAGAGTGTGGAAAGAAACTGGAGGAAATCCATGAAGATGCAAGGCAACAGTGCTAACCACTGAGCCACTGTGCTGCCCCATAACCATAAATCTAATGGCCTGCCCACACCATACCTCTTGCTATGACCCTTTCAGGAAACTGGCAAGGGTGGTGTAAAAATGCCACTTGTGACAATTAGCTACTTGTTTACACCACACATTTGCTAATGGCAGGAATAGTGATGAAGACTATGCTATCTTCACTGGCAAAAGCAACAGAAAAATGGCAAAACAGAAGGCAGCACCAATGAGAAAAATACATTGTCTAAGTACATCAGTGACGCTGTGTTCACATACAGCACAGACCAAAAGTTTGGACACACCTCATTCCAAGAGTTTTCTGTATTTTCATGACTATAAAAATTGTATATTCACACTGAAGGCATCAAAACTATGAATTACCACATGTGGAATTATATACTTAACAAAAAAGTGTGAAACAACTGAAAATATGTCTTATATTCTAGGTTCTTCAAAGTAGCCACCTTTTGCTTTGATTGCTGCTTTGCACACTCTTGGCATTCTCTTGATGAGCTTCAAGAGGTAGTCACCTGAAATGGTTTTCACTTCACAGGCGTGCCCTGTCAGGTTTAATAAGTGGGATTTCTTGCCTTATAAATAAAAACGAGTGGCCATCATTACTTTAAGAAATGAAGGTCAGTCAGTCCAAAAAATTGGGAAAACTTTGAAAGTGTCCCCAAGTGCAGTGGCCAAAACCATCAAGCGCTACAAAGAAACTGGCTCACATGAGGTCCGCCCCAGGAAAGGAAGACCAAAAGTCACCTCTGCTGCGGAGGATAAGTTCATCTGAGTCACCAGCCTCAGAAATCGCAGGTTAACAGCAGCTCAGATTAGAGACCAGGTCAATGACACACAGAGTTCTAGCAGCAGACACATCTCTACAACAACTGTTAAGAGGAGACTGTATGCAAGCAGGCCTTCATGGTAAAATAGCTGCTAGGAAACCACTGCTAAGGACAGGCAACAAGCAGAAGAGACTTGTTTGGGCTAAAGAACACAAGGAATGGACATTAGACCTGTGGAAATCTGTGCTTTGGTCTGATGAGTCCAAATTTGAGATCTTTGGTTCCAACCACCGTGTTTTTGTGCGACGCAGAAAAGGTGAACGAATGGACTCTACATGCCTGGTTCCCACCATGAAGCATGGAGGAGAAGGTGTGATGGTGTGGGGGTGCTTTGCTGGTCACACTGTTGGGGATTTATTCAAAATTGAAGGAATACTGAACCAGCATGGTTACCACAGCATCTTACAGCGGCATGCTATTCTATCCGGTTTGCGTTTAGTTGGACCATCATTTATTTTTGAACAGGACAATGACCCCAAACACACCTCCAGACTGTGTAAGGGCTATTTGACCAAGAAGGAGAGTGATGGGGTGCTACGCCAGATGACCTGGCCTCCACAGTCACCAGACCTGAACCCAATCGAGATGGTTTGGGGTGAGCTGGACCGCAGAGTGAAGGCAAAAGGGCCAACAAGTGCTAAGCATCTTTGGGAACTCCTTCAAGACTGTTGGAAGACCGTTTCAGGTGACTACCTCTTGAAGCTCATCAAGAGAACGCCAAGCAGTAATCAAAGCAAAAAGTGGCTACTTTGAAGAACCTAGACTATAAGACATATTTTCAGTTGTTTCACACTTTTTTGTTAAGTATATAATTCCACATGTGTTAATTCATAGTTTTGATGCCTTCAGTGTGAATCTACAATTTTTATAGTCATGAAAATACAGAAAACTCTTGGAATGAGAAGGTGTGTCTAAACTTTTGGTCTGTACTGTATGTAGTTTTATTTCCGTTCTTCTGGCCTATCAGAAGACGAGAAAAATGGACAAAAATGGATCCTGACAATGATAGACACGAACCTGAGGGACCCCATTGTCCTTGCAGGACATTTTCATCTGGCTATTTCTGATGGATCTGTGCTGGATTGACACCCGGTGCGAATGTGAATGTAGCCTAACATACAGTAGATAATTGCTTAGGCAGCACATTACATTTGTATCCATCGTACAGCTTCGAAATTTGTTAGGTCTGAACAAATAACTGAATTCAAAATTCAGTGGCATATAAATAATGGGCATGGCATGTAGAAAAAAAAAGTGAGTGATCCTAAATTAATCATTAATTTAATTGTAATTGAAGTAAAATGTTCAATTAATCGTGATTTTGACTTGGGTCATAATTGCCTGGCCCTAAAACCCAAACACACATATGTACAGTGGGGAAAAAAAGTATTTAGTCAGCCACCAATTGTGCAAGTTCTCCCACTTAAAAAGATGAGAGAGGCCTGTAATTGTCATCATAGGTAGACCTCAACTATGAGAGACAAAATGAGAAAACAAATTCAAAAAATCACATTGTCTGATTTTTAAATAATTTATTTGCAAATTTTGGTGGAAAATAAGCATTTGGTCACCTACAAACAAGCAAGATTTCTGGCTCTCACAGACCTGTAGCTTCTTCTTTAAGAGGCTCCTCTGTCCTCCTCTCATTACCTGTAGTAATGGCACCTATTTGACATTGTTATCAGTATAAAAGACACCTGTCCACAACCTCAAACAGTCACACACCAAACTCCACTATGGTGAAGACCAAAGAGCTGTGGAAGGACACCAGAAACAAAATTGTAGACCTGCACCAGGCTGGGAAGACTGAATCTGCAATAGGCAAGCAGCTTGGTGTGGAGAAATCATCTGTGGGAGCAATAATTAGAAAATGGGAGACATACAATCCCAGAACCACACGGGGGGGACCTAGTGAATGACCTGCAGAAAGCTGGGACTAACGTAACAAAGGCTACTATCAGCAACACACTACGCCGCCAGAGACTCGGATCCTGCAGTGCCAGACGTGTACCCCTGCTTAAGCCAGTACATATCCGGGCCCGTCTGAAGTTTGCTAGAGAGCATTTGGATGTTCCAGAAGAGTATTGGGAGAATGTCATATGGTCAGATGAAACCAAACTAGAACTGTTTGGTAGAAACACAACTCGTCGTGTTTGGAGGAGAGTGAATGCTGAGTTGCATCCAAAGAACACCATACCTACTGTGAAGCATGGGGGTGGCAAAATCATGCTTTGGGGCTGTTTCTCTGCAAAGGGACCAGGACGACTAATCCATGTACATGAACGAACGAATGGGGCCATGTATTGTGAGATTTTGCGTGCAAACCTCCTTCCATCAGCAAGGGCATTGAAGATAAAACGTGGCTGGGTCTTTCAGCATGACCATGATCCCAAGCACACTGCCAGGGAAATGAAGGAGTGGCTTCGTAAGAAGAATTTCAAGGTCCTGGAGTGGCCTAGCTAGTCTCCAGATCTCAACCCCATGGAAAACCTTTGGAGGGAGTTGAAAGTCCGTGTTGCCCAGCGACAGCCCCAAAACATCACTGCTCTAGAGGAGATCTGCATGGAGGAATGGGCCAACATACCAGCAACAGTGTGTGCCAACCTTGTGAAGACTTACAGAAAACATTTGACCTCTGTCATTGCCAACAAAGGATATATAACAAAGTATTGAGATGAACTTTTGTTATTGACCAAATACTTATTTTCCACCATAATTTGCAAATAAATTCTTTAAAAATCAGACAATGTGATTTTCTGGATTTGTTTTCTCATTTTGTCTCTCATAGTTGAGGTCTACCTATGATGACAATTACAGGCCGGCCTCATCTTTTTAAGTGGGAGAACTTGCACAATTGGTGGCTGACTAAATACTTTTTTTTCCCCACTGTACATACACACAGACTCCGTAGCACCACAGAAACAGGTTAAAATGCATAAAACCACAGAATGTGTACACAGACTAAAACCAGAACAGACATGAAAAGGCTGAAACAGAAGCCACGTGAAAACAGAAACATACAGGTGTCAGGATATATATTGTAGAAAGACCTGAGGTTAAAAGTATACAGGATATATATTACAGAAAGCTCACAAGCTACAAGTAAATAGGATATATATTGCATAAAGCCTGGAGGCTACAGGTGAACTTGTTAGGCCTTATAGGCTGAGCCAGGTACAGCAACAAAAAGGAAGACAGAGCAGCCTGGAGAGCCAGGAACTGCACGGTGTGAACCAGAGTCAAGCCATAGGCAGAGCATACTGAGAACGTGATAATGGATGCAGACCATTACAATAAATTATATATAATATCTCCTAAAAAGCCAGCCAGGCTAATAGCTGAGAAACACCTGAGATTCATGTAAACCATGGGTATTTTATAAATTATCGAGCATGGCCTATCCCATGGTGCATCAGTGAATTTCACAAAGAGCAAAAAAGGAGCAGAGGTGTAAAGTATTATGTCATTTGACAAAGCAATGCACCAATTGCAGCAGATTATTAATTATAAATAGAAAGCACTGATGCAAATACTAATAAAACTTAACATTTAATATTAAGTGTTAAAATACAAAGGTCCCTAAAACTAAATCAACCATCATAAACTTGCCACTCTATAGAGTCTGATGTTATAGCAAATACATATAAAAACACCACCATATAAAGTTGTATATCATAGCAGCAATACAAATGAATAATGAAACGATCTTACCAATGTCTGAAGACGGGAGTAACCCAACAGGTGAGGTGCATCACAGGAGGAAGAAATCACAATCCCTATTCCTCCCCCTAAAACACTTACCCTTACACCCAAAATGACTCCTGCCCTAACAAGGGCAGTACCAAGCTGTCCCTAAAATGACCATATATATCCCTAGTACCTACACGTTTCCTGGTACAGTGACGCACCAATCATCAGGGGACTTAATAGACTATTCATAAACTCCAAAATTCTTGGTCAAAGAAAGTATATATAAATAAATGCTGCCTACAGTGGTAAAGCAAAACAAATGAAACCCCGCAGTGGAGGTAAAACGCTAACTGACTCCATGTAGTGACAATGGTAGGTCATTTTAGGGACAGTCTGGTACTGCCCTTGTTAGGGCGGGAATCATTTTGGGTGTAAGGGTAAGTGATTTAGGGGGAGGAATAGGGATTGTGATTTCTTCCTCCTGTGATGCAACCTCACCTGTTGGGTACTCCCGTCTTCAGACATTGGTAAGATCGTTTCATTATTCATTTGTATTGCTGCTATGATATACAACTTTATATGGTGGTGATTTTATATGTATTTGCTATAACATTAGACTCTATAGAGTGGAAAATTTATGATAGTTCATTTAGTTTTAGGGACCTTTGTATTTTAACACTTAATATTAAACGTTAAGTTCTATTAGTATTTGCATCAGTGCATCAGTGAATTTCACCAGCCCCCATAGAGTGCTTAAAATTGTCTTAGCTCCTATTGCATCTAGAACTACAGTAGTGCTGAGGGCAAGCTCAGCACTACAGGAAAGCCGAACTTACACTACCTTCAAATTTTCAGGAGTATGTTGCGTTCCCTTTATAAATGTTTTTAATTGAACAAAATATGGGCTCAGTTTTTCCCTTCTGTACAACTTTACAATTTTCATTTTAAGACCTCTATTTTTGGGACACTGTGGAAATTAGCTGATTCTCCAAAAAATAGCCAATCTTACCCATCATTTTACAGTTCTTAAGCTATTAGCCTCAATCTTTTTTTATGAGGCACCCCATGTATACAGTAGACACAGGGCCGGTTTTAGACAAAGTGGGGCCCCGGGCAAAATTAAAAGTGGGGCCCCAAATGTTGAAATATTGTTCCTACTACATAGTCATATCAAGGTTAATTTGATGTGCTGCAGTGCTTACAGGGGTGTTCCTAAGGTCTTTAAGGCCGGGGCCCCCCACGTTGTGAAAACGCAACATTTTACAGTACCTGCAAAGTGGAGGGGATTCTGACTAATCCCATACACACATTGCAGAAAAAAATCTGCAGAGGAAAAGCTGCATTTTCACAGCATGTCCACTATACCTTTGTAAATGCTGGTGTTTTCCATAAAGGTATAATAGGTACAGAAAGTCCACAGAGGAAAACTCTGAGATCACAATGAAAAACACTGCTGCATACTAGGACTGAATACTCTCACGTCACCCACTGACCGCTATACCAGGACTAAATACTGTCACGTCACCCACTGACCGCTATACCAGCACTATATACTGTCACGTCACCCGCTGACCGCTATACCAGGACTAAATACTGTCACGTCACCCACTGACCGCTATAGCAGGACTAAATACTGTCACATCACCCGCTGACCGCTATACCAGGACTAAATACTGTAACGTCAGCCACTGACCACTATACCAGGACTAAATACTGTCACGTCAGCCTCTTACCACCAGATTCCCCTCTGCCCTCACAGTATAATCCACAAATAGCGGCTTTTACTGTATAATGTTCTCCTTGTAGCGCCAAACCCTACGATCAGAGTTACTCCATTCCCCATCTTGAGAATACAACTACCCTCTTTTATTTGCAGATGCCCCTCATAATGCCAGCCAGCAATTAACCTCTTCTTGCCTGCACTGTAATAGTACACTGCAGTAAGCAGGTTGTTCCTAGGACTACACTTTGCAGAGACTGTAAAATGACCGTTTATGCCACGTGTGACCCCAGCCTTAAGGCTGAGGCCCCACTTTGTGGAAAAGCAGCTTTTTTTGTTGCAGATTTTGCTTTTTTGAGTCAAAGCCAAGCAGGGCTACAACAGGATTGTAAAATATCTAGGAAGCTTCTTGCACTCCCTGCTCAATCCACTCCTGGCTTTGGCTCAAAAAACAGCAACAAAATCTGCAACAAAAAAAATCCGCTTTTCTGTAACGTGAAACACAGCGATTATGGCGGCTGCAGAAATATGCGAGGAAAGTGAATAAAATGTCAACATTTAATCTCATCTACAGCAGGTTAATTTTATCTGTGGAGATGCGAGAATTTCCACATATATTTACCGTAATAGGGGAAGAAAGTGCAGAGTAAAATGCATCAAAAGGTCAATGAAAAACGCTGTGGGAAAAATCAATGTGTTTTTGCTGCTTTTTATCTCCTGTGCTTTTTAGCTGCGTTTCACTGTGTTGGGCCTAATTCTTAAAGGGGTTGCCCAGGAATTACAGGTTTCTGCAAGGAGGCCGGGGAAGGAGAAAAATAAAACCCACACTCACCTGTCCCTGGTCCTCCCACCCCTGTCCGGTACAGCGGCGTCCCGGGGCTTGTTCCAGCGGCAGTTCTCGCCACACGTAACCACTGAGGCCTATCATCCGCCTCAGCAGCCTAAGGAAAGGAACCTGGATGTCACTCACATATGTCACCTGTGATGTCACTCACACACGTCACCTGTGATGTCCCGTGTCCTTTCCTTAGGTCGCTGATTGGCCTCAGCAGTTACGTGCGGCGAGGACTTCTGACAGAACAAGCCCCCGGCGCCACAGGACCGGACAGCGGTGGGAGACCCCATGGACAGGTGAGTGTGCGCTTTCTTATTTTTCACCTTCCCCGGCCTCCTTGCAGAAAACAGTAATAACTGGACAACCTGTTTAACATCTCAATATACTGAGCATCACACTATACAATACAATTCTAGTATGTATAATGGTACACATGTACAGAAGAAAATATAGATAGATAGACAATAATATGCTGTATATACCTACATATATACCATATATTTACACTCATACATTCATACACACACACACACCTAAAATCATACAGTACTCACACAGTAGCTAACACATACTGTAAACAAATATACAGATATATACATATTAAATAAACATATTTTACACAAAACTAACACTTACATTTGGCTGAATTGCTGGGTGCACTGGAAATGGAGGAAGCTCATGTGCAGCTCTGTCTGGCAATAGTGAAAGTATCGCAGCAGACTCCCTCCTGCACACTACGATGTGCTGGATACCTGCATGTGGGGGAGGGGGGAAGCTAGTAGCTGTTTCTAAGTGCCGGCAAACTGTAGAAGCAGCGATCAGCAGAATCTGCATCTGCCGATGCTTTCATGTACTGCCGTTTAAAAGTCCTAATAGTAGGGAAAGTATGGGGCCCCTGAGGGTGTTGGGGCCCTGGGCAACTGCCCAGTTTGCCGGCCCTGAGTAGACATACAATATTGTGCAAAACTCTGGGATTACTTGAAGAAACAGAAGGATCTGAAGAAGTCTACATCCACAGAAGATCTGAGATTAGTTATCCAAGATGTCTGGAACAACTTCCCTGCTGAGTTTCTTAAAAACTGTGTGCAAGTGTACCTAGAAGAATTGATGTTATTTTGAAGGCAATGGGTGGTCACACCAAATATTGATGTGATTTAGATTTCTTTTTTGTCCATTCACTTAATTTTAACACTAAAACTATTAACACTTCTACTTTGGAAAGCATTCTTACTTTATAGCCTTTTTCCTCCACATCTGCCTAAAACTTTAGCACAGTGTGTGTGTGTTTGTGTGTGTAAACACTTGTTTTTTCACAAACATGATTCCAACATTGATTTTTTTTTTTTCTTCAGAAAAATCTGTCAATTTGACTATATCAAACAGTACAGCATTCCAGATTGGAAACAATAACTACTTAAATGTTGCAGGAGAGTCAGATACAAAAAATAAGCAAATCACTCAAGGCTCAAATTACACACCACATCCTTATGCCGAAATGCTTGGTAAGTTTTATATTTTTCATTGGTCATATCCAAACCACACAAAAAAGACACACTTTCATATCTTTTGAATATTTTTTCACTGATAATTGGAAGTACACTATTTAATTAATTTATTCCTTCTTTCATTTCTTATAATGGAGGGACTACATAGCAACTTTAGTAGGGCACCAATCACAATTGACTGTAACTGGTTTGACAGGCAAATGCATGTGTTTTTAAAAAAAAAAAAAAAAAAGGAAACACAGTGAATACTGTAATATAATAAGAACTCTATCCATTGAACCTGCTTTTCAGTCCCTTCCCGTCTCCATTTACTTGTGGGCAGCTCATCACATGATTGAACAGCAAGTCTAGGGTATCATGTATGTTATAAACTGTAGAATCTTAAATTCAAAAAGTTAAGCACCCCCTAAGCATTTTGATTTTTGTACTTTCAAATGGACTAATCTGGTCAGGAAAGTTTATGTAGGAATATGATTTCTGCAAAATGACAGGAGTCTTCTGTAAGTGAATTAATAATTTAGGGAATTGTATAATTTTGATTAGAGGGGTTTTCAGAAATGATAAAATACAGAAAGGTACATAATTGCTTGAGTGAATACAAGATGATGAAGGAAGGCAAACTAGACAAGGGTGTTAACAGTGCTCTTGAAAACTACCCAACATAAATAAAACACAACTATTAAAAATTAACTTTTATTCAACTCAGTAAAAATTGTCGGCATAGACTTGATCAACATTCGTAAATACGCCAAAGAAATAAAAAAGTGGACAATAGGAAATAATGGATGGCTGATGTATATCTGGGGTAGAATGATCCAAAATATCCTAGGACCCCTCAGATACAGAAATGTAACCACCCCCACATGTACCCGATAACTACCCCCTTTTTTTTTTTCTTTTGTATATGTGGCCAAAGTAGTGTGATAACCACTTTATTAGGGTGTCAGTTTAATTTACCTATTGATATATCAATGAGGACATCAAAATCTGTCAGTCACTAGTGATATCTCTCATATATCAATGACAGATATATCCACCAGTAATTTGAACAAGAGGTAAGTATAATGTACACCCCAAATATATACAGGCTATCCACTTATAATGAAATATTGGCTTGATAATAATTGCGATGGATCCTATATTATGCCAATCCTAAACAGAATGCACATGATCACTATTACTTTTGCTTCTATATCAGGTAACTAAAGGCTAAAGAGTACAATAGTACAGTGTCCAGGAATCAGCCAAAAAGATAAACTAGTCTAGTAGTGCATTGGTGGTGGTGTGGTCCAGTTTACAGATTGCACATTCCAATCCATCCATAGCTACATAAACCTAGCGGATTTTAGATATCGCTAGTCCGCCTAATGGTTTGATGACGATATATTATGATGATCCTATATATATGCTTGTATCACAAGATAGATATCACGCTTGCTCAAAATAAAGTGTAGCTAAGAGATGGAAAGTGACTTTAAATAATGCAATATCTAAGGATCAGTCATATACCAGACACACTAGTCTAGTTATATATTAGTTGTAGTGTGGTCCAGTTTGCAGATCTCCACACTCCAACATGTCCATCACCACATGCAACCAGCAAGTGCTGCTAGTCCACTACAAAGGTTCATATCATGGTGTAGATAAATAACATGAGCTCATAGCCCAGTGATTGGCTCTGAACCAACTAATACACCTAACTCTATGACCCTAAAAAGATCCCTCCAACGCGTATTACCCCTCATTTGAGGGTTCATCAGGAGGACAAGGTGATATTAGGTCAAGCCAATTTCTAAGATGGTGCAGTTAAAACTGCAGTTGAAGAGTAGCTACTCTTCAACACTGGTGTCCACCTTCAGGACACCAGTAACTGCAGTGTGTCTGGTATATGACTGATCCTTAGGTATTGCATTATTTAATGTCACTTTTCATCTCTTAGCTACACTTTATTTTGAGCAAGAGTGATATTTATCTTGTGATACATGCATATATATAGGATCGTCATAATACAGGATCCATTGCTATTGTTGGCATCAAACCATTAAGCGGACTAGCGATATCTAAAATCCGCTAGGTTTATGTAGCTATGGATGGATGGGAATGTGGCAATCTGTAAACTGGACCACACCACCACCAATGCACTACTAGACTAGTTTATCTTTTTGGCTGATCCCTGGACATTGTATTATTGTACTCTTTAGCCTTTAGTTACCTGATATAGTAGCAAAAGTAATAGTGATCATGTGCATTCTGTTTAGGATTGGCATAATATAGGATCCATTGCAATTATTATCAAGCCGATATTTTATTATAAGTGGATAGGTTGTATATATTTGGGGTGTACATTATACTTACCTCTTGTTCAAATTACTGGTGGATATATCTGTCATTGATATATGAGAGATATCACTAGTGACTCTGACAGATTTTGATGTCCTCATTGATATATCAAGAGGTAAATTAAACTGCCACCCTAATAAAGTGATTATCACACTACTTTGGCCACATATACAAAAGAAAAAAAAAGGGGGTAGTTATCAGGTACATGTGGAAGTGGTTACATTTCTGTATCTGAGGGGTCCTAGGATATTTTGGATCATTCTACCCCAGATATACATCGGCCATCCATTATTTCCTATTGTCCACTTTTTTATTTCTTTGGCGTATTTACGCATGTTCATCAAGTCTATGCCGACAATTTTTACTGAGTTGAATAAAGATGATGAAGGAAGGCGTTTGTTTTTTGTTTTTTTTGTTTTTTTTTTTTACATTGTCTTGCACAGTTCTGTGCAGCACAGTTGCTTTCATGCTGGCAGTGGTTGGTGTGGGTAAAGAGGAACTATATCAGAGTCTTCTGCATGCACAAGGAACTTTATTCACATCACCATGGTTTCATGGAGTGCTTCTTCCAGATAGTTGCAGCAAATAAGTTGTCATGTAAGAAATCCACGGACTGGTTGTACCAGGAGTGGCTTGCCGGCTTGCTTGTGGTAAAAAAAAATTGTACTATTACTGCATTTGCAACTGTAGAAAGCACATGTTAGGATGTGACCTGAAGTGGGAAAGTAGAAGCCATGACATTGCTGGTCATGTGGCACATCTAGTACCTGAGAAACTATATACCTATGTAAGCCAGAGCAGGAAGGAGTACTTGAGCAGAATATGTGCATGTACCAGGTCCGTAATAAAATGGAACAGATGGTACATGGATGATATTCATGTACTGTCCGTGACTGCATAGACCCATTGATTTTCTTCAGTGAGCCTAGGCCCCAAAACGGACAGGAATAGGACCTGTCCCGAGTTTTGCCACATACACGGATCCGCAATATTACATAAGCCTGTGTATGGAGCCATAGAAAATAATGGGTCAGTGTGCTAGCCAAAATCATGGCTAGTACACTGACAAAGCTCACATACATACATGTTCTCCATTGTAGAACAGGTTTTGTGTTTCCTACCAGGATAGCTGCCTCCCAAGTCTGGTCTCAAGAAGAGTGAGGATTTCCCAAAATCTCTCGATTCATTTTATAGATACCTTTTGAGGAAAATCTAAAATTCCAGGAAATTTACTATATAACTAGAATAAAAGTATTTCAGCAATTACCAAGGTAATATAAAATCTTTCCTAGTTTACATCAAGGAGATGTAAAATTTGTTGTCATTAATTTCTAATGCTTTTCCTTTTATTTCTGCATTTCAGTAAGCAATTCTTTATTGAATGAGGACCAGATGCAACTTCTGAGGGACAATTTATCCCGGAAATGGAAAGAATTTGCACGAATAGTTGGATTTCGCCAGCCAGAAATTGAAGAAATTGACCATGACTGTGAACGTGATGGGTTAAAGGAAAAAGTTTATCAGATGCTGCATAAATGGCAGATGAAGGAAGGATCTAAAAGTGTAACAGTAGGAAAGGTGGCCACAGCTCTCTTTCATCTGAAAGATACAGATCTTCTTAACCAATTAATCACATTGAACCAGAGGCGTAGCTAGGGGTTCAGCACGGGGGGGGGGACATGTCCGAGTGGGCCCCCAACTTAGGTATACCGATATTATCACTATACGGTGGCGTATAGTGGTACAGTATATATCAGCTTACACAGGGCTTTGCAGACCATTTGGTTGAATACAGTACAGTAACGGTTAGTGACTTACAGGTGACATCGCTGACTAATCGTTTCCATTTCCCATCTCTTCCATCTGGACCACCATGACCACTTCTTTCAATCTCTGTAAAGTTTGCAGCACAGACATCTTTGGCTTCTTACTTTTCCAGACATCTAACCCACATTGTCCTCCCCTTTCCACCCATCCTGCTGCTACCCCCAATTATAAAATATATAACTCCCCATAATGAATAATACCCCCAAGTGCATCTTTAAATTAATAACTTCCCTGTGTACCCCCTTTAAATAGTGCCCCTTATTAATCATGCCCCAGACATTTCCTAATTAAAAGGTAAACAAAAGGTAAAAAAAAAATTAATTGGGTTCCAATACCCGGGACCTCCAGGATCAGCTGTTTGAATGAACCGTGGTACCTGTGTAAGCGCCGTGACCGCTTCTCTGTTTATGTAGTATCATACATCTCATAGCGGCCATGTAATGTAACTACAGCCTCAGCCTGTACATGTCTATGTGACAAGACTGTAATTACATCACACGGTCACTATAAAGAGACAGAGTGTGATATAAACAGGCACTATGGTCCTTTCATACAGGTGATCAGTGGGGAATCATTTATCTCTTATAGATGATCTATTCTGAGGCCCCCTAATCTATTATAATGCCCCCTAATAGCCCTTATATAAATGACCCCCCCCATCGTCCTAATTCTCCCTAATGAGTCCTCCCTTATAGTTATAATTCTCCCTCCTAACCACTATTTAATACTATTAAATTACCCACAACTGCACTAAAAAACAAAAAAAGAAAGTTATACTCACCTACCTGCGATCCTCTGATGAACGAAGCCGCCGCCTCCTCTCTGTCCACGCACAGGATGTCTGCCTATCGGCTCAGGAGGCGCGGCACTGTGACGCCATTGCGCCCACCTGCGCTGAGAAGCAAACGTCCGATGTCTGTGATCCAGGCATCTTGTACACCACAGGCCTGAAGTGGCTTGCGGTTTACAAGACAGTTATTTGCAGGATTCATTTATACTAGATTGGTGTCTGCAGACACTGATCTAGTAAATAGTAAAGCATATATTAATGGCGGCCCCGCGGTGGGCCCAACAGAGTCAGTGGGCCAGGGGCAGCCGCCCCCTCTTCTCCCCGCTAGCTACGCCACTGCATTGAACTAACATGAAAATCATACAGGGGAGATTAAGAGAGCTTTTATCTTATAGTCAGAGAAGATGCTACCTTCCAGTACAGTGTCTTACTGTGATTACTGTTTTATGTTAAAGGAGTTGTCCACTTTCAGACCAATATTGAGAGACAAATGCTATTGTTTGTATAATGAAAACTTATACTATTTTCCAATATACTTTCTGTATCAATTCCTTGCTGTTTTCTAGATCTCTGCTTGCTGTCATTCATTCTGCTTACTCCCAGTGGCTATTAATTAGTCCATGGTCATTTGATGTACAGTCCATGTCATGTGATTTATGGTCCATAGTCATGTGATGAACACAGGTGCACGGCTTGTTATAGTCCCAGAACAGTAATCAGAAATCTGCCTGGTAATGAGCTGTGCAACTGTGTTATAATCACATGACCATGGACTAATTTTTTCCAGTTTTTTTCGCTGGAAACAAAGTCCTGCATATCCAACTTTTTCTAGCGAAAAAAAAACTGGATTTGCGGCGCAGAGGGTGTAAGCGCAAACCCGCGCATTGCTTTAAAAACCCATTCAAGTGAATGGATTTTTAAGCAACGCGTCGCTAACCTTTCGCTATCCAGTGCCTATACAGTTTCCCAAGATTTTCAGGTGGATTCGCGGCGGTGAACCCACCCTTAGCAGAAAGAATGACAGCAAGTAAAAATCTAGAAAACCACAAATAATTGATACAGATAGTATATTGGACGCATGGTAAAATTGTAACATTTTATTAGAGAATGATACATAGCACACACTATGAGAACACACTAGCAGAGCACAGCTTAGCACTGACGCCTTGCAGCACTGAAGTTCTAGGTTTGAATCCGAGCAAGGACATCTGCAAGGAGTTTGTATGTTCTCCCTTCGTTTGCGTGGGTTTACTCCCACACTCCAAAGACACACTGATAGGAAATTTAGATTGTGCACCCTACAGTGTTGATAATATCTCTGTAAATAGCTATGGAATATGATGACGTTATGTAAGTAAGCTAAATACATAAATAAATAAAATAAATTTCTTTTAACCCCTCCTCAGTTCTGGAGGATTCCTGCACATAGTTTGAATAAAGTGCATTACAGTTCACTCCGAGCAGGATACGTTCAGAGACACTGTCATTTTAAATGGCTCTAACTCCAGAGCCTTTAAAACAAGACCAAGGTTATGTCTGTAGCCCACCTACATCAATGGTTAAAGCGAAGTTGCATATACTCGCACTTTCACTTAACCAGTGTATAGGAGAACATGTGCAGCTAACAGTGCAGGGAAAGGAAAGGAGAAAATTATTTTATTATTCTCCGTTCCCTGTCACTTCAGATAACCCCAGGGGAGAGGGTACCATGGACTTTTGTTCATGATATAACCCCCTCCCCCCCAATTATCAATCAGAAAGCATACTTTACATTTAACCCATTACATGCTGCAGTCAATGCTGAAGTTTTTTTTACAGAAAAAAAAAAGTTAAAAAATAGACTTTTCCCCCGGTTAATGAAAAAAAAGAAACAAAAAACACAATTGGTATTATCACATCAGTATCAACCCCTAAAATAAAATGTTCATCTCACCTCTCAAAAATAAAATATAATAAAAACTGATCCAAAATTCTTATGTACCCACAAAATGCAATGTCTCCTTAACACTAGAAGTCCCAGAGAGGGGTCATTTAACATTTCTACCTTTGGAACCCAGAGACCGGTCGAATGACCTGAAGGATTTAAGCAAACAACCTATAATCACCGTCTTTTGTTCTTAAGTAATTAAGGCCATTACTGTCACACCACAGGAGGTTGTTGTTTTCCATTGAGTTTAGCCATTTAGTTTCTAGTTAGTTCTATTCAGTTTATTGTATTTGATAATATAAAGACTATACATATTGTATTTAGTTTAGTTTTATTTGAGCAAAAAAGCACTGAAACAATGAATCATTTTTTATATATTTTAAATAGAATTAGAAATTTTAGAGCAAGGTACAGCTGTGAGTAATGACCAGAAGAATTTGTCTAAGGCCTCAAGCACACTAGCGAAAAAAAATCGCACGAAAATCGCATCGCAATGCGATGCGATTTTTTTCTGCGATTTGTCAATGTATTTCAATGGCACCAAGCACACCTGCGATTTTTTTTTCGTGCGATTTATTTCATAGGTGCGATTTTCCAGCGTTTTTTTTTTTTTTTTTTTTTGGTGTGATTTTTTTCGTGCGAAAAAATCCCAGAGGAGTGATCTATATGACCAATGGGACAGATCGCAAAAATATCGCAAGTAGCTGCGATTTTTTTGCGATTTTTTTTTTTTTTTTTTTTTTTTTTTTTTTTTTTTTTTCTGCATCCATTGACTTGAATCTAAATATACAAAAATGTAAATATACAAAAGAACAACTGTTATTTGTTTCCATGCTTTTTATTTTTGTTATGAAAATAATAAAAAAAATACAAGGAATAAAACAATTCCACACATATTTACAATAGGCTGCTGTGGGGGGCTGCGTGTGTGTGTGTGAGTGGCATGTCCTTCTTGTGTGACTAGCATTTCAGCACTCACTCAGCAGTCTGTCTGCACTGTCGGAACATACCTGGCACTGCCTGGGTATGTCCCTGGTACATTTGCCACACGTGTATTTGTAGCAGTCAACACATCTCTCAGTTGCACAATTGTTCGTGCATCGATGGTTGACCTGACACTTCATCCTTTTGCCAGGGCTGGGTGTGGAAGGTTGTTGCCGAAGGAGTTTCTCCTTGCGTGCCTTCTTTTCAGTCACATGAGAGCCACCTAACTCTTTTGCAAGCTCAACCAGGAAGTCCACCCGTCTCTCCTGCACCCCAGTGCATGCCTGATAAAGAACATGAGCATTCAGTGCTGCCATGTCAATCATGTTGTAGAACACGGCGACTGGCCATCTCCGTGTTCCTGCACGCACGCTGTACTCCCGCACCATTTGGTCCATTACATCCACACCGCACTTTGTGTGGTTGTATTGTGTGACCGTGTTTGGCTTCCTTTTGTTGGTATCCTCAGTCTCAACCACGCTGTGCATGCTGCTGAGAATGTAGACGGCCTTCTTTCGTTTGGGTGCATACGCTGTCAGTGTGGCATCAGTGGTTGAAAACACCTGAGTGGTGAATTCAGTGCGGTCCATCTGTCTAGCGGATTGAGGAATTTCCCGGCGACTCTTGTTGACTGTGCCGAGGATAGTGGTTTTCCGGCTAAGCAGTCGTTGTGCAAGTGACAATGATGTAAAGAAATTGTCCGTGGTTACAGTTCTGCCCTTGTCCATGAATGATTCCATCAGCCTCATCACTACAGTTTCAGACAGTCTCTCCCCGCTAGGATGACTGGGGTCCTTGCCAAGATATGGGAGGACATTACAGATGTATTTTGACTTCAAGTCGCAAGCCACCCAAAACTTGATGCCAAACTTGTCTGGTTTTGTTGCAATGTATTGCAGAAAACAGCAGCGAGTCTTTGACGGGAAAAGCTGTTCATCAATATTGATGTGTCGACCAGGGTTGTAGGATGCGATGCAGTTGGTGACAAACGATCTCCACACATCGGAGATTGCAGCAAACGTATCGGTCTCCACTCGCTCACTGCGTGTGAACATGTCATCAAAGCGTAGGTGTTGCATGATGTCTTGGAAGCGGTTTCGGGTCATAGTTGCAATGATCCTTGGGTTTGCCAGGTTTGCTGACCAGCTGTCACGTAGTGATGGAACCTTGGTCACCCCCCCGAAAGATAATGACTGAAATAAATGCCATTAGTTCCGGGAGACCCATGAACCAATCCACCTGCTCCGTGTGACGTGCATGTTGAGTAGTCCATTCTTGAATGCTACGAAGCATGTCAAGAGTGATAAAACAGAGGAAGCTCTGAAGGCGACTCCGGACACTTCGTCTGGCCTTAGCACTTGGCTCTCCATCTGTAGGGTACGGTTCTATTAGGGTGAAATGGAGACGTTTCCCCACTTCTACTTCACGCCACACTGTGCCATCTTTTGCGGTCTCTGTCGGCTCACTCGCCAACCGAGCTCTCTTTTTTGGTAGAGGAGGAGTCTCCCCATCTGCAAGATAAATAATTTCAAATTAACATTTTGTTTTGGTTCTAAATAAAAAATATAGTCAGGAAATAAAAATCGGTAATTTGAAAAATCTAACCTGAAGACAGCTCAGAGTCCGAATCCAGTTGAAGGACTATGTCTTCTCCATCTGAGTCAGAAGGGTTGGTGTTGCTCAGGATCAGTCCCAATGCCTGTTGAATGGTGTGCCTTCTCTGCATTTTGTTTCTTGTGAACAAAATAGGTGAAACAGTCACACAGATCCCCCACAGCACAAAAGGCTGCAGGCAAATTTGCTAAGGTGTTAGCAACCTTTTGCATATTCCCAGCACAACAATGCAGCTGGGGGGTGGGCAGACACACTCAGGAACAGCTTACATTCTTTTGTTTACACTCTCTTACAAGACCTGAGGTGGATCAACACAAATGAAAGGATGCTAATTGGAGCCATCAGAGTTGTCTGTTTGGACTAAGGGTCATTTGACCCTCTTTCAGGACTTCAAGGGGGAGCTCGAAATTTCTGGGACTTCTAGTGTTAAGCTACATTGAAATATAATATAAAAAGTTTTGAAAGTGGAAATGCAGAGAGAGATAAAATGTTACTGATGTAAGGCTAAAATGCGTGCAGGATATCTGTATAGGTTACTGTCCTGGTTGCCTGGCATAGTTCCATGAAGCCCCATCCGAGGTAAGTACCGACATAGGAAATTCACCCTAGTATGGTCTGGTTCTGACCCTAAACCCACAAAATGACTCTCACTTTACAAGGTTAGTACCCAAATATTGCTTTAAGGCTATACCCTATTATTTCATTCCATAGGGCATGAGGACTCATCAGGGGATTTTGATAACTGGCTAAGGGCATTCAAAATGTGCATATCCAATCACAAGGACCACATTGATAAGAACAACCAGGGAGACTTGAACCTAGCACTGATGTCAACAATGAGAGAGCTGTGTGCTTATTCATGTACATCTCAATAAATTAGAATATCTTTGAAACGTTCATTCATTTCAGTAATTCAATTCATAATCAGCGTCTTCCATGATTGTGTGTCCCACTGAACCAGACTGAGGGACCATTTAAAGGCTTAGGAAACCTTGGCAGGTGACACACAGAATTTACAACACTGAACTTTTTTACAATATTCTAATTTTCTTAATTTGGGTATTCATTAGCTGTAATCCATAATCAACATTTACAGAAATAAAACACTTGAAATAGAACACTCTGTGTGTAAAGAATCTAGAAAATATAGGAGGTCATTTTTTAATTTATTTACTGAAAGAAATAAACGTTTCAAAGATATTCTAATTTATTGAGATGCACCTGTAATTATATGTAGGCAGGGGTCAGATGTACTAATTCTGTCTAATATTTAGACACTGTAAACTTTTTTTAAATACATTTTTAACCACTTCCAGATCGCCCATAGAGTATATACATCCAGAAGGTGGTTACCTTATTCTGCAAAGACGTACCGGCACATCCAAGCAGAACTCAGCAGCTGCACGAAATGGTGCAGCTGCTGAAACGGGGAGTCAGCTGTAACTTCAGTCGGAGCTCCCAGAGAGAAGACAGGGAAGGTTTATTACCTTCTCTGTCTTCCCAATCGCTGTGTATACAGCGCTCAATGAGCGCTGTATACACCGCTATGGGCGCCGCCATCTTGCGGCACCCATCTGACCCGGCGGTCACATGATCGGCCAGGATCAGCGTCTGTAAGAGCTGCTGTGTCCTACAGGACCAAGAACAGCTCTGTAGTAACGTGCAGGAGGCTGCATTCCTCCTGCAACTGAGGCTAAATGTACCAGCCCCAGTTACAGGGGAAATCAGCTTCTCCAACAAAAAAAAAAAAAGTAATCAGATGTCCCCAAAGGTCTATTATGACCTTATGGGAACACAATGTGAGAAAAAAATGTAAAAAAATGAATAGAAAAGTTTAAAATAATACGCCAATAAAATGCCCTTATTACAGGTTATAGCCCCACCCCCCACGACACCATAAAAAATCAAAATTACTGTAACAGAGAGGAAAAACTATTTTATAAAATTTTTTTAGTAGCACTTTGTGTTATTAAATAAAAAAAAAAAAAAAGAAAACTGAAAAACAGACACTTTTTCCCTTCTCTTTTGTTTATATCTTCCCGGATATTAAAAAAAAAAAAAAAAAAAAAAATGCAAAACACATGCAAAAATAAAAACTGCATAAAAATAAAGCCCTATGTGTCACCGAAAAAGTTGAATAACGCATATGATAAAAATGTTACAGTCCTCAAAACCGCACATACAAAAAAAACGGAAAATGTGTCTGTGAAAGATCCTCAGTGCGCCAACACTGCTTTGGCCCACACCTGAGACTTCTTTCATAAAAAACCACACTCACCACCAGTGAGTGCTGGGTTCACAAGATAAATACAAGACAAGCTTTCTAAATTTTATATATTTATTAACCCCTAAATGGGTCGGTATTAACATCTAACACCTGCAGTTCAGAACAGATATGCAGATATATGCAAGCATTAACAGTTACTAGTTACAAGATACAGTACAATAAATAAAAAGGGAATAAAATTGAAATAATTACTTTACCACACATATCCTGGATGTGGCTCTATAATCCAACCCTCACACATGGCATGTGGGGATAACCAATGGAGGCAGCATCAACACAGCATTCCAGCCTGCATGCTCCTCACAGTATATCCCAATAGTCTCATCATAGTCCTCTCAGTTGTAGTCCCAGCACAATCTCCTCCCACTGACCTCTTACCTCATCTTTTATACCCTTGATTACACCACTCAGAATGAGGTCACCGGCGATGGCAAGTCTGATTAATGCACTCAAGTCAAGATTCTTTTTAAGGAGATGGGACCAAGTGAAATGATACAATGTTATCAACCATGTCTGATCTAACAGCCCAGGCTGAACAATGCAGGTGTTTTTGATCACTCAGGGCTATGTAGGAATTCAATGGAGCCATTCTGGGATGGATACAAAGCCCTATTGTTACAAGGTTGCCCTACTGACAACATGCATCTAGGATTATAGCTGCGCACATTATGAGTAAATGGAACTAAGGGGGAGATACGCTACCCAGAGATCAAAATACATCTTTGAGTTATAGCCATATTTAAGCGGAATCATCACAGTGTCTGATCCTGGAGCAGAAATTGGCCCGGTACAGAAGTGATTACACACTTTTGCCTTACTGTACACCACCTATTGATTGACTATTTGTGGCACAATTTTGACGCTCTTTGGAGCATCCCCAGCTATACCATGGTACAGTAAACCAGAAAGGCTAAAAAAAAAAAAAAATCGAAATCCACTGCAAAATCAAGGACGCTTTTTTGTTTGAGCATCCTGCTTTGATCTCTGCCTCCCATTAAATACAATGGGATCCAGATTAATGGTGTAAATTGGAGCTGATTTTGAGACGGAATCCACCTCAAAATCGGTGCCAAGTGATGCAGTTTGAACATACTCTAATGCTTTTGATAATATTCTGTAGAGATAATTTAAAGTCATTTCTCAGTTGGATTTACCTTTGTATCAAAAGTAAATAAGGGAAAAATATTATATAAATGTTTTATTATTCTTATTCTATAATAAATAGTGGTCCTCAGATGGGGCAAGAAAAATCTTCAGCTTTCCTCACTTCTTGATCTAAATCAACTATGCTGTTCTCTTGCCAATCTATGCAATGTGAACCTGCTATTTTCACTGCAAATTCATACAATGGTCAAGGTGGAATGGACTGTTTAAAATTTATAAGCATGAAATTTTAGAACAAAATACAATATACATTTGGCTACGGATACAAACTGATATTGACTGTGCATATGGTTATGCTGTGTTTATGATAATAATAATACATTTTATTTATATAGCGCCAACATATTCCGCAGCACTTTACAATTTGTAGGGTTCAAGTAAAGACAAAAAAGATACATTACAAAGAAATATTCAATTCACACACTGGGACTGAGGGCCCTGCTCGCAAGAGCTTACAATCTATGAGGTAGAAGGGGTGACACAAGAGGTAGCAGAGGCGGCAACAGACGTAGCATTGCTTATACAATGGTCAGACAATTTTGTAATAGAGGTTACTATCATTACACATATATAAAGCTGTATGAGCCGTCACCAGTCATGTCCTTTAACGTGCAGATGGTGCCTGGATATATAAAGTTAGTCTGATACAGCATCATATCTTGTGAGGTAATGTTGGAGCGTAAACAGAGGAGGGTACGTTTTAGGGAATCTAACTACGGAAGGGTTTACATTAGGAGTTGTGATAGGCCTGTCCTAAAAGATGTGTCTTTAGTTTGCGCTTTAATGATTTCTGGTTGCTGGATGTCTATTGTAGTAGCATTCACCTTGAACTATAAATACAGAAATTCTGGAGCATCAGTTTTTAGAACTCCCATTGCTGTTGCCCTGTTATTTATCATAAATATTTATGATTACAGTCGTGGCCAAAAGTTTTGAGACTGACACAAATTTTGGTTTTCTATGGTATACTGATGTACAATTAGAAGCATTTCATACGTTTTTAGACTTTTGACAAATACATCAAATCTATGTAAAAACTCAATATTTACATTGTTAACCCTTATTTTTCAAAACTTCTGCTATTTGTCCGGGTATGCTGGATATCAGCTCCTGCGCCAAATCCTAACTGATGGCATCTTAATCAGAGCTTGGAGTTTATCACAATTTCGGTGTTTTTGTTTGTTTACCCACCTTTTGAGATTGACCACAGGTTCTCAATGGGATTGAGATTTGTGGAGTTTCCTGGCCATGAACCTAAAATTGCAATGTTTTACCAAGCCACTTAGGTATTACTTTTGCCTTCAGACATGATGCTCCATCATGTTGGAAAAAGCATTGTTCATCACCAAATTGCTCCTGGATGGTTGGGAGAAGTTGCACTTGGAGAACGTTTAGATACCATTCTTTATTCAAGGTAGTGTTTTTAGGCAAAATTGTGAGTGAGCCCACTCCCTTAGATAAAAAACGCAACCCCACACATGAATAGTCTTAGGATGTTTTACTTTTGGCATGACATAAGAGTTATGGTTGAGCTCACATTTTCTTCTTCAGACAATTATTCTTACAAATTGACATTCTGCAGGAAGTACAGGGAATGGACTGCAGAGGACTGGGGTAAGGTTATTCTCTCAGATGAATCCCTCTTCAGACTGTTTGGGACATCTGAAATAACAGGAGAATGATACAATGATAAACGATACTGAAGAACTGTTAAATTATGGAAAACATAAACATTTACAGAAAAAGATTCCTTCATGTGGTACTGTATATGTTTTAATAGTATTTTCAATTGTGCTGTAATTATTCATTTTATACATTCCTTAAAGCCAAACCAAATCCATATACTGTATTATATGCAGAATTTGGTGTAGACTTCTGAATGGAAATCTTTAAAGAAGCACTCTGGTATTGTATATATATATAATTCATAGGAAGATTTGGAAGAGATTTATTAAGACTGGTATTTCCTTCATATCTCCTGTGCTGGTGGAGGATTTTCCTGATTTATGCCAGTTTTCTGAACTTAGAACATGGTGAGGGTAGGATAAAAATGCCAGTTGCAACAATTTTTGTTACAACTGACTTTTAAAAATTTGCCAACTTGAAGTTTACCATTTTTTATGCCACAAAAATGGCATGAGATTAATAAATCTCCTCCATTTTGGTTTGGGCTAGGATTTCAGGACTGTCTAACTGATTTGTACACACTTGATGATGATTATGAATAGGTGGAGCCAATTATGTCATATATTATACAGCAAAATGTGAAATAAAGTTTATTTTATTGCAACAAATGAGTGCTGTAGTTAATTTGGGAAAATGTATATGGCTTATTTTCATGAGGTATCTAGTTATTTACTAGAATCAGTATATTACATAGTTACATAGTAGATGAGCTTGGATGAAGACAGCAGTCCATCAAGTCCAACCTATAACCCTACAGGGTTTATCCAGAGGAAGGCAAAAAAAAAAACCATGAGGCTTAAGCCAATTGCCCCATTTTGGGGGAAAAATTCCTTGCCGACTCCAATCTGGCAATCAGTATAAAACCCTGGATCAATTTATCCTTAAAATCTAGAACCCATAACCCGTAATGTTGTTCTGTTCGAGAAAGACATCCAAGCCCTCTTTGAACTTGTTCAATGAATCCACCATCACCACTTCCTGGAACAGAGAGTTCCATAGCCTTGCTGTTCTTACAGTTAAGAATCCTCTTCTATTGAAATAGTTCACATAATTCCTTTCAGAGTGTGCACATTTCTTACTATCGTTTAGAATTTTTGGACATTCTCTAGTGCATTGGTTCCCAAACTTTCTGAAGGCAGGACCCACGTATGGACAGAAATTTTGCGAGGTACCCCCTCTACTGTACTTGGCCACATTTGAAAAATAAATGTCCCTACCTGTATTCTTAATCTTATTCTGCCTTCAAGAATTTTGGAGCCCTATACTGGCAAAATTTGTGGGCTTTCCTCCCCGATGTATTTTACAGTTTTCTGTCCTGTGTCCCCCACACGGTATATATAGAGTTCCCCAGTGCTCCCCACACAGTATAATGCTCCACAGTGGTGCTACAGTATAAAATGCTTCACAATGGCCCCCACACAGTGTAATTCTCCACAGTCCCTCCTACACGGTATAAAATGCTACACATTAGCCCCACACAGTATAATGCTCCCCAGTGCTTCCACACAGTATACAGTGCCTTGCGAAAGTATTCGGCCCCCTTGAACTTTTCAACCTTTTTGCCACATTTCAGGCTTCGAACATAAGGATATAAAATTTTAATTTTTTGGTGAAGAATCAACAACAAGTGGGACACAATTGTGAAGTGGAACAAAATTTATTGGTTATTTTAAACTTTTGTAAAAAATAACAAACTGAAAAGTGGGGCGTGCAATATTATTCGGCCCCTTTACTTTCAGTGCAGCAAACTCACTCCAGAAATTCAGTGAGGATCTCTGAATGATCCAATGTTGTCCTAAATGACTGATGATGATAAATATAATCCACCTGTGTGTAATCAAGTCTCCGTATAAATGCACCTGCTCTGTGATAGTCTCAGGGTTCTTTTAAAAGCACAGAGAGCATCATGAAGACCAAGGAACACACCAGGCAGGTCCGTGATACTGTTGTGGAGAAGTTTAAATCCGGATTTGAATACAAAAAGATTTCCCAAACTTTAAACATCCCAAGGAGCACTGTGCAAGTGATCATATTGAAATGGAAGGAGTATCAGACCACTGCAAATCTACCAAGACCCGGCCGTCCCTCTAAACTTTCATCTCAAACAAGGAGAAGACTGATCAGAGATGCAGCCAAGAGGCCCATGATCACTCTGGATGAACTGCAGAGATCTACAGCTGAGGTGGGAGAGTCTGTCCATGGGACAACAATCAGTCGTACACTGCACAAATCTGGCCTTTATGGAAGAGTGGCAAGAAGAAAGCCATTTTTCAAAGATATCCATAAAAAGTCTTGTTTAAAGTTTGCCACAAGCCACCTGGGAGACACACCAAACATGTGGAAGAAGGTGCTCTGGTCAGATGAAACCAAAATCGAACTTTTTGGCCACAATGCAAAACGATATGTTTGGCGTAAAAGCAACACAGCTCATCACCCTGAACACACCATCCCCACTGTCAAACGTGGTGGTGGCAGCATCATGGTTTGGGCCTGCTTTTCTTCAGCAGGGACAGGGAAGATGGTTAAAATTGATGGGAAGATGGATGGAGCCAAATACAGGACCATTCTGGAAGAAAACCTGTTGGAGTCTGCAAAAGACCTGAGACTGGGACGGAGATTTATCTTCCAACAAGACAATGATCCCAAACATAAAGCAAAATCTACAATGGAATGGTTCACAAATAAACGTATCCAGGTGTTAGAATGGCCAAGTCAAAGTCCAGACCTGAATCCAATCGAGAATCTGTGGAAAGAGCTGAAAACTGCTGTTCACAAACGCTCTCCATCCAACCTCACTGAGCTCGAGCTGTTTTCCAAGGAAGAATGGGCAAGAATTTCAGTCTCTCGATGTGCAAAACTGATAGAAACATACCCCAAGCGACTTGCAGCTGTAATTGCAGCAAAAGGTGGCGCTACAAAGTATTAACTTAAGGGGGCCGAATAATTTGGCACGTCCCACTTTTCAGTTTTATATTTTTTACAAAAGTTTAAAATATCCAATAAATTTCGTTCCACTTCACGATTGTGTCCCACTTGTTGTTGATTCTTCACCAAAAAATTAAAATTTTATATCCTTATGTTTGAAGCCTGAAATGTGGCAAAAGGTTGAAAAGTTCAAGGGGGCCGAATACTTTCGCAAGGCACTGTAGTTCTTCACAGTACCTCCCACACAGTATATAATACTGGATAGTGCTCTGCAACCGATCATTAATCAGCAGCCATATAAGGATTGTAGCACAGCGCTGCACAGCCTAATTACCACTAATGGATTGCAACTTCGGCAGCCTTTACACAACCTCCCCAGTAGGTCGAAACCCAGTTTGGGAACTACTGATTTAGTGAATGGTGCAGTGCCAAAGGGGGTATGCATAAAGCAAATGTGGTGTCTATTTTTCAAAAAATGTTCTTGGTTTTCCGCAAGTTATTATAGACCTGTACACTTAAAATTATGTACACCATACACCATTGCCAGAAGGGTTTGTTTTTTTTTATCATATGTGTGTATTTTAGACTGAAAAAAATATTTTTTGGGCTGATTTATGAATAAATTATAGTTGAACTTTAACTTTGTCATACATCAGCTTAAGGCTGAGGCCCCACGTTGCGGAAAAGCTGCTTTTTTTGTTGCAGATTTTGCTGCGTTTTTTTGAGCCAAACCTTGGCTCATTTGACACTAATCCCAGTTGTTACAAAAGGAATGAGAAATATAAAGGAAGCTCTTATACTTCTCCTTTCTGCTCAATATACTGCTGGCTTTGGCTCAAAAGCAAAATCTGCAACAAAAAAAGCTGCATTTCCGCAACATGGAGCCTTAGCCTAAAAGAGGATCAGGAGAGAAAAAAAAGAGGAAGTGGAGATCAATCCGCCAGGGAGTCAGTTTGACAGATTAGCTAATCAGTGCATTGTATAGCCTATATTGTAGTGCCCTATACATGCCAGTTATAGAAGCTAAACTTTTAATCAAGCCTAGTTAAAAAAAAAAAAAAAAAAAAAAAAAAAAAAAGGGGCACCACTCTCCCAATACTGGAATCTAAAAAAGCTCTTAGTCTCCTTTCCCAAGATGGTGCTAGACTCTCCTTTTCCATCCTTGGTGACCCTCCATGGCTGACATCTGCCATGAGGTGACCTGAGACAACAGCCTCAGGCGGCGCTTTCTGGCATAAACTGAGGGCGTTTTTTTTTTTGTTTTGTTTTCTGTTTTTAATAAGCCACTACCTATTGGTTTATTCCAACAGGTAGCAACAAATATTTTTTTCAGTGATCCCCGCTGCTGTCCAGTCCTGTCTTCTTCTTCCAGAGGGCACTGCAGCGTTCGTCAGCATCCGCGCCCTGGAGGCAGAAGTGGAGACCAGACGTGACAGGAGAGGGGATCAGCCACTACCTATTGGAATAATCGAATAGGTAGCGACCAAACTTGTGCAGCACCAGGGGAGGTGAGTAAAAACAACAAACAGTTATCTTCACCTCTCCTGGGCATCCAGCGCTTACCTGGCGTCCTCTTCAGGCCTCTTCCACCCTCCTTGACTGCAGAGGCCCAATCACAGGCCTCAGTGGTGAAGTCTGGAATCCATGAAGATGCCAAGGAAAGGTGAGACAAGGTGAGTACACGTATTTATTTTTCCTCACCTCTCTCGGGCCTCTCCTTATAATACTCTAGGGAAGGAGTTGGCAACCTTTTTCGTATGGTATGCTGATATTTTTAAAAAATCTAAGACTAAGTAGTCAGTGTGCCATGTAATAATTGTAAGGATGTCAATCTCCTACATGAAAGTTATATAACACAATTCATATCAGCAACCAATTAATGAGCTGATTAAACTTATATTTTACTGTGCTCCTTCTCTTGTGACAGGATCAGCTGTATGAACAGAAGACTCAGATTGGGTTCATACATTTACACAGCTCAATCTTTGTTAACTAAACTCATACAAACCTTTCCAGCCTTGTTTGAATGAATGAGGGCCCACTTTAGCGTGTTCTTCTGCCATTTATACTTTTACACTTGCTTCAAGGTAGAAAAACAATTGCTACAAACTCATGCCCAGACACAATTTCACACCTCATGCTTCCCGCTTTACTACCTCCTCTGCTGTAGCCATCACTGTGTGGGAGCCTAAAAGGGACAATATACTGTGTGGGGACCAAAAAAGTGCACTATATACTGTGTGGGGACCAGTAAACAGGGCTGGCGTCAGCATCGTGCTGACTGCCTCACTTTGCCTCCCCACACACAAGAGGCCGAAACCTTAGGAGGCCTGTTTTTTTATTTAATTTTTTGTAAATAGGCCATTACTTGCTGAAGTAACCCCAGCAAATAGCGGGCCCTATTTACTTACCTATCCCTGCTCCTGTCCACGGCTGCCTCTGCTTCAGGACGTCTCTGACAGTGACATGATATGGGATGCACAGGGCCCCTGGAGGGCTGAAGGGGAAGCAGAGGCGGCCGTGTGCAGGAACGGGGATAAGGCTTCTGGCCTGCGGCAAGAATATTTGTTGGGTGAACCTGCCGGTTTCGTTTGGATCAAATACGTCCAAACTGAAATTGCTATTATTATACTCTGGGGTCTCTTCAGATCCCAGAGTATAATGATTGGAGTCCGGAGGAGGTGTGCAAACATAAAAAAACAGTGGTACTCACCTCCCCTGGACTCCGGCACAAGTCTCTGATGTCTTCGGGCCTCTTTAATGATGTCACAGACATCTTGTGGGTCAAACCAGCGTCATAATACATAATGACACTGGCGTAACCCATGTATGTGACGTCATTGAAGAGGTTGTAGACAGCAGGGAGTCGCATCGGAGACCAGGAGAGATGATTAAGATTTTTTTTTTATGTTTGATCACCTCTCCCTGGCCTCCAATCATTATACTCTGGGGTCAGAGTATAATTATAGTTTGTGGGTGGTGAACTCTGAAATTTTTGCAATATTAGCAACGAACACCATAAGGAACACTATGGGATATTATACTGTGAGGAGGGGCTGCTATGGGACATTATACTGTGAGGAGGGGCCACTATGGGACATTATACTGTATGGAGGCCATTTTGGGACATTATATTTGATGGAGGGGCCACTGTGGGACATTATAGTGTATGTAAATGGGGCATTATACCGTGTAGGAGCCAGGAAAGGGGACACTATGCCATGTGAGGGGGGGGCAAGTCAAAAGCCCAATGTTTGCTAGTTACGCCCCTGTGTAGATATACATATAGGTATATAATATATTTAGAGAGAAAGATAGCGCATCTGTGAGGGCCTACTCAGTTTCTGCATTTAGCACTTCCATTAATACAGATGAAAGAGTTCATTGTGCTGTTAACAATATCAGGCCCTGTTCACACCGTGGAATCTGGCGCCAATTTTGCAGCAAATTTCATCCCCAAATCACCGGCAGATTCTTCCCTCATTCTGCCTCCCATTGTTTTCAATGGGAGGCAGAGATTTTAGCAGGGTGCTGAAAAAAAAAAAAAACCTGCTCGATCTTGCCGCAGATTCTGCAGCTGATTCAGCCACAAAGGTCACGGCTTGAGACTCCCCACTAATTAGGCTCATGTATCCGCAGTGGAAAGTCACTATGGAATGCTGATGCTCTGCATCCACCACCGTGAGCCTGGGGGCAGAAAATTAGATTAGATATCTGCTTTAAATTCCTCTTTACTTCAACATCTGAACAGGTTCTATCTACTTGTATGGAATGGACTGTATTACAGTCCACTCCAGTAGGTCCGCCTCAGTGGTGCACATGAGTTGCTCCAAAAGGGTCCCACTGAGGCTCTGTTTCCCAGGGCCCACACAAACCTGGAGCCGGCCCTGCCAGTAAAGGAGGAATATACTGTGTGGGACCCAGTAAAGGGGGCAATATACTGAGTGTGTTTCAGTAAAGGGGGTAATACACTGTGGTGGCCAGTAAAATGGATGTTATACTGTAAGGGTTCAATAAATAAAGGGGAATAACATATTGTGGGGGCCAGTAAAGGGGGAGTTATACTGTGTGTGGGGATTTTTTGATCTGCAAATGGGGGGTATAATCACGGAAAGAAATATCACCGAGTTGTGTATTGGGAGGGGGCTTTCTATAGGTGGCTCTCAGGCAGCAGAGAGGGTAGGTTCACCTCTGGCCTCTATAATTCTGGCGGCTTAAATATACCAGAAAAGCTGTCATTCCTCCTCCTGCTACTCTGGAGTAAGAAGGTCTAGGTGGCGTTTGTTCAGAAGATGCATTCTGAATGCGTTGCCCTGTCCTTGCTTACACCTAAATACCCTGACACATACCATAGCTCCTTCATGGACTTTAAATCTCAGGGTGTTAGCATCCTCATAGCCAGATAATCCCATGCAACTCAAGGCCTTTCAATCAGATAGCAGTTGCTATCTTTGGCGGGTTAATTGTTCACACTTGTTAATGCATATGTACCTAAAACTAACCAATTGACAGCTCTTGAGGGCATTCTAACCAGACAAATATGCGGAGGACACACTCCTAGTGAGGGGAGACTTCAATATGACATTAGCCCTCTGGTTGATAGATTGTGTGGGGCCTCTCCCCAAGCCTTTTCCTATGTCAAATTAAGATTTTAATATTTACCCATCAGTTGGTTGATCTGTGCATGCTATTCATCCTGACACCAAAGACTACATTTTACTCCCATGTCAGATTCAAGAATTGACTGTTTGTTTTCTGATTGTCTGAGGTCCCTCTTATTCTGTCCTCTAGTGTAAACTCAATCATGTTTGCGGACTATGTGATGCTCTATGCTTCCCTGACATTACCCTTGACTATTCTGAGAAGGTTGCAGTAGCGTCTTTAAAATCTCACTACTGCAAGAACCTCAGTCCTCTCATGAGTTCAGATGGATAATGGAGAATTTAGCAAGAGAATTTGCGGAGAATTTAGCAAGGGGCCCTTCTACAGCAAGCACATTTGCATGCTTTGATGGTCTAAACGGTTCTTTTCCAGGCCTTGATGCCAGGATTATAACATTGTTCAGTAAAGGATGTCACCACTTTTACAGATATGGGAACAAATGCAGTCGTACATTGGTTAGATTGGTTAGAGAGCCTGAAATTTCATGCCGTAGGTCTCTCATGGTGCAGGACCCAAATTCAGCGACACCCACCACATTGCTATGGACTCCGTCCGATGTACCTACTTTGTACACTGATCTGCCCACTTTATACACCCAGGATGCAGTAGCCTTAAAACAACCTATAACCACCATAAGTACCAGGCCCTGATGACTTTCTAGTTTCATACAACAGAAAAACACTAAGGCCTTAACAGGCCCTTTGGCTTTAAATTTGTTGGCTGGGGGCGCCTCCCACAGGTGTGCAGGGCCACATCTCAGTGAGTCATAAAGACCCTATTATCTGTGAAAATCATAGGCCAATCTCGTTTCTAAATGTAGAAATCAAATTAATTGCAAAGGTTCTTGCAACAAGTCTTGCACCATTGCTCTCTGGCCAAGTAGACTTGATCATGACCCAAGAGGCACCAAAGTTCTCAACACCATCTATTTTACCCGGACAAAACATTCCCTTCTGCCTTCCAAGATGCTGAGAAGGCTTTGACAGAGTGGACTGATCCTTTCTGCTCTCGGTCCTTATTAGTGGTAGTGCGGCCAGGAGCTTTCTGCTGAATTTTATGATCATATCTTTTGTTTTAGAAAATATATCACCGAGGGGTAATGACTAAAGAAAATTTATCATTCACTGATAGGAGTGATATAAAACATAACTTTTAATAAATAATTGTTAAAAAAGAAAAGGTACTACCTAGATATGTGTCCTGACATATAACACTGATGCTCAAAACTGGAGTGATATCTTTTGTTTTATCAGCATTTAGTAGGAACAGTTTTCTTTGATTCAGTCAACAAATTCGGATATGTCTCCCCAGTATTCCTAGTCCGTGACTCCTTGAGTTGTCCGAGAATTTCTGTATGTGGCAAAGTCTTGAGTTATACCTAAAGTCCAAAGTGTAGATTGCAAACAGGAATCGGGAAACCAAAGTCCCTTCAGGAGCTCCAATACTACTGATCTCTATGGACAATTTGGCCTTTCTCATTTATGTGAACTGTGACCTGCCCAGTAGGTAGTCCAACATCTACTCTATCAAGGCATGTGGTACCCCCATATTTGATAGTGTTTTGCTTCATCGGTGCTGGGTTGATAGTGTTGAACACACTGGAAAAGTCAAAGAAGGTGATCTTACTGTGTTACCAGCGTCTTCCTAGGGTGAGTTTATATTATACTGAATTTATTATATTATATTATACTGAATTTCCCCACTGTGGGACTATTAAAGGACTATTATTGTGCAACACGTATGTCACTGCGTCTCCCACCCCAATTTTATTATTATTGTTTATTTATATAGCACCTGTGACAGCTTAGGGGAATTAGACTCAAATGGCGGCTTGTCCTGGTCCGGACAGCGGTGGTTCGTGGTACTGGGCGCCAGAAAGATAGCTTTCAGACGGTCCAAGTGAAAATAAAAGTGGCTTTATTCAGCTTAACTGCAACATAACAAAACAAAAAACACCTAGGCCACAGTTAGGGCACTAACTGACTTATTGAGTCCCTAACTAGCCTCTGGGGCAATAAGAGCCTGACTTAGTCCTTGTAAGTCTTCTCTGGATCCAAGCCCTCTGGGACAGACTGCCTCTCTGTCCTAGGCTGGTCCACCATTTCCTGCTCCAAGCAGGTTTCTCCAGCCTTCTGGAGATACACGCCCCCACCCAAAGGTGTGGCTGAGGGCCTTTTCAGGGCTGGCCTGGGTCGCTCCCTAGCGCCCTCTAGGTTCATACTCTCATACACCATTAATTCCATGGTGCTTTACATTTGTGGATTTACATACGGTACACCAGATATACAAAACAGATAATGCTAACAGAGACCAACTGGCATAGTGGGATAAAGGGCCCTGCTGCAAGGGCTTACAATCTATGAGGAACTTCTGGTCTGTACGTGAATTGTAGGGGTCCAGGTGATCATACGTGGTTTGCAGTAGCCGATGGAGTATGTGCCGTTCCTGAGCCTTAATCTCTAGAGAAGTGAGTGTAATTGGGAGGTACTCTGTTAGTTCGATTGGTTTTGTTTTTTTTGGCACTGGGACAATACATGAAGTTTCCATAGACAAGGTACTATGGCCTCTCTCAGGCTTCTGTTAAATAGCACCTTGAGGACCTTGTTTTGTTGAAGGGCTGCAATGCAGAGCAATCTGGCTACTGTTCCACGCAAGACCTCTGCGTTCCCTTATTGAACTCTGCAGCTTTTTCTTGACTTCCTTAGGGGTTAGCACTATTGCTTCTGGCTGGCAGCTATTGCTTTACCAGCAATCTACCTCCACCCCAGGGAGTAGAAGGAGGGGGGGCATACCCTGGCAGGGAGGCGCGGCTAAACATATGCCAAAAGAAACTGTTTTTACCTTACAACATCACACATCTGTGGAGTCAGCTAACAGAGCAGGGTGTGTCCAATTCCATCAGAAGATCCACCAAGTTCCTTGAACCAAAGACTATTAAATATTATTCTTTTTTTCTCCTGTTATTTTAATTGTGTTTGCTCTCCATGCCCTTTGTTATCTTTTCTGTGTTTGTATCTGACTGTTGGGAGCAGTAGTTTGTGTCTGGGATTCCTATTGGTCCTTGATTCTGCATACAATAGGTGGTGGCAGCATGTATTTGGGTTGTGAGTCCCCTTTCCCTTTGTATACACATGTACCACTAAGGTAGATTGATAACATAAACAAACAAAACATTCACTAAAGTTTTTATATACACTGCTCAAAAAAATAAAAGGAACACTAAAATACCACATCCTAGCTATCAATGAATTAAATATTCCAGTTGCGAATCTTTATTCATTATATTGTGTAATGCGTTGAGAACAATAAAACATAAAAATGATCAATGTAAATCTAAATGAATATCTCATGGAGGTCTGGATTTGGAATTATACTCAAAATCAAAGTGGAAAATCAAATTACAGGCAGATCCAACTTCAGTGGAAATGCCTCAAGACAAGGAAATGAGGCTCAGTAGTGTGTGTGGCCTCCATGTGCTTGTATGACCTCCCTACAATGCCTGGGCATGCTCCTGATGAGGCAGCGGATGTTCTCCTGAGGGATCTCCTCCCAGACCTGGATTAAATCATTATTCAACTCCTGGACAGTCTGTGGTGCAACGTGGCATTGGTGGATGGAACGAGACATGATGTCCCAGATGTGTTCTGTTGGACTCAGGTCTGGGGAGCGGGCAGGCCAGTCCATACCATCAATGCCTTCATCATGCAGGAACTGCTGCCACACTGCAGCCACATGAGGCCCAGTATTGTCATGCATCAGAAGGAACCAAGAGTCCACTGCACCTGCATTGGTCTCACAATAGGTCTGAGGATCTCATTCCTATACCTAATGGCAGTCAGGGTACCTCTGGCTATCACATGGAGGGCTGTGCAGCTCTTCAAAGAAATGCCTCCTCACTTCATTACTGACCCACTGCCAAACCGGTCGCGCTGGAGGATGTTGCAGGCAGCAGAATGTTCTCCACTGCGTCTCCAGACTCTGTCACATCTGTCACATGTGCTCATTGTGAACCTGCTCTCATCCGTGAAGAGCACATGGCACCAATGTTGAATCTGCCAATCTTGGTTTTCTCTGGCCAATGCCAATCGCCCTCCGCGGTGTTGGGCTGTAAGCACAACACCCACTTGTGGATGTCGGGCCCTAATACCATCCTCATGGAGTCTGCTCAAACTGTCAGAAACAGACACATGGATGTTGGTGGTGTGCTGGAGGTCATTTTGCAGGGCTCTGGCACTGGTCCTCCTTGCACAAAGGAGGAGGTAGCGGCCAAGATGCTGGGTTGTTGCCCTCCTAAGCACCCCTCCACCTCTACTGGTGTACTGGCCTGTCTCCTGGTATCTCCTCCATGCTCTGGACACTGACAGACACAACTAGCCTTCTTACCACAGCTCGCATTGATGTGCCATTCTGGATGAGATGCACTACCTGAGCAACTTCTGTGGGTGGTAGACACCACTTCATGCTACCCCTAGAGGTGAGAGCAATGACAAAATGCAAAAGTGACCAAAACAGGAGCCAAAAAGGATGAGAACAGAGAAATGGTCTGTGGTCACCACCTGCAGACCACTCCTTTATAGGGGTGGTCTTGCTAATTGTCTATCATTTCTACCTGTTGTCTGTTCCATTTGCACAACAGCAGGAGAAATTGATTCACAATCAGTGTTACTTCATAACTGGACAGGAGGATTTCACAGAAGTGTCATTGACTTGGAGTTACATTGTGTTGTTTAAGTGTTCCCTTTATGTTTTTGAGCAGTTTATATATTTAACTAATATGATTAAGTAATAATACATACACAGTAATACATCAGCTTCAATCTATACCAGATAGCCCACATGTTGTTCTGTTTGTAGCTTCGTACTGTACTTGGCTCTGCCTTTGCAGAGTTTTCCTCTTAGTTCTCTCTGGATCGCTATTTGATCCTGTTCTCTTGATCTGAACGCTTGTTTCATTCTGTTGAGTAGCTCCTTGAGTTTCTTAGTGAGCCAGGGTTTGTTGGGGAAACATTTGATCTTCTTGTTCTGGACTACGTTATCAGTGCAGAAGTTTATGTTGTCCGCAACCAGTTTTATTAATGTTCCCCTCCTTTGAGCCACAGAGGGTATTACAGTCCATGTCCATGAAAAAAGCTTGTATCTCCTACTTGCAGTCTCTGGACCATACCTTCACCTGCCTCACCTCGGCGGCCATGACTAAATGACCAGGCAGTATTTGGGTTTGAGCAGGACAATGATCTGATCTGATCTCCCTAATGGGGGGAGTGGTCTAGTCGTGTAGGCATTCTCAGCATTACAGTACATTACTGTAGGTCCTGTGTATTTGAGTTCCGACTACTGGTAGAACTTAGGGGGAGTTCACACTACCGTATCTAAAGTCCATTGCTGTCTTCTGTCATAGGATGACAGCAACAGACTTTAGTTGTCAGAGACTGATTCTGTGTCCGTTCCCATTGACACTAATGTAAACAACATGACGGACACTCAGGTTTGTTAACTTTTGTAACGGAAGATAAAGTCGTGCATTCAGGACGTCATCGCACCCGCCTGTGTGGAGAAGCAGAAGTCTGTCTGTGGTCTTGGTGTCTTGTAAACCACAAGCCAATACAGGCCTGTGGTTTACAAGACAGTTAAGTTGCAGGATGCCTTTTAACTAGATCGGTGTCTGCAGACACCAATCTAGTTAAAAGTGAAGCATGTATTAATGGGGGCCCCCACAGTGTCAGTGGGCCCAGGGTTGTACACTGCCCTCCCAAAGCAGAACTTATATCCTTGCCAGTAATTGAGGAATCATTTAAAAGGGGTTTCCGGGCAAAAAAAAAATAATTTTTCAAAAAAGGTCTGTTAGTACTATTAATAGGTTAATAAGTGCACCTAAATACCTTTAGCAGTGTTTTGAGTGATTTCTGGATTTCTCTGTGAGCTCCTGGCATCTTCTGCATTTGTTTACATAGGCATCTTCCTGTTCTGTGTTTTCCTACAAATACTATGATGCCTTGGGCCACTCAGAGCTGACCAACACCACCTCCCTGTCTCACTCACACCCCCTCCCTCTTTCCCTAGCTAGCCCACCCACTACTAGCCATTCCTAACTGACTCAACCCCCCCTCACCCCATCATACTTACCTGTCTTCCGGTCCGGACCTTTTGGGCACGGAACTTCCCTTCTTCTGGGCTACTGCGCACACTGGCACTCCGGATCTATTGCGCAGGCGTGGGTGGCCAGCCGGCACCTCCTCTTCTTGACATCTGCCCAGAAGAATTGATGTCCCGTGCCCAGAAGATCCAGACCGGAGGACAGAAAAGTAAGATGGGGTGGGGTCAGTGTATAGGTCAGAGATGGCGAACCTTTTAGAGACCAAATGCCCAAACTGCAACCCAAAACCCACTAATTTATTGCAAAGTGCCAACACGCAATTTAACCTTAATACTGTACAGATCCACAATTGCAGACAATTACGGACCCGCAAAATACGGTCATGTAAATGGGGCTTTACTGAGCTTTCAATGATACAAAACAACTTTTTACTGAAAGGTAATAGTTTGCATTTGGTACTTTTGAACAATTAATGTTCACTATTTACATTGCACAGGATCAGTTTTATAGTGACCGTGCAATGTTATTACAGCCTGTAATAATATCACTTCTGCTATAAAACAGATACTGTGTGATATAAATAGTGAAGGGGCCCCCACACAGTACAATGCACTCCACAGTGACCCCCAGACAGTACAATGCACTTCACACTGGCCCCCAGACAGTACAATGCACTCCACACTGGCCACCACACAGTACAATCTGATGCAAAGTGGTCCTCACACAGTATAATCTGTTCCACTGATTGGTGCCCACAGAGAGGGCTCTGAGTGTCACATCTGGAATGCATGCCATAGGTTCGCCACCTGGGGTATAGGCGATGTTCCATTTCCCCCCTTCTGGAACGTCACCAGAAATAAAAATAAAAATATCGGAAAATGTGCCGCATATGACCACCCCGGTAATCTCGGTAAATATAGATATTTTGTACACCAAGTAATTTTGAAAGTGAGTGGGGGAGATGTTTAGCTTAGAAATATCAATTGATCCCAGACAATCCCTTTAATACTGTAGGTATGGAAATTATTGGTCCACTAGAAAAAAGTTCTAAAGGTAACCGTTTTATTCTTACAATTTTAGACTACGGTACCAAGTACCCTGAAGCCATTCCTATGCGCACAGTTACTGCTAAAAGAGTTGCTGAGGAAATTTTGAATGTGTATAGCAAGGTTGGATTACCTAAGCATATATTTACTGATCAGGGAAGTAAATTTATGTCTTCTTTTTGTGCTAGAAGTGGTATACAGCTCCTCAGAACTACCCTTTATCACACACAAACTAATGGGCTGGCTGAACGGTACAACCAAACCTTGAAAAATATGCTTAGAAAATTTGCACACAATGATCCAAAACTATGGGACAAATGGTTGACCTTTCTGTTATTTGCCTATCGTGAGGTTCCACAGAAGTCTAGAGGGTTAAGCCCTTCTGAATTGTTAAAGAGGACCTTTCATGTCCTTCTGCACATGCGGTTTTATACACCATTAGAAAGCCGACAGTGCGCTGAGAAATCGGTGCCGTTGGTGGGCAGAGATTGGTGCCAAAACTGTCAGAAGTGCGTTCCTGACAGTCTAGCTGTACTGTGAAGAACGCCCCCCTGACTGTACTCGTCCATAGCCCTGTACTGTCAGAGGGGGCGTTCCTTACCGCCCAGAGATGATGCTGAGCTGTGAGGAACACCCCCCAGTACAAGTACAGCTAGACTGTCAGTAATGCCCTTCTGATGGTGGGCAGAGATCGGTGACATTAGTTTTTCCAGCCCCGGGGCACATAACAGGAAAGCCGACTGTGCACTGAATTCAGCGCACTGTCGGCTTTCTAGCGGTATATAAAGCCGCATGTGTTGGAGGACATGAAAGATCTCTTTAAATGGGAGATGTCCCAGGGGACTCTTGGATGTTATGAAGGTAGAGCTGGTCATTAGAAAAATGTGGTGGAACATGTGTTGGAAATGAAAAAGATCGATTAATGAAACCGATTAAGATAGTCCATGATAATGTCCACAAATCAAAAGTTTACCAAAAGAAATAGTATGACCAACATGCCAAAAATAAGACAATTAAAGTAGGGGATAAGATTTTACTCTTGCTTCCTAGCTGTGAGAATAAGTTGTTGGCCAGATGGCAAGGGCCATATAAAGTTGTTAGACAAACAGGTCCTGTTGACTTTGAAATTGAAACCCTAGATAAAAAAACTTGGTGGGATTTGGTGCAGTCCTAAGTCAAGAGAATAATGGTGAGGAACACCCTATTCTTTGAGTAGGAATTTTTTTGCCAATGAACAAAAGTATTCCACTATTGAGAGAGAAGGGCTGGCAAAACAATGGGCTTTTGAGGCATTATGATATTATTTACTAGGAAAAAAGTTGACTTTGGTAACAGATCACCATGCCCTCATTTGAATTCATACCTTGAAAGACAAAAATGCCAGAATTACTAGGTGGTATTTAGTATTACAGCCATTTAAGTTTGAGATACAACATTGGACAAGCACGAAGCACCAAAATGCAGATCATTTGTCTAGGTATGGTGCTGAAGTAAAATATGTCTGAGGAAGGAAAAGCTTCCTCTTAAGGGGAATGTGAAGAGGTAAAATGTTTTGTTTTTAATTCACAACTGGTTTCCTCTTTGTAACCTTGGTTGGGGTATATGAATTCCCAGTGTGAATGGTCTATTACTACTTCTTATTCCATTCTTTTCTCTTTAGGCTAGCCTCCTAATGCTCTCTTTTTCTACTACTATTTTTCAAAAGTTTAACAGGCAGGGTGGAGGGGTAGGTATACGTCTATCGTCGCAGTACACTTTTCAGGTCATTTCCCTAGTTCCCTCACTCACCTTTCCCTCATTTGAAGTCCACACCATCAGACTTTTCTGCCCATTCTATTTATGCGTAGCCATAATCTACCATCCACCTGGCTCACCCTACTAATTTCTGGACCACTTTGCTTCTTGGCATCCCCTCTCTCTATCCTGTGAAATTCCTACCGTCATCATGGGTGACTTTAACATCCCCATTGACACCCCTGTCTCCTCAGCTGAATCACAGTTTCTCTCAATAACCACTTATTTTGGTCTTTCACAACGTTCCTCTTCCCCCACACACAAAGATGGCAACATTATCGATCTAGTCCTCCTCAGAATCCTTGCAGTTTTTAAATTCACTAACTCTTCTCTGCCCCTTTCTGATCGTAACCTTCTGTCTCTCACAATCAGCACTTTCTCTCCTTCACAGTACACTCTAATCCATGATACATATAGGAATTTACATATGTACTATTAACTATTTACATACTAGAATATACGAACTATTAACATTCAGCACCTCTCAGATACTCTACAGTTCTCACTGTCCCACATCTCTTCACTATCCTGTTCCAATCTGACCACCAATCACTATAATGAAATCCTTAAAAGTGCACTGTATGAGGCATCTGCCCCTCCACTCAAAAATTTCGACGCAGGATGCAGCAACCCTGGCACACACCGCAGACGTGTTTTCGTCAGTGGTGCGCTAGGTGTGCTGAATGTCTGTGGAGAAAATCACATACACCTGCAGACTTCCTCCAATTCAAGTTTATGCTCATAATTTATAGCTCTGCCCTTCACCTTACCAAACAAGCCTATTTCACCATTCATCTCTTCTCTCTCCAGTAACCCTAAAAGACTCTTTGAAACTTTTCACTCCTTACTTACTCCCAAAGAGAAAAAACAAACTAGCACTAATACCTAAAATATAACCTTTAATAATCTGATTAAAAAGTGTACAATGCACTCAAAAAAAAAAAAAAAAAAAAATTGATAAGTTTCATCAGGATATAATTGCCCAATCCCCAGGCGGCATTCATCCCCTCACCCACCACATTGCATCCTGTTCATTCTCATCTTTTGAAACAGTTGCAGAAGTCTCCCAGCTCCTCTCTTCTTCTTGCCCTACTACCTGCAGTAGTGAACCTTTCCACTCACACCTTCTCCAGTCTCTGTTGCCTGCCGTCACTATTTACCTTACTTAACCTCTCTCTCTCTCTTCTGGAAACTTTCACTCCTCTTTCAAACATGCTGTCATATCCCCACTACTGAAAAAATCCTCCCTTGACCCATCTTGTGCTGCTAACTATCAACCTGTCTCTAACCTCCCCTTCATCTCCAAAATCCTGGAATGCTTGGTCTATTCCCGTTTAATCCACTATCTTTCCACTCTCTTCTTGATTCCTTACAATCTGGTTTCCGCACTCTGCACTTTACTGAAACAGCCCTTTAAAAAAAAGTCTCCAATGATCTCTTCATGGCCAAATCTAATGGTGACTATTCTCTTCTCATTCTTCTGGATCTCTCAGCAGTATTTGACACTGTTGACCACCAACTCCTCCCCACTATGCTCTGCTTTGTTGGCCTTGCAGACACTGCGCTCCCTTGGTTCTCCTCATAGCTCTCAGACCGCACTTTCAGTGTATCATTTGCAGGCTTTGCCTCTTCCTTTGCTGTTGGGGTTCCCCAGGGCTCAGTCCTAGGCCCCTGCTCTTCTCTCTCTACACAACCCCTATTGGACATACCATCTCATGAATTTGGCTTCCGATACAATCTTTATGGTGACAACACCCAACTATATTCCTTATCCCGTAACATCACCCCTGCACTAATACAGAATACCAGTGACTGCCTCTCTGCTGTCTCAAATATCATGTCTTTGCTTTATCTGAAACGCAATCTCTCAAAAGACTGAACTACTGCTGTTTCCACCATCTAACAGATCTAACCATGATATCTCCATTTCAGTCTCTGATCTTACCATAGCTCCGAGGCAGTATGCCTGTTGCCTCGGGCTTATGTTTGAATTTCCTTCACCCCCATTGTGATGAACCGACCCTCAGTTGTACATCTTTCTTAGAAATGTATTTTTACTTGCTCATGTCCGTCCTCCCCCTACCTATTGGAATGTTGTGTTTAACTTGGGTTTTACATTGCTGGACGATACGCTTCACTGGTTTTATGTGTGTTCATTGGAGATGGCTTGCTATAGCCAGGCACTTTTATTATCCCTGGCCAGATGGCGATGGGGGGATAGCAAGCCAGTGACCTTAAATTCACCCATCTCTCCGAGGGTTCTGCAAAGGAGGGAGAAGGGGGGCTGCCTGGGTGCAAGGGGTGGGTGGAGCACTAGCCATATGCTGTGGGCAGACCTGGATTCTGGGGTCATTCAGCAAAGAGGCAGTAAGGAGCTCTGATCTGGGAGAAGATGAGAGGGCTTGCCCTACTGAGGAATGCTTTGAGGGCTTAGTTCTGGACAGCATGTAGAAGGATTGTTTTATGCAACTTGCTTAAGCTTGCGCCCTAGGCCCAAAACTCTGCTGTGGCCTAGAGAAACGGACTAAGAGTCTATTGTGCTGAGCATGGAAGAGAGACAGCCAGGACAGGGCTGTGTGCTCAGGTATTTTTTCTAATCTTTATTTCCTTTTATTTTGGTGTATTGTATCATTGCCATTTTGCTTGTATGTTTATGCTTGATCATATTAATATTGTATATTTCTGTATATGCTATTAATCCATACCGACCCACTTGGGTTATTAAATATATAAAATTTATATCGCTCGTTTCGTTTTTATCCTATGACCCGGTCTACTCACGGTGTGTGAGTGGGAGGTTAAGAAAGAAGTTTGATCGCAGGCGTGCCAGGCGGCTGGGCAAGGCGATATTCTTCACAGTGGTGGCAGCATTGTGGGATCTTAGGATAACAGTGTGTGGGTGTGGTATCACGCAGACACTGGGGATTGCGGCAATCCTATGGAACGAGCGCGGTATGAGATCAAGCTTAAAATACGGTGAAAGTTTGGTACAGTACTGTTCCCTCCCTTCTTCTTTTTTTCTGTCCTATCTTTTATTTGGCAACGGCTTCCAGTGGATGGCTGGTGGGACCAGAAGCATAACCAAACGTCTGCAGGACTTGGTTGCTGCTGAACTCCAGGAGATGGCGGATATGGAAGCTACCATAGCCATGCAGGAGGCGGAGCAAAGTCCTGAGAGGCTGGCACCAGAAAACATCACCATGCCAGACGGTTCCGCAGGTGCCCGGACCCCAGAGGTAACTGTGCCTGGAGGGACCAGTAACCCCAGTTCTGTGGGGGTAACGGACTTATACTTGCAAATGGCCTTACAGCAGATAGACGCCAGTGACTATAGCGCCCGTCTGCAGGTGATTCACCAGTACCAAGCTGCTGCAGAGCGCCGGGCGGAGAGAGAAGCTGCAGAGCGCCGGGCGGAGAGAGAGGCCGCTGCTGCAGAGCGCCGGGCGGAAAGAGAGGCCGCTGCTGCTGCTGCACAGCGTCGGGCGGAGATGGAGCATCAGCTTGAGCTAAAAAAGCTGGAACTTTGCCAGCAGGCGCAACCTTCCCCTGCACCAACTCCAGGAGCCCGAGCACTAAAGATCCGATCCGAGGACTTTCCAATCTTGGAAGATAACGGGGACTTGGACTCGGTCTTGCGGGGATTTGAGAGGGTGTGTAAGCAGCATCATATTCCCCAGGCAGAATGGGCCCGTTACCTGTCTCCCCGGCTGAAGGGAAAAGGCCTGGATGTTTCCACGAGCTTACCAGTGGACGCGGACTATGAGACCATCAAAGCGGCGCTGATCCGGAGATATATCCAGCGGGGTCCCACAGAGAGCTATGCGGATGTTCTACACCACTTACAGGTTACATTCTGGCAGTGGATCAAAGGACTTACTGTCACCACGTTTGAGGGAATTGGGGATCTTATGATAAAGGAACAATTTCTCCAGGTGTGCCCTCTGGAGGTCCGCCAGTTTGTGTGTGATCAGAAACCCACAACAGCAGACAATGCTGCAGAGATTGCTGACGACTATGTGTCCACCAGGGAGCAAGGGATCAAGAGAGGAGCCACACTGCAGAGACCCCCAAGCGGGAAGGAGGGGCAAAGTTGGAGTTCACCACAGCCTGCGGTCTCCAAGTGGGGTAAGACAAACTCTGTCCCGGGTGCCCCCTCTACTTCCCCTGTCCCAAGAACTCTGGGTGCCCCAGGGACCACCTCTAAATCCCAAGGAGAGGTCCGGCGGTGTCATGCCTGTAACCAGCCAGGACATTTCAAGGCGGAGTGCCCCAACCGCTCTAAGAACCCCCCTGTGTCCCCAGCCACGGCAGCTGGCCCATCTGTATACTTGGTGGGGAGGGAGGAGTTGCAATCCGATGCCAACAGTCAACAGGTCATTGTGGGGGGGTAAGGTGGTCATGGGATTTCGGGACACTGGGGCGCAGATTACTCTGGTGCAACCTGACTTGGTCCCTGCGGACAGTATTATCCCTGGAAAAACTCTGACCCTGAAGGGTATTGGACAAGAACGCGTAACTGTGCCCATGGCTTGCGTCCATTTGGACTGGGGTGCGGGAAAAGGGATGCGTGATGTGGGGCTAGTGTCTGATCTGCCTGCCAATGTACTATTGGGAAGAGATTTGGGGCCCTTGGTGTCCCAATATGGGGTGGGAGTAGCCCCACCTCGCTGTGACAAAATGTCTGTACTGAAGGATGATTTTAATATGGTGTTGAAGCCTGTCACACAGACACAGGAAGAGGGAGGGGTCTGCAGCCTGTCTCCCCTTGCTGTGTGTCCAGCTAAAGTAATCAGTGAGCATGTGAATGAGACATTGTGGAATGCTGACCTGGCTGTAGCCCCGCCCACATCTGCGGGTGATGAGAGCCCCCTCAGTGTGACCCTGGCTCAGCCATTCACCCATGCAGTTCACTGTGAATCAATGAATGAATGCAAGGTCAATGTAATTGCTAATTCTTGCCTTGCAGGTTTACAGGGTAGCTCTTCTGAGATGCTGGGGGCAACCCCAACTGAGGACAATGTGCCAGGTGGTCAGGTGGGTCACGGGGATCTCAGGGCCGATCCGGATGAGGAACGGACTGCTGGTGTTGCGGTGGTAACCTGCAGCCAGAGTGCTAGAGGGGTGGAAGGCACTCCGACCCCTGAGCCGTTCCCTCTGTCACCCGGAGATGGCACTGAGCCGCCATGACTAACCTCCGCACACTGGAGCCGGAGGAGCCCGGCGGGTATATGACATGCACATCTCTTCTGTCTGGTTCCAGTCAGGAGTTCAGGGACGCTGTCCAAGCTGATCGCAGTCTGGACGCATTGAAGGAGCGTGCTGATCAACCTCCCTTGGAGTCGGACAAGGACTGCGTGTACTGGGAGCAAGGGAGGTTGTACCGGGAAACGATCCCCACAAAGGGAAAAGAAAGTCGGCTCAGGGAGAAACATTTGGTGGTACCCCAACCCTACCGGGTGGAGTTGTTGCGGATTGCTCATGATATTCCACTGGCAGGCCACCTGGGGATCGCTAAGACCAAGGCTCGCCTCAGCCACTTATTCTACTGGCCTAAGATGGGGACAGATGTAGCTAAATACTGCCGTTCATGTGACACTTGTCAGAGCATGGGCAAGGCGGGGTAAGGCTCCAAAGCACCAATGATACCTATGCCCATCAGAACCGAACCTTTCCAACGGGTGGCTGTGGATCTCATTGGACCCCTGTCCATTCCCAGTCGCACCGGGAAACGTTTCATATTAACAGTAGTAGACTACGCTACTAGGTACCCGGAAGCTGTCGCGCTGTCTTCCACCCGGGCTGATGTAGTGGCCAAGGCTCTGGTAGGCATCTTCTCCCGTGTTGGATTTCCCAGAGAGATGCTCACAGACCAAGGTACCCAGTTCATGTCTACCTTGATGCAAGGCCTGTGTAAGGTAACAGAGGTGCAACATCTGGTGTCCAGCCCGTATCACCCACAGACCAATGGCCTGTGTGAATGGTTCAATGGCACCCTGAAGCAGATGCTCAGGATGTTAGTCGAGTCCCACGGGCGCAACTGGGAGCCTTATCTCCCGCACCTGCTGTTCGCTTACCGGGCGGTGCCGCAAGCCTCAACGGGGTTCTCCCCCTTTGAGCTCTTGTACGGGAGACGTGTACGTGGGCCCCTAACTCTTGTGAAAGAGTACTGGGAAGGAGAAACAGCCATCCAAGGTGTGCCAGTCATGCCCATGGCCCAAGTGCAGAAGGCATGGGGTGCTGGAGGTGGGACCCAAGAAGGGGGTGTGTCAAATGTATTACCTGTCAATGTATTGTGGAGTGATGGTTTGGGGAAGCATGATCTCAGTCATTTGCCCAAGGTATCACCATCACCCACCCAAGTACAGGAGGAACAGGATGTGTTTTTTTTTTTTTTGTTTGTTTTTTGTTGTTGTTGCTCAATAGATAGCCACATTCAGTAATGTCCATTTTTTTTCCTCTCTTCCCCTCCTTAACCCGAGTGGTACATGATGAATTCCTTTCTTTTGATTGTTGCAGTACTTGAAAGTGCCATTATGTTTTTTAACTGAGTGTAGCAGCGATGGCCGGTATTCGGCACCTGTGCGCTCTCTCCAAGATCTATCCAGATGGCTATTGGTGTTGACTGACACACCCATGGAGTAGGCGTCACTATATGATGACGCTCCATGGGGTGTGTCAGCTGTCATGCCTGTAGAAGTGCAGTAGCACGAAACGGCCCATTGCTTGTAAGTCCACAACTATAACCTGCCTGTAACTTATTCAAATAAAGAGGTATTTTATCCGGATGTGATTGCCACTGACCTGCTTTTTCCTACTATATTTTGGACATGTTTCTACAGCGTGCCCCCGTGTATCCTCTGCTGCACCAACGATTCAGCTAAGTAACAGTCATATCATTCAATTCATATGTTCTGGTAGTGCCTGCTGTGCTTTTGAGAATACAATATAAACTTATCAATCTCATCCACAAGGCTCTCCATAATGCCGCACCACCCTACATTTCTTCCCTCATCTCTGTCTATCACCCCACCTGTGCTCTCCGTTCAGTCAATGACCTCTCCTTACGAGTTCTCCTGAGTTGCACCACTTCTCTGGAATGCTCTACCTAAGGATACATCTTTTCAGACAGGCCTAACACAATTCCTAATTTAAATCCTTCTGCAGTTAGAATCCCTAAACTGAACCCACCACTGTTCATGCTCCCGCTTTATCCAACAGATATGATGCTGTATCGGACTGTAATCTTAAATGTCCAGGCACCATCTGCACATAAAAGGACACTGACTAGTGACGGTTCATACAGCGTAATTTATATGTGTAATGGAAATAACCTTTATCACAAAAACGGCTGGACCACTGTATGCTACCTCCTATACCGCCCCTGCTACCTCTTGTGTCACCCTCCCTCCAGTGGTGAACCTAGCCTCTTTGATACCTGGGGCGGACTATAGAAAGGCGCCCCCCCCCCAAAAAAAAAAAAAAAAATAAATAAAAAATAAAATTGAGTTTACATGCTACTAGCTTCACAAGCTGTTATCGTCGCACAATAAACATACACAAACTCATGAAACAGTTTTTAAGAATTCTTCTTACTGTATTACTTCAGTATCAGAGATCAGCAACACGGCATTAACAATGAAAATAAATTCACACATCTTCTGCTTGGTGGATGGACGAACCCACGTGGCCCCCATTCTCTATAATAGGAGTGACGCAGATAGCTGAGTACTGTACTTCGGCTATCTTTGGCACTCCCATAGAAGTGAATGAGAGCCACGCGGGTTCGTCCATCCACCAAGCTACCCGCCTATATATGGCTGCAGCCAGCATGAATTCCCACCTGGTGGAGGGAACGAAAAACCCAATTCTCAGGCTCAGTGGGGTCTCAGCAGACAGACCCCCATCAATCAGGTATTTAACCTCCATCATTTAGCTGAATACAGTGCAGTAACATTTTGTGACTTACAGGTGACATCTCTGACTAATCGTTCACATTTCCCTTCTCTTCTCTCTGAACCGCCATGACCACTTGTTCCAGCTGTGACTTGTCTCTGTAAAGTTTGCAACACAGACATCTTTGGTTCCTCACTTTTCCAGGCATCCAACCCACATTGTCCTCACCTACACAAAGCCCCCATCCTGCTGCTACCCCAATTATAAAATATATGATATAACCCCCCATAATGAATAATACTCCCAAGTGCATCTTTATATTAATAATGTCCGTGTGTACCCCCATAAATAGTGCCCCTTATTAATGCCCCAGGTGTTTCCTAATTAAAAGGTTTTCCGGTTCATTAATAAAATAATCAGTGGGGCTCAGGACCCCCAATGATCATCTGTTTGAATGAACCATGGTACCTGTGTAAGCGCCTTGACCCCTTCTCTGTTTACATAGTGTCATTCATCTCATAGCGACCATGTAATGTAACTACAGCCTCGTCCTATACACGTCTATGTGACAAGACTGTAATTACATCACACGGTCACTATAAACAGACAGCGTGTGATATAAACAGGCACCATAACCCCTTCATACAGCTGATCAGAGGAGGGGGGTCTACTGATCTCGTATTGATAATCTGTCCTATGGATAGATCATCAATAAAAATGAGCTGGAAAGCCTCTTTAATAAAGCCCAAGTTCCACCTTAAAGGGGTTGTCCAGGATAACCACTTTTTTAATATGAGGCTGGGGAAGGTGCTCCGGTGTCTTCCAGCGCGTTTCAGTCCTGCTGCTCTGGTGTTTTCTTCCCCACAGCACTGTGACGTCCTGTGTCAGCGACCTCAAGTGCGGCGGAGATTTCCGCCAGAAGAAAACACCAGAGCAGCAGAATCAGACTGCGGTGGGAGACATTGGGGCACAAGGGACAGGTGAGTAGGTGTTGTTTTTTTTTTTAATCACTTTCCCCAGTCTCATATTAAGAAAGTGGTTATCCTGGACAACCCCTTTAATTACTTGCCCCCTTATATAATGACCATGATTCCCCCTGACATAAATACTGCTCCCCTAATGACCCATTATATAAATGATGCCCCCTTATATTCATAATGTCCCCTAATGCCCCCTTATATAAATGTATTCAGACCCCGGAGTATAATAATAGTAGTATTTGATGGGGTTCGCGGGCCCAAGGCTTCACTTACCGATCTCCGCTCCTGCTCACAGCCGCTTCTGCTCCCCCCCTTCTGCGTGCCATAGCAGAAAGGGAAGCAGAGGCGGCCACGAGCAGGATCGGGGATCGGTAAGTAAATAGGGCCCGTTACCTATTAGGGATACTCCAGCAGGTAATGGCCTATTTATATAATAAAAAAAGTTATCCTCATCTACCTGCGATCCCTTGATGGAGCCGCCTCCTCTTCTTGTCCGCGCATAGGACATCTGCGTCTCAGCGCAGGAGGTGCGATTATGTCATTATGTAAAAAAAAAAAAAATAGTAAAAATGCCGCCCCTCCAAACAGTAACGGATAGTGCCGCCTGAGGCGGCCGTCTCACTTCGCCTCATTAGAGTTGCGCTACTGCCCCCCTCTACTTCATAGATTGTAAGCTCTTGTGAGCAGGGCCCTCAGTCGCATTGTATGAAATGACTTATTACTCTGTAATGTCTCATTTTGTCTGTACTTGAACCCTACATTTTGTAAAGTGATGCGGAATATAAATAAAATGTATTTATTAATTATAATTATTATTTTTATTAAAGGAAATGTTCACAACAATATGGGTTAATAAGAAGTGTTTTGATTTACTTACCTGCAGTAGTGGAACAGAGTATTTTATAGAGAAAACTGCATAGGATTATGGGAAATGTCTATGGTATAAAAGGACTCAATTAGACAGAAAGCTGGGTTGGTGTTTTTTTTACCCTTGTTGGTGGAGTTAACATAGTAAAAATCTGTGGGACTGCAGCAGCTTGAAATGTAAGGATTTTTTTTATACAGTATGGATAAGAGCGTTCCTCACAGCTCAGTGTCATTGCAGGGCGGTAAAAAACGCTCCCTCTGACAGTTCAAGGCTATGTTACAGTACTGTCGAGGGGAACGTTCCTTACAGCCCAGCGATGACGCTGAGCTATGAGGATCGCTCTTCTGACAGTGGGGAGAGATCGTTGCTGAAAATAACGGCACCAATATCTCCTCCACCGGGGCACATCCCGGGAAAGCCGACAGTGCGCTGAATTCAGCGCAATGTCGGCTTTCCAGCGGCATACAGTATAAAACTGCACTTTCATGAGGACATGAAAGGTCCTATTTAAACTAGGGGTTATCGAGGAGTCACATAGTGATTGGTCTAGTCCTATAGTTCTACCAAAACTGATTTTGTAATGATTTCAGAAGGTTGAATGAGGTCAAAGTTTGATGCTTATCCAATGCCTCAAACGGATGAGCTAATTGATAGGTTGGGTAATGGCAGATATTTCACTACTTTGAATTTGACTAAGGACTACTGGCAAGAGGACAGATAAGGCCAAACAGAAAACTGCCTTTAGCACCGTCGATAAACATTTTCAGTATGTAGTTGTCTTTGGTCTGCATTGGAAAATATGCAGCTGCCTATCTGGATGATGTAATAATACATAGTCCAGCTTGGGAAAGTCATCTACCCAGGGTTCAAGCAGTCCTGAACTCTATTAGGGAAGCAGATTTGACAGCAAATCCCAAAAAATGTACCACTGGACAGGAAGAGGTGAAGTACATCGGGTACATAATTGGACTAGGCATTTTTAAGCCTCAAATAAACAAGACAGAGGCAATTCAGAACTGGACTAGGCAGTAAACAAACAACAAGTCCGACCTTACAAAAGGTGAGGATTCAGTCAAATTGATAGCTGAAGCCGAGCAGGCCTTTCAAAGCCTGATGCAAGCTGTTTGCTCACAGCCGGTGTTAACACCAGACTTTCAAAAACAGTTTATTGTGCAAACTGATGCCTCTGATGTTGGCATAGGAGCGGTGTTGTCACATGTGAGGGGAGGCGAAGAGCATGCTGTAGTTTAAAAAACTGAATGAACATGAGAAGTGATATGGCATTGTCGAGAAATAATGTATGGCGATCAAGTGGGCATTAGAAGCTCTCAGGCACTACCTGATAGGAAGAACATTCAAACTCATTAAAGACCCTTCCCCATTTGAGTGGATGTCTCAAAAACCAGAGAAAAACAGGCGAACTTTACAGTTGAGCATAGACCTGGGTATTAGTTTGGAAATGCAGATGCCATGTAGGGCATACTGTTTGAGTACACAGAGTGTTCCGCCCCTGAGATTGAAACAGGAGAGGGGGGGGGGATATGTGACAGGACAAGGGGAAATGTGGTAGAAGGCATATACATTTCTCTCAGGTTCCTGTCATATACGTTGTAAAAGCAAGAAAAGTGGTGTTCCTTGCTGTGAAGCTTTTCCTAAAACCTGATAAAAGTAGTACTGGAGTAAAGAGAGTTGGATGTGTCTCCATTCCATTCAGCCACTTTAGGTATTTGGAATGAGTGGGGTTAATTCCTTGCAATACTGAGGTGTGTATACAAGTGCAGACAGCACATAGGTAGATGGCTCTCTCTGCTCCTGGGTAAAGCACTTATTACTAAAAGGGACCAAAATATACAAAAAAGCATCACAGAAAAAGGCCACACTCAATACCAGATGATGCATGGCTATGCAGGGTGCTAGCAGGCCACGATTGCAAGAAATGATAAAAAAAACACAGGTGTAAAATGCCAATGAAGCATCAACTCACACACCTACAATCCATGAGGAAAGGTGGATGCTAGCACTTCAAATACACACAAATGAAACTTATACATGGCACTGTCACATGCAGGGCCGGCGTTGGGGGGGGGGGGGGCAAACTGGGCAATTGCCCAGGGCCCCATCCCCAAAGGGACCCCTGGGATCCGGAACCTGAGGTGAGTAAAAATAACAAACATTTTTACTCACCTGTCCTGGCATCCGACGTCATCTTCTGGTGTCCCGGACATCACCGCTGAGGCCAGGCCTCAGCCGTAGCGATCACGTGGTGCGTGCTGACAGCGTGCCTCACGTAATCGCTGAGGCCCAATCACAGGCCTCAGCGGTGACGTCCACAACGCGTAACGTCAGCCGCAGAGAAGAAGAAGCCAGCGCCGGCGGGGATAGCGGAGCAGTGCGAGGAGGCCCTGGAGGGGTAAGAGTAAGGTGAGTATAACTGTTTGTTATTTTACCTTACCTACCCCGGGCCTTCGATTATTATACTCTGGGGTCTGAAGAGACCCCAGAATATAATATAATAATAGCACTGTAGGGCCTCTGTGGAGCATTATACTGGGGGGCCCCTCTGGATAGCATATTATACTGTGTGGGGCCACTGTGGAGTATTATACTGGGGAAGGGGCCCTCTGGATAGTTTGTTAAATTCTGTGGGGCCTCTGTGGAAAATTATAATGTGGGGGGGGGGGCTCTGGAGATAGTTATATTATGTGGGGCCACTTTGGAGCATTATGCTCTCCAGAGGGGCCCCCCAGTATAATGCTCCACAGTGGCCCCACACAGTATAATATGCTCTCCAGAGGGGCCCTCCAGTATAATGCTCCAAAGTGGCCCCAAAGAATATAACATGCTCTCCAGAGCCCCCCCACTTTATAATACTTGATAGAGGCCCCACAGAATATAACATGTTCTCCAGAGGGCCCCCTCCCCAGTATAATGCTCCACAGTGGCCCCACACAGTATAATATGCTCTCCAGAGCCCCCCCCCAGTATAATGCGCCACGGTTTCCCCACACAGTATAATATGCTCTCCAGAGGGGCCCCCCAGTATATTATACTGTGCGGGGCCACTGTGGAGCATTATACTGGGGGGGGCTCTGGAGAGCATATTATACTGTTTTGGGCCGCTGTGGAGTATTATACTGGGGAAACCTCTCTGGGCAGTATATTATACTGTGTGGAGGCCATTTCTGGAGCATGTTATACTGAGTGGGGTCACTGTGGAGCATTATTCTGGGGGAGTCATCAGCAGAGCATATTATATTGCGTGGCGCCACTGTGGGGACTAATGAACATTATACTAGAGGGCCCTCTGGGGAGCATATTATACTGCGTGGGGCCTACTGTGGAACATTATACAGGGGGGACGCTCTGGGGAACATAATAAATTGCGTGGGGCCACTGTAGAGCAAAATACTGGAGGGGGCACTGTCGAGCATTATACTAGCGGGGGCCCTCTGGGGAGCATATTATACTATGGGCCACTGTGGAGCTTTATACTGGGGGAAGGGACAGTGTGGGGACCCTGTTATACTGTGTGGGGCCACTGTGGAGTGTATTATATTGTGTGGGGCTTTTCGGGAGCATATGATACTCTGTGGGGCCATTGTAGAGCATTATACTGGGGGGCATTGTGGGGTGCATATTATACTGTATGGAGCATATTATATTGTGTGGGGCTGCTGGGGAGCATATAGCACTGTCTGGGGCTACTAAGGGGTAGTGTACTGTGTGGGCCACTGTGGAGTATTATACTGTGTGGAGCCTTACATACCATGTGGGGCCACTATGGGGGGCTCAGGGGAGCATTTTATACTGTGTGGGTCCCTGTGGAGCAATATATACCATGTGGGGAAACTGGAGGGCTCAGGAGAGCATTTTATACTGTGCAGCATTATATACCATGTGGAGCATTATACTGTGGGGGGGGGGCTCACAATTCCTGCTGGCAGCCCTGTGTGCTATGTCTGCATCACAGCTCCCTCACTATAATCTTGCACATACGTGTAGTGCTCCATGGCCATGTCATTCCCCATACAGTACTGTGCATGAATTGGCCATGGAGTTATTGGGGCCTGCACAGTATTATAGGGGCTGACTATACTGGTAACATACTCAGTAACACCAGATAGTCAGCACATATGTAAGACTTCAGTGAAGGAGCTGTGGTGTACGCTATTACCAGGAAGCTGTTGTGGGGTCCCAGAACAAGATCCTCTGGTGGGCCTAAGGACCTTCAGTCCGACACTGTATAACAGAGAACTGTTATATATAAGGATGGGTTACTATATATAATTGGGAAACTTAAGTATGAGGGGGCTATTATAAGGGGGAACTATTATTTATAAGACGGGCTATTATTTATAAGGGGGGAACTATTATATATAAGGCATCCATTATAAGGGGGGAGCTATTATTTATAAGAGGGGAACTGTTTATAAGGGGGGTATAATTGTTAAGTGGGCTTATTTATAAAGGGGGCTATTAGTGATAATGGGGACTATTATTTATAAGGGTAACTATTATTTATGAGGGGGCTATTATTAATAAGGGAGCAGTATTATTTTTACGGGGTGACTGTTACTGATAAGGGGGGGATATTACTGATACAGGGCACTATTTATCATTTATAAGGGCGCTATTACTGATAAAGGTGTAATATTATTTATAAGCAGAGACTATTATTTATAAGGAGGCGCTATAATAACTGATGAGTGCAAAAATCTATTAGGGGGTACAAAGGTGCTCATTTGAATTGTGTGTGATAAAATGGGGCTTATTACTTTTTTGTTGGCAGAAAGGAGGCGTTATTATAGGGGTTGCCACTGGAAGACGATGGTGTTGTTTGCATATCAGCATTTGGGGCCCCGCTTTTAATTTTGCCCAGGGCCCCACTTTGTCTAAAACCGGCCCTGGTCACATGATATTGTGAGGTGCACAGCGCCATAGAATAGCCTATTGGTCACACCACACAATATTAGATCAGACAGGCTGCCCAGCACCTTAATACGTGCACCCCAAAAGTAGCAGCACCCTGCAAAAATAAAGGGCCTAGCCACATCCTACACAAAAGATTAAATAGCCATGAGGCATTAGTCAATATTTTTAATAGATCACAAAAGGAGGCCACACTTACCCTAACAGACCCCTCATACAAGATATAGTAGAAAAAAAAAATACATGTGCAACATGCTTATGGAACATTCACTCACACACCTATAATCCATAAAGAGGGTGGAAGCCAGCATGTCACGTGATAATGTGAGGCGCAAAGAACAGACTATTGGTTACGCCCCACACTATTAGATCAGACAGCTGCCCAGCACCTTTATACGTCCACTTCAACAATAACAGCACCCTGTAAAAGTGAATAAAGGGTCTGCTCGCATTCCGCAAAAAAAAGTTAAATAACCATGAGACATTAATCAATATTTTGGCCAAAATACGCAAGTTCGCAAACCAATGTCAAGGTTCCTCATGCATTGAGAGTCCCTAGACAAAAATTTTTTGCAAAAAACATATTACGAAAAGGGACAAAATATACAAAAAACATCACAGAAAAAGGCCACACTTCCCAATACCAGATGATGCAGGGCTATGCAGGATGCTAGCAGGCCCCGATAGCAAGATATAATAGAAAAACACAGCGCCAGAGAAACGTATTAAGGTGCTAGGCAGCCCTCCTGATCTAATAGTGTGTGGCGTGAGTAATAGGCTATTCTCTAGCTCTGTGCACGTCACAATATCATGTGACAGTGCCTTGTATAAGTTTCATTTGTGTGTATTTGAAGTGCTAGCATCCACCCTCCTCATGGATTGTAGGTGTGTGAGTGGATGTTTCATTGGCATTTTGCACCTGTGGTTTTTTTTTTTATTTCTTGAAATCGGGGCCTGCTAGCATCCTGTATAGCCATGCATCATCTGGTAAGTGTGGCCTTTTTCTGTAGGTAAAGCACTTGTGAGTAAAACTGCTGTGTGTTGTGTTTAGGAAGTTGTGCAGTAGGCCCAGCTCTCTTGTGTGGTAGGTAGTGGCTAGACGGCTAAGATTTTATTTTTGTATCGTTAATGTTTTGTTTGACTGCCTGAAAAACCACAAATAAAACTGGTTGTGGCCCGTTGCACCATACTTGGCTGGACTTGACTATTATTGCATACCTCCCAACTTTCAAAGGACAGAAAGAGGGACAGTACGTGCGGCGAGCTATGTGCGCCATGGCGAATTTAGCTCCACCCACTTCTACGTCGACTCCGCCTATTCTCATCCATTTTTCCATGTGCCTCCACACAGTATAATGCTCCTACAGTCACCCTAACATTATATGCCCCCACATTATAATGTTCCCCTCCAATTGCCCCACAGTATTAAGTCCCTCTCCTCGTGCCCCAGTTTAAACTGGCGGAAACTAGAGGGGGACATTAAACAGTGGGGGTAGTTGGATGGGGACATTAAACTGGGGACAACTAGAGGCAGACATGTCCCCCTCCAGCTACCCCCCACGGTTTAATGTCCTCCTCCAGTTGCCCCCAGTTTAATGTCCCCCCTCCATCTTTCCCCAGTTTAATGTCCTCCTTCATCTGCCACCAATTTAAAGTCTCCCCTTCAATTTAATTGCACTTTCCATCTACCTCCAATTTAATGTCCCCCTTTATCTGCCACCAGTTTAATTTCCCTCTTTATCTGCCTTCAGTTTAACTGCCCGCAGTTCCCCCCTCTTGCTCACACATGTTGTCTCTTCTCTCCTCTTTATCTTCGATCACTCTCGTTCCCAGCTTTCTGTGTAACATCACACTGTCCCGCAGTATCCAGAATAGCTCCGCCAACACAAGAGTCTGATCACATGGTCATGACATTATCAAAGGTCCTTTAGCCCACTAGGATTTAGCATCTACCATTTAGCCTTTACCCTACTCTAATAAAGTTTGTTAACAGCAAAACACTTCAGGGGCATAGCGGGACAAACTGTAAGCTATCTGGGACCGCGGGACAGCTGTATAAAATCAGGACTGTCCCGCCAGATGCGCGACGGTTGGGAGCTATGGTATTGCTATGCCAAAAATGCTAGTTTACCTGAGGAGACTATGATCCCCAAACTAATCCTGTCAGAGAACCTTTAGTGTATCCTCAAGCATCAAACTATGAGGGTGGGAGGCAGTTCACATCAAAACAGCAGCTCTTGGAGGCTATTGTGACATCCTGCAAAGATAAAGATATATATATATGTGGGAGGATAGGCTCAGTGGTAGCAGCAGTGGATCCAGATATCTAATCACCTGTGATTGTGCAAGAGTAGTATCATGCAGTTAAGCGACATAGGCCCTGGTATGATCATGGTCCACCTCCAAGGTCTCAATACAGTGTAGGTCCTTACGAATTGCGGAAATCGCTGCTTGACAAGATTCCGTTACTTCAATGAAGAGCGACTTAGTCCTGTTTTGTGGGCAGTTGAGCTATAAACACTGACCACTGTGATGGAACTTGAGACAGGTCCAGAGGGGAGCCATCAGGGTTGGTGCATAAGCAGCAGGAGATGGCGGTGCATTGTATCTCTGGTCAGCATAGGGAAAGGAAGCAGGGCGGAACCCCATCTCAGGATTATCCGACCAGCAGTCTCTGCTTATGGCCAAGGGGGAAGTGGAACTGCAGGCACCTAGCTATTAGGTGTCATGGCCTGGGGTAGCTCCTAATCTGGGTGTATGGCATGTCGCGACCTCAAGGGGCTAGTAGGGGGTCAAGACTGACCTGTTTGTCCCCTAAGGAGATATCATCTGGTGCCGGAGAATGGGATCCGGCAGTTGCCAGATAAGGAGAGAGGGACTGGCGCCATATCTTTAGCAGGAGCAGGGTCCGAAAAGGAGGCCATCCTGGCATCAGTGCAGGATCTGAGGGATGACGCAGGGAAAGACCTCAAGCGTTGCGGTAGCAGGGGCCCCTCTGAAGACATGGAGGCAGGAGAAAAGCCGCTTCAGTGTGGCAGAGTCACTCCAAGATGGCTGTGGCCGCAAGGAGACCCGACCCGGGGACGGCGGCTGAAGGAATAAGCCATCTTCAATGGTGGTCCGCGGGGAACGGGTTGCTCAGGGGCATATTCTTAGGCAGTTGCTTGTCCATCACGGCAGAGACAGAAGCAAGGAGATCAGAGTATAGGCTGTGCAGTGACAGAGCTCACAGAGAAGCAGACTACTACATGCAGGTTCAGGCCACGCCTTTCTTTGCTTCTAATGGGAAAGTACAGATGCGTCCTGGGAAATGGCAGTAAATGCATTTATCCAGAAGCATCTTGGGACAGCACTTCTAGTTTATGGTTTGTGGTATATGACTTTAGTATAGGGGTCGTCAGCCTTACAATTATTGCATGGCAGTACAAGTACTTCATCTTTGATTATTTTAATTTAAATCTGCATGCTGTACAAAAAAAGGTTGCCTACCCTTGGTCTATAGTATGTATGGTTATTATTATGGTGGTACTGGTTACCTCTTGCCGGAGCGCTGTGCCCTTTTATAGTATATATGGTTGTTATTATAGTGGTGCTGGTTGCCTCTTGAGGGAGTGTTATCCCTGTCTATAGTACATATGGTTATTATTATGGTGGTACTGGTTACCTCTTGTGGGAGCACTGTGCTTGTCTATAGGATGTACTGTATGGTTATTATGGTGGTACTGGTTACCTCTTGTGGGAGCACTGTGCTTGTCTATAGTATGTATGGTTATTATTATGGTGGTACTGGTTACCTCTTGTGGGAGCACTGTGCTTGTCTATAGTCTGTATGGTTGGTATTATGGTGGTACTGGTTACCTCTTGTGGGAGCACTGTGCTTGTCTATAGTCTGTATGGTTGGTATTATGGTGGTACTGGTTACCTCTTGTGGGAGCACTGTGCTTGTCTATAGTATGTATGGTTATTATTATGGTGGTACTGGTTACCTCTTGTGGGAGCACTGTGCTTGTCTATAGTATGTATGGTTATTATTATGGTGGTACTGGTTACCTCTTGTGGGAGCACTGTGCTTGTCTATAGTATGTATGGTTATTATTATGGTGGTACTGGTTACCTCTTGTGGGAGCACTGTGCTTGTCTATAGTCTGTATGGTTGTTATTATGGTGGTACTGGTTACTTCTTGTGGGAGCACTGTGCTTGTCTATAGTCTGTATGGTTGGTATTATGGTGGTACTGGTTACCTCTTGTGGGAGCACTGTGCTTGTCTATAGTCTGTATGGTTGGTATTATGGTGGTACTGGTTACCTCTTGTGGGAGCACTGTGCTTGTCTATAGTATGTATGGTTATTATTATGGTGGTACTGGTTACCTCTTGTGGGAGCACTGTGCTTGTCTATAGTATGTATGGTTATTATTATGGTGGTTCTGGTTACCTCTTGTGGGAGCACTGTGCTTGTCTATAGTATGTATGGTTATTATTATGGTGGTACTGGTTACCTCTTGTGGGAGCACTGTGCTTGTCTATAGTATGTATGGTTATTATTATGGTGGTACTGGTTACCTCTTGTGGGAGCACTGTGCTTGTCTATAGTATGTATGGTTATTATTATGGTGGTACTGGTTACCTCTTGTGGGAGCACTGTGCTTGTCTATAGTATGTATGGTTATTATTATGGTGGTACTGGTTACCTCTTGTGGGAGCACTGTGCTTGTCTATAGTATGTATGGTTATTATTATGGTGGTACTGGTTACCTCTTGTGGGAGCACTGTGCTTGTCTATAGTATGTATGGTTATTATTATGGTGGTACTGGTTACCTCTTGTGGGAGCACTGTGCTTGTCTATAGTCTGTATGGTTGTTATTATGGTGGTACTGGTTACTTCTTGTGGGAGCACTGTGCTTGTCTATAGTCTGTATGGTTGGTATTATGGTGGTACTGGTTACCTCTTGTGGGAGCACTGTGCTTGTCTATAGTCTGTATGGTTGGTATTATGGTGGTACTGGTTACCTCTTGTGGGAGCACTGTGCTTGTCTATAGTATGTATGGTTATTATTATGGTGGTACTGGTTACCTCTTGTGGGAGCACTGTGCTTGTCTATAGTATGTATGGTTATTATTATGGTGGTTCTGGTTACCTCTTGTGGGAGCACTGTGCTTGTCTATAGTATGTATGGTTATTATTATGGTGGTACTGGTTACCTCTTGTGGGAGCACTGTGCTTGTCTATAGTATGTATGGTTATTATTATGGTGGTACTGGTTACCTCTTGTGGGAGCACTGTGCTTGTCTATAGTCTGTATGGTTGTTATTATGGTGGTACTGGTTACTTCTTGTAGCATAGTGGTTGTCTGTAGTATGTATGGTTATTATTAAGGTGGTACTGGTTTCCTCTTGTAGGAGCATAGTGCTTGTCTGTAGTATGTATGGTTATTATTATGGTGGTACTGGTTACCTCTTGTGGGAGCGCTGTGCTTGTCTATAGTATATATGGCTATTATTATGGTGGTACTGGTTACCTCTTGTAGGAGCGCTGTGCTTGTCTATAGTATGTATGGTTGTTATTATTATGGGGCCACAGGTTGCTTCGTGTGGGAGTGCTCTCATGTCATGTATCATGTATGGCTATTATTATTATGGGGTTTTCCACGAGCTTTTGATAATTTGCAGCAGTGACTATTACTGTGTCTGTAAAACCTTCCTGTCGATATTTTATTTCAGGAGGGTTTGTATAATATTACCTTGTAACTTCGCACTACTACTAAATACAATGATGTAACCCTGCTCTCACTATGTGCGCACATTATTCACCTGTGGTAAATTATTTTCTGAACTAGATTCAGTAAGCGTGCATAGCAGTGAGGTGCCTGTAGGGGGCAGTGTATAGTCACAGGCATAAGCTCTGATATTGATTTCGCGTTATTATTCGTCCGTCGCCAAATCTAACTAGATACAGCCAACGGGAAGCTAGCGGAGGCCGCTGCTAGGCCGATATGTCGCTGTACTGTGCAGGTGCTACACTCGTCAGGCCTGCACGGCTCCTGCACCGTGTACTAAGGGCATCGCAGCCCGGGAGTTCAGCACTGTGGTACTGGTAATGCGTTTGCTCTGTATATGTGAAACTTGGGGCACATGTAATATTTCGGCTCTGACTTATTGTATACGCGCTCTAGTTGTTGTGGAACTATAAGTCTTAGCATTCCCACTTGCTTTGCTCTTCTTGGAACTTCCACAGAAGTGGGTGGGGCATGCTGGGAGTTGTGGTTACACATCAGCTGGGGTGCCGAAGAAAGCTCATTCTTGCACTAGTCTATACAATGTAGTTTGGTTCTAAATGTACAAGTTCACATTAGCATTGGCTATCCATTTGTTCTGATCCGTCACACGACCATAAAAACAGATAGACCACTAAAATATCGGTTACACATGGACCCTGACAGACCCCATTGCCAAGAATACGGTCCATTGGTTTAAACCTGAAACCATCCTTTTTGGACATTGCAACAGAGTCTCCAGCACATATGTGACCTTACCCTTAGCGGGAAAGTAGCTTATATGGGAGTGCTTTGTGTACAGGCTATTTGCCTGGTCTGACATGTTATGCTACATTCCCATCCGTGTCGTTGTTTCTTTTTCTCTGGTCCGTCACAGGACTAAGAGAATGGAAAAGCGGTCCATCTAATGACGGACAGCGGACCCCCTGTGACTATAATGGGCTGCCTGTGGTGTCCTTTGTGCCATCACTTGCCGAAAAAGTCTGCCTCGGGATATAAAAAAAAGTAAAACGCACACACATCCCTGCATCTGAAAACTTATAAAAACATTTTTCCCATATGGTAAACGTTGCAGCGAAAAAAAAAATCCATAAAAAAATTGAAGCAAAATGTAAGCCCTCGTTTGGCTCTGTGAATTGAAAAATAAAAAAGCTTTTGGTATTCGAGGAGTAAAAACTGAAAAAATGGCTGCAGTGGGAATGGGTTAAAGGAAGTCTCCCAGGTCCTAAATGCCTTCTGTGCTAATAATAGTGCTGTCTAGGCGCCTTTCAAGGGTGGGTTCACACTTGCGCCAGCACTCCATCCGCCGCGAATCCGACCTAAATGTCGGAAAACAGGATAGGGACTGGATAGGGAAAGCTTTGCGACTTTGTGTCCGCCGAAAAAAAAACTGGCTTTGCGGCGCAGAGTGTGCAAGCGTACACCCAGGCATTGCTTTAAAAACCCATGGAAGTGAATGGGTTTTTAAGCAAAGAGTTACAAACCTTTCCCTATCTTGTTTTCCGACATTTAGGTCGGATTCGCGGTGGACGGAGTGCTGGCGCAAGTGTAAACCCACCCTAAGGTGCAACTAAACGTTTGGACAACTTTTGATTTTCTAGAAGTACTTGTGTCATTAATAAGTTTTGCAATATACATTATCTACATATTTTGTTTCCTTTCTGTTAAAACATGCATCTTTTTATTACCGTATTTTTTGGACTATAAGACGCATCGGACCATAAGACGCACCTAGGTTTTAGAGGAGGAAAATAGGGAAAAAAATTTTGAAGCAAAAAAAGTGGTAAAATATTTAATATATAGGAGTTGTAGTTTTACAACAGCTACAAGGCCACATTGACAGGTGGCCCTGCAGCTGTACAGGGATGCATAGGGCATCTTGTTTTGCGGGGCCAGGTGTACTTTTTAGTTATACCATTTTGGGGAATGTCTATTGCTTTGATCACTTTTTATTCAAATCAGAGGCAAAACAGTGAAAAAAACCAGTGGTTCAGCACTTTGAATTTTTTTTTTTTTCCCGCTATGACGTTCACCCTACAGGAAAAATATTTTTATAAGTTTAGACCGTGCATTTTCGAATACAGGGATACCTAATGTGTATGTGTTTCACAGTAATTTTCTACTTTTATATGAATTCTAGGGAAAGGGGTGTTTTTAGAACTTTTAATTTTTTTTTTTTTATATATTTTTTTTAAACTTTATTTATTTTTTTTACTATTTTATTAGCCCCCCTAGGGGGGCTTGAACTTGCAATCATTTCATTGCAAGTCCCATAGACTGCAATACAAGTGTATTGAAGTCTATGTGAGATTTTGTATATTACTATGACAGGCCTGTGAGCCTTCATGAGGCTTCCGGCTGTCACAGGAACAGGACGGCTCCCACGATCGCGCTGCGAGGGAGCCGTCATGCAACAAGAAAGGTACGGGGGCGGTGGGGACCGGCCTCGGGGGCAGCTTTATTACCTTTAGGGGGCTAACAGATAGTAATGCCCGCAATCAGAGTGATCGCGGGCGTTAGCTCCAGGTCTGCACATTACAACGGAGACCCGGTTGCTATGGCGACCGTTCTGCAGCAGAGCAGCGACATCTTCACAGACCCGGCATCCACCGTAACAGCACGGCTGATGCCGGGAGGCTCACACCGCCGGGGCATCGTTTCAGCCCAAGGCCCGCAGCATCACTTGTAGAGGCAGGAGTGGGGCAATGCTGCGACCCCGATCCTCCGCTCCCCCCCGCCAAAACACCCCACATTCGGACCATAAGACGCACCCCCATTTTCCTCCCAAATTTGGGGGAAAAAAAGTGCGTCTTATAGTCTGAAAAATACGGTATTTCTCTTGCTTCTGCATTGAGAGCTGTTCCTGCCTCTCATTGACTGTATGGAGTATGGGCTTGGAGTACAGAGATAATGATGGGAGGGGCGGGTCACTTCAAACAGTTATATCTCAGAGGCTATAAAACATACAAACTTTCATATGACACTATAAGGTTACAGTGCTATCTATATTATTTCCAAATATATCACCGGTTGAAAACAGGATTAGGATATTTACAGTCATGACCTTAAGTGTTGGCACCCCTGAAATTTTTCTAGAAAATTAAGTATTTCTCCCAGACAGTTATTGCAATTACATGTTTTGTAATAAACATTTATTTCCTTTGTGTGTATTGGAACAAAAAAAAAAAGCCAAAAATGATATAATTTCAAGCAAAACTCCAAAAACGGGCTGGACAAAATTACTGGCACCCTCAACTCAATATTTGGTTGCAAACCCTTTAGAAAAAATAACTGAAATCAATCGCTTCCTATAACCATCACCAAGCTTCTTACACCTCTCAACTGGAATTTTGGACCTCTCTTCTTTTGCAGACTGCTCCAGGTCTCTCATATTTGAGGGGTGCCTTCTCCCAACAGCAGTTTTAACATCTCTCCACAGGTGTTAAATGGGATTTAGATCCAGACTCATTGCTGGCCACTTCAGAACTCTCTAGCGCTTTGTTTCCATCCATTTCTGGGTGCTTTTTGAAGTATGTTTGGAGTCATTGTCCTGATGGAAGACCCATGACCTAGGACGCAAACTCAGCTTTTAGACACTGGGCCCTACATCGTGACCCAAAATCTTTTGGTAATCTTCAGATTTCATGATGCCTTGCACACAGTCAAGGCACCCAGTGCCAGAAGCAGCAAAACACCCCCAAAACATCTTTGAACCGCCACCATATTTGACTATTGGTACTGTGTTCTTTTCTTTGTAGGCCTCATTCCATTTTTGGTAAACAGTAGAATGATGTGCTTTAACCAAAAAGCTCTATCTTGGTCTCATCTGTCCACAAGATGCTTTCCCAGAAGAATTTTGGCTTACTCATGTACATTTTGGCAAATTGCATTTTAGGTTTTTTTTTTTTTTTTGTTTCTGTGTCAGCAGTGGGGTCCTCCTGGGTTTCCTGCCATAGTGTTTCAATTCATTCAAATGTGGATGGATAGTTCACGCTGATACTGATGCACCCTGAACCTGCAGGACAGCTTGAATTTCCTTGGAACTTGATTGGAGCTGCTTATCCACCCAGCCGGACTATCCTGTGTTGCAACTTTTCATCAATTTTTCTCTTCCGTCCGCGTCCAGGGAGATTAGCTACAATGCTATGGGTTGTAAACTTCTTGATTATGTTGTGCACTGTGGACAAAGGAACATCAAGGTCTCTGGAGATGGACTTGTAACCTTGACATTGTTGATATTTTTCTACAATTTTGATTCTCAAGTTCTCAGACAGTTCTCTTTCTGTTCTCCATGCTTAGTGTGGCACACACCGACACACAATGCAAAGACTGAGTTAACTTCTCTTCTTTTTATTTGGTTACAGGTGTGATTTCTATATTGTCCACACCTGTTACTTGCCATAGGTTAGTTTGAACGAGCATCACTTACTTGAAACAATTTTGCAAATTTTGTGTAAAATTATGTCCAATTTGCCTTTTTTCTTTTGTGGTGTTGTTCCAATACAAACAAAGGAAATAAAGATGTGTATTGCAGATCGTGTAATTGCAATAATTTACTGGGAGAAATACTTCATTTTCTGGGATACCAACGTTTATGGCCATGACTGTATATGCAGCTGCATAATATCTATAATATACCGTATTTTTCGGACTATAAGACACACATTTTTTCCCCAAAAAATTTGGGAGGAAAATGGGGGTATGTCTTATAGTTCGAATGTAGTGGATGGGGGGGGGGGCGCGGTGGAGCAGGGTCGCCCGGAGTGGTACGGGACCAGCTGGAGTTGGGGCACCGCAGCACCATGATAGTAAGTGGGGAAAGCCTGTTAATGTCATATTGTACTATGTGGGGGTCACTGTGATGAGCATATTGTATTGTGTGTAGGCCACTATGGGTAGCATATTGTACTGTGTGGGGGCCAGGCGGTGCAGGCACGTTAGGAGAAGAGAGCCTGCCCGTATGTGACTCCATCACGTGACTGGTGTGTCCCACATTAGAATAGGCAAATTTTACTGTAGGGCTACCTGTCAATGTGGCCCTGCACTTGTTGCAAAACTACAACTCCCATCGCGCTTGGACAGGTTGAGATGATGGGAGCTGTTGTTTGGCAACAACTGCAGAGCCACACAGGTTGTGCAACACTGCTGTCCGCATGGCCCTCCAGCAGCAGATTTATTTGGTACAGTGGTCCAGCCATCTATTAATAAATATGCTCATATAACTTAAGCTATATGAGCCAGTCACCAGTCGGTATCTGTGAATATACAGATCCAGCTTTATTTGGTGAAATATGCCAAGAATCTGGTGTATGTGGTCATACACATAAGTTTATCAGCAGATGATACGAATATAAACTGCATGTATAAATATATATCTTTTGTGTATGGTCAGGCTTAGAATGCTTCTGGAACTAAATAGGCGCTTTTTATCAACTCTAAAGAATTTTGCTAGAATCCATACCGGTCAGTACTCTGTACAATATATTACTAGTAGCTTATCATAATTATTTTTTTTTTTCCTTTATAGCACAGAGATCACATCTAGAAGAGTGCAAGTTAATGGGGCCAATCTACATTATCAGCGCACGGGCTGTGGAGATCATGTGGTTCTATTACTTCCTGGTGCTTTAGGTGCGATTTTTGCAGAAACTATGAAGGATATTATAGTATAGGTTCACATGTTGTACCAGGTAAATTGTATTATTCTGTACTACAGTGGGGAAAGAAAGTATTTAGTCAGCCACCAATTGTGCAAGTTCTCCCACTTAAAGAGATGAGAGGACTGTAATTGACATCATAGGTAGACCTCAACTATGAGAGACAAAATGAGAAAACATATCTAGAAAATCACATTGTCTGATTTTTAAAGAATTTATTTGCAAATTATGGTGGAAAATAAGTATTTGGTCACCTACAAACAAGCAAGATTTCTGGCTCTCCAAGACCTGTAACTTCTTTAAGAGGCTCCTCTGTCCTCCACTCATTACCTGTAGTAATGGCACCTGTTTGAAATTATCAGTATAAAGGACACATGTCCACAACCTCAAACAGTCACACTCCAAACTCCACTATGGTGAAGACCAAAGAGCTGTAGAAGGACACCAGAAACAAAATTGTAGACCTGCACCAGGCTGGGAAGACTGAATCTGCAATAAGCAAGCAGCTTGGTGTGAAGAAATCAACTGTGGGAGCAATAATTAGAAAATGGAAGACATACAAGACCACTGATAATCTCCCTCGATCAGGGGCTTCAAGCAAGATCTCACCCCGTGGGGTAAAAATGATCACAAGAAGGGTGAGCAAAAATCCCAGAACCACACGGGGGGACCTAGTGAATGACCTGCAGAAAGCTGGGACTAACGTAACGAAGGCTACCGTCAGTAACACACTACACCGCCAGGGACTCAGATCCTGCAGTGCCAGACGTGTCCCCCTGCTTAAGCCAGTACATATCCGGGCCCGTCTGAAGTTTGCTAGAGAGCATTTGGATGTTACAGAAGAGTATTGGGAGAATGTCATATGGTCAGATGAAACCAAAGTAGAACTGTTTGGTAGAAATGCAACTCGTTATGTTTGGAGGTGAGTGAATGCTGAGTTGCATCCAAAGAACACCATTCCTACTGTGAAGCATGGGGTTGGCAACATCATGCTTTGGGGCTGTTTCTCTGCAAAGGGACCAGGATGACTGATCCGTGTACATGAAAGAATGAATGGGGTCATGTATTGTGAGATTTTGAGTGCAAACCCCCTTCCATCATCAAGGGCTTTGAAGATAAAACGTGGCTGGGTCTTTCAGTATGACAATGATCCCAAGCACACCACCAGGGCAACGAAGGAGTGGCTTCGTAAGAAGCATTTCAAGGTCCTGGAGTGGCCTAGCAAGTCTCCAGATCTCAAACCCATAGAAAACCTTTGGAGGGAATTGAAAGTCCATGTTGCCCAGCGACAGCTCCAAAACATCACTGCTCTAGAGGAGATCTGCATGGAGGAATGGGCCTACATACCAGCAACAGTGTGTGCCAACCTTGTGAAGACTTACAGAATACGTTTGACCTCTGTCATTGCCAACAAAGTATATATAACAAACTTTTGCTATTGACCAAATACTTATTTTTCACCATAATTTGCAATTAAATTCTTTAAAAATCAGACGATGTGATTTTCTGGATTTGTTTTCTCAGTTTGTCTCTCATAGTTGAGGTCTACCTATGATGACAATTACAGGCCTCTCTCATCTTTTTAAGTGGGAGAACTTGCACAAGTGGTGGCTGACTAAATACTTTTTTCCTCCACTGTAGGTCTGACCCTGATTGACTATCACATGGTAAGAAGGGTAGTAGCAGTTTTATTTACACTATGCATTTAATATTGAGCTTAGTGAATATACTATATCTTGTGCATTATGTACATCATGATTTTGCACAGCTGAGGCTAGGTTCACACCTGCGCTGGGCTCTCCGTCACTTGGGTCCACCGGGGCCCCGAACAATGGAGAACCTATCCACTAAAATAGAACTTTTCTTTCCACCTATTTTCGGCAGTTTCTGCCAACGGAGACTCCGACCAGGGCCGTTTTAACACATTGGTGGGCCCAGTGCAATGGTTTCATAAGTGGGGCGCCATCACCACCACTTAGAAATACCTGACTTCAACAAATTATAATGCCTCCTCAATGGCCTCCACATAGTATAATGCCTCCCTAGTGGCCCCATGCAATATACTGCCTCTGTAAGGCTCAGTGACCTCCCAACTTTCAATTGACAGAAAGAGGGATAGAATGTGCTGTGTGCTGTGGCAAACTTAGCCCCACCCACTTCCACTTCGATTCCGCCTATTCATATATTTTTGTGCCTCCCCAAAGTTTAATGCCCCTAAAGTTACCCTAATATGGTATGTCCCCTCCAGTTGCCTTTACAGCATAATGTCCCATACATCTGCCCCCACAGTATAATTTCAACCACCAGCTACCCCCACAGTTTAATGTCCACCTCTAGCAGTTGCCCCCACAATATTATGTTCCTCTCCTACCAAACAAACAAAAAAATACTAATCCTCACTCACCTGCTGTTCTGTCAGCAGTCTCTGGTCTTGGGCCTCAGGGAGCTGCAGGTGCGATGTGAGTGACGTTATCACATCGCACCTGCAGCTCCCGGAGCAGAGATGGGATGAATGGAGACAGCCCCTACTTCACCATTGTCTTCAACTCATCGGCGTCCAGAGGACCCACTGCCTGGAACAGTAGGACAGCAAATGCAGGACTGTCCGCTGTCCCAAGTGGGGCCCGGTGCAAGTGCACTGTTGGCCCTATGGTTAAAGTGGCCCTGACTCCAATGCACACATGAACCTAGCCTAAGATTCGCAGTAATCGCTTGTGTGCCAGAACACACACAGTCATTAAGAATATAATCCCAGGAATAGATCCTTAGCACTGCCCACCCCCCAAACCACCACTACTGCCTTATAGAGGGGGCGGCCTATGCTTGTAAACTTGTCACTGTAATAATTTTGTGTTGCTACATAATCTTGTTTAAACGCAGCACTAGCTGCATAGAAATTACCCCAAAAAGCCCCAAGAGGTGGTCCTCTCCTGAAAAGTCAGGCTGGCGAGCCTGTTTCTGTTTTAATTGATGTCCCTTTGGCCAGTATTTATAATCACAAGCCAGCTCTAGTGCATGCTCAGGGTGCTGATGAAGACAAAGCCAGGGACCTCACATGACATGATTGCACATGATACAAGCTGACTTGTGTTGCTAAAACTCTTCATTGTAGATTATGAGTATTGTGGCAACAACCTAACATTTCCCAGAAACTACAGAGTCCCAGAAACTGAAATCCTGGTTAGAACAGAATGGGCATATTAACACATAACAATTTTTGTTGCTGAAATTTCTGTGAGACTCCCGTGTGAATATACTTTTTGCACTATTAGGAGATGAGGTTCTGTGGTCACTGATCAGTAAGAGTCCTAGTTTCTTTCTTGTTTCTGAATCTCGGTTTACTGTACATGCTTCTTGGGAATGAGGGCATCAGTCAGAGGGATAGATATGATGTAAAAGACCTTCAAGGAGTAAAGACTGGATATATTCAGTACTGTTTTTGGTGTTGTTGAAGGAAGCTTTGCCTTGTTGGCTAGCTGTGATTTTTACATAAATCAACTGATAATTTTCTTAGGCTATGTTCACACTGGCTGCTTTTTAGTCCTATGACGGATCAAAACAACAGGGTAAAGAGCCAACAAAATGACGAATGCAGGTGGAGCATGTCTTGTCTGCATCATACACTGTGATGTAAAAAAAAACCTAAGCTTTCTTCCATCTGGTCTGTTTACTTTTCAAACAGAAGAGAAAGACCTGTGCACAGGATTTTTTTCTTCAGTCTAGAACAATAACAGCGGAAGAAAGCTTTTACCTTGCTTTTTTTTTTTTTTTTCACGTTACAGTGAAGGATGGTGGATTCAGATAATTGCAAATGGAGCAGGAACTGTCTGTCATTTAGATCAGAACAACGGACTGAAAAGAAGAACCAGTGTGAACTTAGCCTTATTTTAAGCTCATTATTCTGATGCTATGACGTCTCAAAACTATGGACCAAAGAAGAGCCAGTGTGAACTTAGCCCTAAAGGTCTTATATGTTTATACACATTTTTCCTGTGTTATTAGGATGCAGTCAAACTGATTTTGGACCACAACTCAAATTTCTTAATAAAGAACTCTTCACTATCATTGGGTGGGACCCTCTGGGATATGGACTTTCCATCCCGCCAGCACGAGACTACCCGGATGACTTTTTTTCAAGGGATGCAAAAGATGCCATAGATTTGATGCAGGTAAAGTATTTGAAACTTTTATTTTGTTTGTTTGTTTACCTCTAAGCAAGTTAATTTGTTTAGCCATTAAACATAGTTACAGAGGTTATGTTAAGAGGCTGCTTTTAATATTATTGAATTGTTACTTGAGCAGTGGCCTACACCGTACTCACAAAAAAAAGTATGAATTTGTTTTTTAAAACTTTTCTGGCCAAAAATGCTTTAGCTAGATAATTTGCAGTTGGTCTATGACAGTGGTGCATAACCTTCAGCCTGGGGGCCTCCTGTGGCTTGAACTGCCATTCTGTGACCCCCAAACTACCTCCCTCCAGAAATACTTGCCTGCTTGTGTTGCATATTGGAAAAGCTATACAGTTTCTGTAATATCTTAATGGGTTTTGGGGCAGTGTACTGTACTTTGTTTCTGATTGTGCAAAACTAGCCACATGGCAGCAGCATCAGAATGTGGCTTAACAATATTAAAATAGCAATAGAATGTTATGTAAAGAGCCATAATAGGGCTTTCATGATGATGCACAAGCTCTCTACTGTACTTCTGTATGTTGAATTTGTACATTCTTGTAATCGTGTTATACTCCATAAGACTATATATGGATGAATGTTTTCTTTCTAGAATCATGGCTTCTACAGGAGAATATCTCAATTCACAGAGAGTCCAATGGGGTCTGTACTGCTCCATACTAGGGAATCATATAGGCTATGTACAAGGGCATGAGTGCCTGTGCATATGCATAATTTGAATGAAGGGTACCCAGATGTATAAAGTCTACAGTGTTGAAAATGGAATGGAAAAACTAGAAAGGTGATGAAGTTTATCCTTCCTTTAGACCATTTGGAACAGGGAGTTCCAATAAAATTTCATTACAATTTGGATTTTTTTTTTCATATAATTTGTTATATACTATTTGAGGATTGTACTGTGTACTTCAGATGGCAAGCATGCTCACTGATTGTTGATGGGGAGGTGATATTATGGACAGACGTCCATGTTATCCCCTCCCGTGGGGTCATCTGAAGTCACAGGGACAGGGGAATGAAGAATCCTCATCTCCCTGCAACTACATGTGTTCCCCTGGACACTGGTTGAAGTGAAAGTTGCCAGTACATGCAGACACATTTCAACCAGTCTCAAGATCTACTGGGGAAGCAAGACCAAGATTGCAGCGTTAGCACCCTCCCCCCCCCCCATCCGTGGCTCCAGAGTTAGAGCCTTTTAAGTGACTGCCACTTCTTCAGTTTCCCTGATCGTCTCCTGCTAGGGGTAAACTGTAATATACTTTGCTCAAACCCCCGCGCAAGATACATTCAAAGCTGTCAGGGGGGTAAATAAATAAATAAATAAAAAGAATTAGGGATATATTTCTTTTAAAGATGACCTTACACCACCTCCACCAACTCCAACTTGTTTCATAGGCACTGTTTTCTCTAGCCCTTACTGTTCATGAGCAGTAATTTCTATTTTCATCACCCAGTATGCTAAGTAGGCTTTCTACTATCTGTCTACAGTAGAGAGCCTAATTAGCATATTGGGTGCGGAAACTAACCACATTCTTGAACTGTAGGCGCGAGAGAAAAAATTCTAACTGCATCAGAATCCATGAAGCAGACCCTACTAAAGCGTGCAGAGTTGGTGAAAGATTCTCTTGTAAATGCTGAAAAATAGTATGTGCAAACTTTTTTTTGAGGAAGGTTTTTTGGGCTTGTAGAAAAGCACTTTGTATTACTAAAATTCATGTGTGGTGTGTGTTTTGTCTTGATCACAGAATTTTTCAGGAACTCAGCTATATAAAGCCAAGTTTTTCCTTCAATTTCCCTAATTCTAGGTCTGATGAGCCCCTACATCATGACAGGGGTGAAATGCATAGTGACATACAGTATGTACTTTGGCTTTTAGACACAGCTGCGGTCTTTACCCAGGGATCAGTGGCAGAGTGACTGGAATGAATTGTCTGAACTATTCGTTGTGTTCTTGTGGCCACAATATACTGGCTAATATCTAATTTACAGTGGTTATTCTATAGATCAGCTGTTATTCCGGTCTAAGCCTAATCATACACTGATTCACAGGGGTTATTGAATGTGGATTATTGGTGGTTATTCAAACTGGTTGGACCACATTATTTAGTGCTTCACAGAACAATTGATCGTGTATTCAAGAAATAATATAAAACACAACTTTTATTAAATAAATAAAATAAATAAGTGGGCGTCCACTACACACAAAAGTGTCATAAAAGAGTGTGGTTTGGGGGGGGGAGTCACTTCAAAACTTACATCCACACAGGTCCGAGTAATTAATGACAACTCCTAGATCATATCTCCTATAGCTGTTAATAATTGTTGGATCAGTGTCCTAACTATCTGCTAAGGAGAATTGGGTCGTCAGTAACCTTGAACCAAATATCCGTCCAGGTGTAGATACCCTATGTAAAAATATTCTTTCATGGGTCTGGTAAAATTCACAAACCCTATATGGTGTATCTAACCAACCTAAAAAGTCCTTAAATTCATAAGGTCAGAGAAGGGGTTAGGTACTGTATATATGGGATGAAACTCAAATAAAGATTGGAACATTAGCCAGATTCACCTAACCTGATTCCACATGTCACACTACACATGGATCAAGTGGGGATTAGATACTGGCAGCATTTCATGTGTGTCCCCTATTCCCAGAATAAATACCCCTAATATTGCTAGTCTGACCAAATGCCCATAACTTAGATACCAAAGGTAGTTTTTATCTCACCCCAAACCATGCTCAGTAAGTATGATGGTCTACCAAATATAATGTAGGATCTTCTAAATAAATAACTCATAGGTAGCAGCTAGGTGTAGCTGTCTGTATTACACGCATGTGCATACATAAAGGAGAGACCACTATACATCTGTGCAGATAAACTACAACACAGTGTAGGCTGATTTCCCCCCCCCCCCCCCATATGTCTATGTCTTCCTGCGTTCAAGAATCAACGGGCTATAAAGCACAGTCAAAAAATGCTCAAAAATAGCCGCATCCAGTCCCTCATTACCGGTGCTTTCACTTCTTTGTCAGGCTGGGTTTACACAGTAATACTTTACTGAAGAACTGCAGGCAGTTTTTAATTTCAGTAACAAATAGGACATGTTGTTATCCATTTCACCTAAAAAAAACAAAAAAAAAAAAACAAACAAACATGCAATTATTGAATTTAAAAAAAAGCTCTGTATGAACCCAGCCTTATTGTAGATACATTTTTTTATTTTTATTTTTATTTTCTTTTTCAGGCTTTGAATTTCAAGAGATTTTCCTTGCTAGGATGGAGTGATGGTGGTATAACTGCACTTATTGCAGCTGGGTCTTATCCATCACTCATCAATAAGCTTGTGGTCTGGGGGGCCAATGCTTATGTCACTGAAGAGGATCTAGCTCTTTATAATGGTAAGAAAATTGTAAAGTGATCATTAAACCCTATTGCAATGCTACTATTACTAAGTAAAAAGTGGGGGCCATCTTAAAAGTAAGGCAGATAATGACATCCAGTGAATAATAGGATTTACCATTTACTCAAACGAGACCAGGTTTACACAGAGCTTTTTCGTTGGGTCTACATGGCACTTTCTTGCTGAAAAACTGTCTTCAGTATTTAATTGTAGTAATGAGTAGCATATGTTACTATACATTTCACCTGTAGTTTAATGGCCAATACAATACAATACATCAGAGGTTTTCAATTTAATCCTTTCACTGCCAGGGGTTTTCATTTTTTTCTCTCCTCTGGCTGCCAGGGCAGTTTTCATAGTTTTGAGACTAAAACCTAAATTGCAACATTAACCTCTTCACGACGGCCCGTACAATGTGAAGACAAAAACCCCAAAAATTGCCAAATCATTAGAACAAAACTGGTTGCGGCAGGAAGGGAATGTATAAACTGGGCATATCGGGGTACACCCCAAATTTAGAGCTTACAAGGGAAAAGACACCAGAAATGACCCCCCCCCCCCAATCATAGGAGCTACTGGAGAAATAGTAGTGAATTTGGTGTACCCAATGTACTCTGAACAGCTTACATATTCACTGTTCACCATCTGCTGTGCATTCACGTCTGGGATACTAATGCTCCTTCACCCCTTGATAAATTCTTTGAGGGGTGCAGTTTTCAAAATGGGGTCATTCCCTAGGCGATTCCACATTTCTGGTACCTTAGAGGCTCTGCAAACATGATATGGCGTCCAGATACCAAACCTCTAAATCTGCTTTCCAAAAGCCACATAGCGCTCCTTCACATCTGCGCCCTGCTGTGTGCCCAAACTGCAGTTTATGCCCACATGTATGACACTGATGTACCCAGAATAACATACTTAACAATGCCATATGTGGGTATAAACTGCTGTTTAGGAATAGCCGGGCACAGAAGGGAAGGAGCGCTATTTTGGTTTTTGGAGCACAGTTTGGTTTTTGGACGCTATGTCAATTTTGCAGAGCCTCTGAATTGGCAGTAAATTAGAACCCGCAGACACATGATAATTTATCGTCTGTGCAGTTTGCAGCTCTGCTCCTTCCTCCTACAGCAGCTCTTCAGATGCTGCATGAGACCGGAGGGGGGAGGACATTTTAGAGCCCCATATCTCTGCATCCGTTAGGGCTATGAAGATGAGCTTGGATTCATTTTAAAATGATATCAAGAACATCATTATAGCCCTTACAGATTCAGAGTGATCTGCTGTCGGAAATTAAGATCTGCATTGTGATCTCAATGCCAAATAGTGTTTTCAACAGCGAATTGCTCCAGATCTGTAAGGGCTATCATGATGATTTTAATATCATTTTAAAAATGACATTCTCTTCTTTAAAATTAATAGACAGATACGTCCTCAGCTAGAAAAGTGCCACCCTATGTGGGCGGCAGGGAAAGGGTTTAAAGGGGTTGTCCAATTTCAGCAAATAAATGCTTTTGTTCGTGTAATGAAAAGTTATACTATTTTCCTATATACTTGCCGTACAAATTCCTCACAGTTTTGTAGATTTCTGCTTGCTGGTATTCATTCTGCTTACTTCCAGTGGATAAATATCATTCCATGGTCATGTGATGAACACACACAGCTGCACAGCTCATTACAGGGCAGATGTTTGATTACTGTGCTGTGACTATAACAAGCTATATCTTATGCTCTGATCTATAATAATTATATAGCAGTTATAACAGTTATATAGTAAATATATATGAGAGTGGAGTCTCCACTAATCCAGTGGAATTAACCCCTTAGATGCTGTGGCCAAGATATACTGTGGCATCTAAGGATTTTTGCACATCTGGTGCCCCCATCTGCTCCCTGCACGGCGTGTTTAGGGGGTGCCAATATCAACAGCAGCCCAGAGTCTGATCAGTGATTCCGGGTCTGCCTGATCCCTCATATCTGGTTGATCCTGCCTAGAAGAGAGGCTGTTGGCCTATTTCATTTACTGTCAGGTCTGCAGGACTCTGCAAAAGCGACATGGCGTTCAAAAACCAGTCCCTCTAAATTGACATTCCAAAAATCAAGAAGATGGCGCTCCTTCCCTTTCGATCCCTACAAAATTTTTGAAGAGTGCAGTTTCCATGTTTGTTTACTTTTTTATGGAAGAAAAAGTCGTGCATACAGGGCCTTTTGTTCCTTTACAAAAGTAAACAAACATAATGGCAGACAGCATCCCTAATGTTGTTTACATTAGTGTCAATGGTAACGGACACAGACTCTTACTTTGCCACAGTTAATGTCTGTTGCTGTCATCCTGTAACTGATGACAGCAACGAACATTAACAATGGTAGTGTGAACCCACCCTAACATAAATACACCTACATCAGCAGATCAAATTACAATATTAGCTATTTGCTTCTCTTTCTAACCTCTTCCAGACTGCCCATAGACTATATACGTCAGGGCGGTCCCTCTCTTGTTCTGCATGAACGTACCAAAATTTCCTTACAGTTTTAAGCAGCTGCAGAAGCAGAGAGCCGGCTGTTACTACAGCCGGAGCTCCCCGAGAGAAGGCAGGGGCAGTTTATTACTGTCCCTGCCTTCCCGATCGCTGTGTATACAGCGCTCAATGAGCACTGTATACACAGCTACAGGAGCCGCCATGTTGGCGGTCTTGTGATCCTCCGGGGATCGGAGACTGCTAGGACCTAGATCATCTCTGCAGTCATGGGCAGGAGGCCCATTTAAAAAATAAATAAAATATGCCAATACCACACCCTCATCACAGGTTCTAGCCCCATCCCCGACGGCACAATACAAAATAAAAATTACCTTAACAGAGAGGAAAAACTATTTTAGTCTGAGGCCCCACGTTGCAAAAATGCAGCTTTTTTTTTGTTGCCGATTTTGCTGCGGTTTTTTGAGCCAAAGCCAAGAATGGCTACAAAAAGAATGGGAAATATATACAAAGTTCTTATACTTTACCCTTTTGCTCAATCCAATCCTGGCTTTGACTCAAAAAACCGCAACAAAATCTGCAACAAAAAAAGCTGCGTTTCCGCAATGTGGGGCTTCAGCCTTATAGAGTTTTTTAGTAGCACTGTGTGTTTATTAAATTTAAAAAAAAAAGTGAAAATTGAAAAACAGAGGTTTTCCCTCCTCTTTTGTTTATATTTTCCTGGATATATAAAAAAAAAAAAAAAAAAAAAAATGCAGAAATAAAAACAACATAAAAATAAAGCCCTATGTGTCACCGAAAAAAGGCTTAGAAATTAGTTGAATAACGCATATGATAAAAATGTTATAGCCATCAAAACCGCACATACAAAAAACCCCGAAAATGTGTCTGGTCCTGAACCATAAACTGGCCCAGTACTGAAGTGGCTAAAAAACAAAGCTTCTTTTGGGCATGTTCTCACAGGATTTTCTACAGCAGAAACAACAAATAGTGTGTTCTTTTGTGTTGTAGATTTCATTGCAGGAATGTTTTAAATATGGTGCAGATTTCACACTTAAAAATAGAGAAATGTGCGCTGAAAATCCACAGCTAAGGCCCCTTTCACATCACATTATAGAGGTCCGCCTGACTGATATGTTTATATAGCTGTTTACCTTATAAAAACGTGTCAGTCAGCGGACCCATTGCCTCTAAAAAAAAAAAAAAAAAAAATCCGTTATGGTCTGCGAATGCCCCTGTCCGTTATTTCAAACGGACAAAAAAGCGTGTACAACCATGCTTTTCTGTCCTTTAACAGCAGAACCGCGACGGTTCGTTTTCAATTTACTATAGTTCCCTATGTAAATGGATGCGAGCGATCCCCAACCCCCTCCTAGCTGAAATGTCCACCCCTCCCTTCCCTGGTTCCAGCGTGAATGATCCTGCCATTGTGACCCCCTTAGAGAAATGGCTGGCGCCCCTCCCCCACCTCTCACCTCTCGGCTCCTGAATGTCTCCGGCGCCACCCCAATCCTATCATCTCCTTCCCTGCCACGAGTGCTGCCCCTCCCCCACCTCTCACCGCAAAATGGTGGAAGCCCTTGGATGCCGCGGTCATGTCTCTCTCTCTCTCCAGCACGGACAACTTTTATTCATGTGGAAGGATCTGCTAACGAGCAAAGACACGCCTACCCAATCACATCACTAGAGAATATCTTGTGACTGTCTGATATCACAAAGGTCCTTACTAAATTTTCATTACCGCGAAGCATCAGGAAATCCGAATTCCATGCGAATCGAAGATTTCCTGAAATTCGGATCGAATTCCACTTCATCAGCTTCGATTCGCTCATCTCTAGGCGGCACCAATGGCAGGGATGGAGAAGATAGGACATTGGTGGCGCTGGACACATTCAGGAGGTGAGAGGTGAGAAGTGGTGGAGGGGTGACAGCCATTTCTCTACTGGGGGTCACAAATGGCAGTATCATTCATGCTGGGACCAGGGGTGGGGAGGGGCAAACAATCCCTTATGGCTGCCCCCCCCACCTATGCTACCCCATGATGGTATTAGGTGAAGAATATGTGGAGGATAGCAGAAGAAATGTTCCCCCAAGCACTACAAGTCACAGAACAATTTTTTTTTTTGTTATTTGTGCTGTAACTTGGAGTGCATGGGGACAGCTCTTCTGCCACCCCCCACATGTGCTTTACCTAATACTATTATGGGGTATCGCACGTGTGGGTGTAGCAGATGTGAGGATGCACCTAATACCATTAGGGGTAGCACACGTGCGGGGGCAGCTATTAGGGATTGACTGCCTCCCCCACGTGTTACCCCTGATGGTATTAGGTGAGTCTCGGTTCACATCTGCGCTTGCTACTCCGCACGGGAATTCCGTTCCCTTCTCTGCATGAAAAATGCGGAGAGAAAAGTCTATGGGGTCCGTTGGTTTCCTAAGGTAACCGCTTTTTTATGCGGATTAGGTTTCCGTTCGACCCCCATGCGCAGATGTGAACCTAGCCTGAAGCACATGTGGGGGGTGGCAGAGGTAAACTTAAAAAACAGATCCGTTTTTTTAGCAAAAAAACTGATGCAAACAGATGCACATCTGTTAAACTGATCAGTTAAACTGATGTAAAAAACATGATGTGAAAGGAGCCTTAAATGGTCTTGCTGCAGATTTAAAATATGCACCACAGATCAATTTCCACTGCAGATTTTTTTTCTGCAGTTTGTGCATGAGGTTAAGTAGAACCTCATTCACTAATCTGGTTCTGTTACCCTGCTGATCTTATGCGCACAATTTTACAACAGAAAAACCGCATTGTATCTGTATCATGTGAACATACCCTTACAAAGTTATTTGTTTACCAGTGCCTCATGTTGCAGGTTTGTTTATGAAGTCCATTGCTGGTTGTAACGTCTACAGATGTCACTTCAGGTGGTGATCACGCCTGTGTAGTCATTTGTGTCCTTCTGTGGCTTTTCTCTAAGTAGCTCTGAAATATCTGATCTGTTCGTGTGACCTGATGCTTCCTGTTTTTGGCATTAGTGTTTAACCCTCGATTCATACTATAGTGGATATTTCTTCAAAAAAGACTGTTTTTGCTGGTATCTATGCAGTCCTCTGTGACTTTTACAATGTGGAAGTAGATGGGTACTGTGCACAGACATTGACATTAGGGAGCACTGTGTGAGTCACATGATTATATTTCCATTGCAGAACTGCAGTGGGAAATTCTGGGACAGCGTTATAACACAAATTGAAGCACAAAGCCTGCCCAACTTGTCAGGACACACTCCCGATAGTGGATCCCACAGGAACACAAAATGTATTCTACATGTGATTAGTGCAACTTCAGTTGGTTAGTGGGATAACCACTATAAATAGCTTATCTGTTCAGTAGAAAAATGCAGGTCCATGCATTAATGCAGTTTTTTTCCTTTTGGATTCAACTAGCTGTAAAAGATGTATCAAACTGGAGTCCAAAGATGAGGAAGCCCATGGAGGATATTTATGGAAAGGAGTATTTTGCCAATACATTTTCAGCCTGGGTGGATGCCATGACCAATATTACCAGCAAATCTGACGGTAATTTTTTAAGCTGTGGTTTTACATATCTTTAATTGCTTAAAATATCTGGTTTGTCTTAATTTATTCCCACATCTATTTTGTTCTATGACTAGTCAAATTATATACACTCCTCAACATTGACATTGCAACACTAAGAAGGAAAAGTCCTGGGATTATAGAAATCATAGGATCAATAGATGTTTAAAGGATATGCAAACTATGAAAAAAAAATGGAAACAAAATATCAGAAACCGCTCTATTTATACAGTATTGAGTACGAGAACAGAAATGTACAGTACAGAAATATACACACTTGCATGACTTGGCACTCTATCAATTAGGTTATTAATGGTTGTCTCAGAAATGCTATGCCAATTAGAATGCAATTGAGAAAACTAACAAACAAAAGATTGGATGCTGGCAGCTCCCTTTGCAATTGGTGTCATGTATGCGCGCAATGGGAAACAAGCCAGGAGAAGCTGCAAGCTATGGTAGCATGTTTAGGCCACACAGGCTATTCACAGTAACATTAGCTACATGTGGCCTGGCAGTGTTCTGTTGAAAAATGGCTTCTGGAACACTTTGGAGCAATGTCTGTACCACTGGTTTAACGACCAAATCAATGTAACGCCGATCTATTAGCTATTTCCTGAAATGAAGATTAAAGGGGTCCCCACTCCATAAGATCTCTTCATGGCGAAGTCCATGCAGTCTGTAGACCAGGTATTCCCAACCGGGGTGCCATGGAGAATCCTTAGAGGTGCCGCGACAATCTGGAGGGGAAATGGCCGCATATCTTCTTTAAACTAAATCGGCATCCTTAGCATGCTGATGTAATTGAATAGAACGGAAAAGCAGGACTTTAAAGGGATTCTATCATTAAAAAATCGATTTTTAACTAAAAGCACATCGGAATAGCCTTTTAGGAAGGTGGTCTCATGTAAGAAGAGGAGTGAAGAGGAGGAGACGCGTCAGGAGCAGAAGAGAGAGGCAGTGCTGGAACCTATGACGAGCCTATGCTTTCTGAAGACCAATTTGCATAAGGAAGAAAGAAGACAAAACGCAAAAACCGGCAGCGTGGACCTGAAAAATAAAGTAGCCTTTCTAATGGCTATTCCGACATACTTTTATTTAAAAATTTATATTTTAATGATAGAATCCCTTTAAGCTTACTGCTTTTATTACTCAGTCATCGGCTAGGGATGCCTGCTGAACACCGGTTAGTAAGTGTTTTTTTTTTTTTGTTTTGTTTTAATTTATACAGCACAACTAGAGTGTGGGGCCAATGGGGGACTGGGGGACATTATTAGTTGTCAGCGGTCACTGGGGGACATTACTTGTCTGGGCCACTGGAGACATTATACCTTGCTTGGGGGCCACTGGGGAACATTGAGCAAAAGGGTAACAATGTTTTGAACTTTTGACTTTCATGTTCCATTTCTCACCATCCACTACAGCTTTGAACAATAGACCACCATTGTTTTCATACCCATAGTACTCGAGTGTACGTTAGCCCCCTTTTCCCTTTTTTCTTTCAGACCCATTTGCACCCATCAGAGCCCAGTCAATAGTCAATCTTCTACTGTCAACTTTTTGCAAACTTGAGCCGACACTTCTTATGACTATATTGAAGTCGAGGCTGCTTCACCTTTTTCGGGCAGCCATCTCAGACTTGTGTAACGCATGTTGCATGGCCCTTGCATGGACATCTGTGATCTCACTATTACGAAGCATATGAGCTACCTCCACAGCTGTGTTTGGCGCACCAGAGCTGATAGACCTTGTGATGAGCCGACTTGTTGACTCTGATAGTTTGCCTGTACGTCCACCTCTTGCCTTTTGAATGGATGGACGGATGGACATCATTTCATATTCCTCCAATTGTCATGGCATTCACATGATACATCTTGACAATTTTCTTGGCTGACAGACTGCTAGTTACGAACTGGATGATGTTTTTTCTCTTTTCCTGGGAAATCTTCATAGTTGAACCAGTGACCTTTCGCTTGGTAATCAACCTAATAACACACTGAGCTACTGGGGAATGTGAGAACAGGATGTAATTTGTAGTATCCAAGAAGAAAAAGATTTCCTACCACCAGGAGCAAAACAGTAACAATGCAATTACATGACAAGAATCTGCATAACTAATCATATGCTAAATAGTTGCAAGTCAAATTTATGAGATAGCAGAGATGATTGTCTATAAAATGATGGTAGACTCACGTTCGAAGCTGTAGTGGATGGAGAGATATGGAGTCTGAAAGTCAAATGTTCTAAACTTTGTCACCCTTTTGCTCTTCAGTGTATTACTTGTCTGGAAAGCTCTGGGGGACATTATTAGTTGTCAGGGGCCACTGGGGGACACTATTATTTATCTGGGGGACATTATTACTTGTCTAGAGGTAACTGGAGAACATTACTACTTGCCTGGGGGCCACTAAGGAGTGGTACTACTTGTCTGGGGGCCACTGTGAAGCATTATTAGGTGTCTGGGGGCCACTTGGAAGCATTATTAGTTGTCTGGGAGCAACTAGGGAGCATTATGAGGTGTCTGGGGGCCAGTGTGGAGCATTATTAGGTTCTAGGGGCCACTGGGGGATATTATCTAGGGGTCACTGAGGACATCATTACTTGTCTGAGGGTCACAGGGGACATTATTACTGGCCTGGGGGCTACTGAAGGACATTACTACTTGCCTCGGGACCACTGGGGAGCATTATTAGGTGTCTGGGGGCCACTGGGAAGCATTATTATGTTTCTGAGGGCCACTAGGGAGCATGTACTGCATGGTGGGCCGCTGGGTAACATGAAACTATGTGGGGACATTAAGGGAGCTTAGTGATAGTTAAAAGTGAATTTGTTGTATGTGCTGGGTAGAAAGTATAGGATGTTGTAGCTTTGAGGATGCATTCACATGGTGCAGTTGTGATGGTTATAATTGCATCAAAACTGCAACAGGAAAAATGCATGCAGTTTTGATGTGGTTCCAGCTATAATTTTAAAACTGCTCTAAAAAAAACATTAAAACTGTATTTTTTTATCTCTTGGTAAAAATTATTCGGTAAGGGTGCCCCAAGGAAATTGTTTTTTTTTTTTTTTTTTTTTCAGGGGTGCCCCGAGTCTGAAAACGTTGCGGAAACATTGCTCTAGACCGATTTCTGGCTATTGTTGCATCCAAAACAGAAGTAGGACTGAAGAGGATAGACCTCCATTTTAGCCTTTACTGCTGTTTTGCTGTGTACAATGAAAGCCTATGAGCGCAGTAGCACGAGGCCAATGGAACACCTGTAGCTGTTTACCACTTTATGCTTGGCATGCGACATCCAGTTACACTTGCAGTACAGAATAGATAATCGCTAAGCACCAATCTTCCAAATGGACTATCCATCCATTCGGAAGTTTGCCTTTGTGTACATCTTGTTCTCATTCCAGTTTGTCGTCATTCTCCCAACTGCAGGACATGCAACCTTGAATAGTTCTTACATCTCGGCCTAGGTGCGTAGTGAATTGCTGGCGTGATAAACCAAGATTTCTCAATTCAAGGGTTCTGTCACTCGACATGTCAGTTATTGCCAGCTGTTACAAACAGGAGGCATTGCACAATCATTCCACACCACTTGATCCAATTTGTCAGGTTTCATGTGGGTAAAAACTTAGCTTTCAGTCAAAGTTTCATTCTCACACATGCCACAGATTGAAAATGTGATCCTTTGCAGATCCTAGCTAGTCCTAGATCCTACCTGCTAGTTCCTCGATTTGCATAACCTTACAGCTTGACCTTTGTTGTTGCAATTTCAGGGAGGAATGTATAATAATGAATTCAGCAACTAGGCTTCTCCGCTTGTGATTGTTAAAATGTATGATCAGAAATTTACAATATATTTAAATTTTTTGTTTTTTTAGTAAGAAAAAATCTTGAAATACTGATGTTTTTACATTGGTTATATAAAGTCATGGCCATAAGTGTTGGCACTCCTGAAATTTTTCCAGAAAATTTAAGTATTTCTCCCAGAAAATTATTGCAATTACACGTTTTCTTATACACATGTTTATTTTCTATGTGTGTATTGGAACAACACAAAAAAGAGAAAAAATGCAAATTGGACATAATTTCACACAATACTCCAAAAATGGTCTGGACAAAATTGTTGGCACCTTTTCAAAATTGTGGGTAAATGACTTTGTTTCAAGCATGTGATACTTGTTCAAACTCACCTGTGACAAGTAACAAGTTTGGGCAATATAAAAATCACACCTGAAACCAGATAAAAAGGAGAGAAGTTGATTCAATCTTTGCATTGTGTGTCTGTGTGTGCCACACTAAGCATGGAGAACAGAAAGAGGAGAAGAGATCTGTCTGAGGACATTAGAACCAAAACTGTGGAAAAATATCAACAATCTCAAGGTTTCAAGTCCATCTCCAGAGATCTTAATGTTCATTTGTCCATGGTGCGCAGCATAATCAAGAAGTTTACAACCCATGGCACTGTAGCTAATCTCCCTGGACATGAATGAAAGAGAAAAATTGATGAAAGGTTGCAACGCAGGATACTTTGGATGGTGGATAAACAGCCCCAATCAAGTTCCAAAGAAATTCAAGTTGTCCTGCAGGCTCAGGATTCATCAGTGTCGGTGTGACCTATCCATCCACATTTGAATGAAATGAAACGCTATGGCAGGAGACCCAGGAGGACCCCACTGCTGACACGTATGTGAGTAAACCAAAATCCTTCTGGGAAAACGTCTTGTAGACAGAGCTGTTTTGTAAAGCACATCATTCTACCATTTGCCGAAAATGGAATGAGGCCTATAAAGAAAAGAACACAGTACCAACAGTCAAATATGGTGGAGGATAAAAGATTTTTTAGGGTTGTTTTGCTGCCTCTGGCACTGGGTGCCTTGACTGTGTGTAAGGCATCATGAAATCCGAAGATTACCAAAGGATTTTGTGCCGCAATGTAGGGCCCAGTATCAGAAAGCTGGGTTTGCGTCCCTAGTCATGGGTCTTCCAGCAGGACAATGGCACCAAACATAATTAAAAAAATGGCCAAAAATGGATGAAAACAAAGCACCGGAGATTTTTGAAGTGGCCAGCAATGAGTCTGGATCTAAATCCCATTGAGCACCTGTGGAGGGATCTTAACCCTGCTGTACTGTTCGGTCAAAAATGACCGAATTTGAAATGTGATATTTTTTTAAATATTCATTATGCGGTTCTGAAACTTGTGGTTCATTGACTTTTCCTCATTTGAGGCGTTCTTACTAATAGCAGTTTTTATTTATTTATTTTTTGTTTACTTTTTGCTCCACATCTTTTTTTACACTTGTACTGTTCGGTCAAAAATGACCGATAGCCTTTTATACTAATCTCCAGCCATTTTTTTTTTAAATAAAGGAGTTATAATCTCATTTTGGTCTATATAGTTCATCTACTACTATTTATCAATTTATCTAGGTCCTTTTGGTCCATGCAGAGTTACACATACATACATTTTCAAATTATGATACTGTAGATGGACACCTGTAAACGCAAAACTAATCGGTGGCCAATGGTTGTTTTTTACAACATTCTTGATGTGTCGGCATACAATGCATTTGTGTTATGGCGTGAAATAGACCCAAATTGGAACAAAAATAAACTATACTGTATAAAAGAAGAATTTTTTTTAGAGGAGTTGGGAAAATCACTGGTTAGCCAATATATTGAACAAAGAAAAGTAACTCCCAGAGATGATGGAGCTGCAGCCATTGTCCACAGGATCCAACTGCATGCTGAAGAAAGTGAACCAAGGGCTTTCGCTAGCACTGCAACGATACCTACAGCCTCCACCAGCAGTACAACCAGCCTAAAACAGAAACAATGCGCCTTCTGTCCAACATCAAGTAATCACAAATCAAATGTGATATGTTGCAAATGTGCAAAGTACTTATGCAAAAGACATGTAAATTATACTTGTGACGAATGCAAACAGTAAATTTAGCACCTTGAACCTTATTTCACATTTTATATAGAAAAAAATAGACTTTTTATTTTTTTGTTTGGTTTTTTTTGGGAAAAAAATATATTTACATACAGTTTGATGTTATTAGTTATAGTTTACAGTTTTATAAGGATTTTTTTTTTTGTGCAAATGTAAAATATATATGAATACTGCAATAAGGCCATGTAACATTTTTTGACACAAAAAAATAAATTAAGTTTTTGACTTCATTTTTCATTTGTTTATGAACAACCATGTTCACATACAGTATAATAATGCAAAAGAAATTCAAATAAAACACTTAAATTAGTTAAAAATCCAGACTTTAATAGGCCCGGTCAAAAATGACCGGAACATTATATGTGTATAGTAGAACCAAACAGAACAGCAGGGTTAAACATGCTGTTTGGAGAAGGCACCCCTCAAATCTGAGAGACCTGGAACAGTTTGCAAAAGAAGAGTAATCCAAAATTCCAGCTGAGAGGTGTAAGAAGCTTGTTGATTGTTATAGGAAGTGATTGATTTCAGTTATTTTTATCCAAAGGGTGTGCAACCAAACATTAAGCTGAGGGTGCCAGTAATTTTGTGCAGCCCATTTTTGGAGCTTTGCATGAAATTATATCATTGGTGACTTTTTTTTTTTTCTGCTTTTTTGTGTTGTTCCAATACACACAAAGTAAATAAACGCGTGTAAAACAAAAAAATGTGTAATTGCAATAATTTTCTGGGAGAAAGATTTAACTTTCTGGAAAAATTTCAGGGGTGCCAACAATTACAGTCATGACTGTAGACTGATGGTTCATGTTTTCTATAGCTTACTTGTCAGCACTGATGTATAAACTGACAAGGAGGATGGACAGGTTAAAGAGAACTACGACGGCAATCCCAAAAGTAAGTTCTCTATATTTTTTTTTTTTTTTTTAGAAATACAAAAAAATGTTTATTTTCTACTGTTATCTACTTTCTTTCCATTGTGTCTCTGTTTGCTATCTGAAATCTGTACAATGCTTTTTATTGTGCATGGAGGGGTGGGCTCCTGTATAATGCAAGGAATGGGGGGTCATAATTTATCCACAGGTGAAAAACTACAAAAGTACATCCTATGTACATCTTGAGGAACCACCTTTAGAGGCAATAACTTTGATTACTAAGCAATCATTTTCTGTACGTCTTTATCTTATCACATCATTCTAGAGAAATTTTAATCCAACCCTTTTTACAACAGGTTTACACTAGCATCAGCCTTTCTGTTGGTCCAGAACAATGGACCGGAGGACTTGTACAACATGGGTCACAGACGAAGCCCGACTGACCCTGTTAACTATAGTGGAATCAGTCGGGTGTCCGTTCTTTAAAACTGAAACTCCCGGATGAGAAACTCGAAATGGTAGGACTTTTTTGTCTGCCAATTTTCGACGCAAACTTTGACGGAGTCTCCAAACAGTGAACATAGTTTTACTATATCAATATGTAAAGTATGTATGACAAAGTGTTAACCAGAATACAGTTATAAAATAAAGTAACATTGTGATGATGTCATTAATCATCAGGTAATATCTGTCGACATTTACTTCCACTCATTAATTGCCCAACATTGATAATTCATGGTATGAAGGATCCTATGGTCCCAATGTTTCACCCACGGTTTCTACATAAACAAATAAAAAATTCAAGGTAAGCAATTTTTATTGTATGTTCTATCTTATTATTTTTATGGCATAAAGGTCTACAAAACTTTGATATTCACCTTTTATAATCAAATATATTTCCATTTTTTGTGGTCCTGTTGCACAATTTTACCATCTACACAAACTTTTGATTTGCTTTTCTGCTTCATACTGTGCATGCAGTTATGCATATGGTGATGAAATATGGTGAAACCATACTGGTTAGGACGCTGTGTAAAGAAAATAAGAATGCAGTGATTTTGAAATCTCCTATAACCATATTTTTTCACAGTAGAACATAGAATACATACAAAAAAAAAATACTCAAGACTATTTTAGAAAATTCGGTAGGTAAAACACTATCTTGTCTATAGAAAAAGCTTAGGAATTGATAGGTTTTCTGGATATAAATAAAACATAACTTTTATTAACCAAATGAAACATAAATGAAAATCTGTTGTGTGAACACCACCCAATAATGTGATCAGCTACTGCTGAATTAAAAACATGAGTCCCAATAATTGAGTATCTCTGATGTAAATAAATATGTTTCTGCTCCACGATTAGATTTTTCCATTATTAATGATAGTCCATAGTATGAATAACAAATATCTATGGACGTAGTTAAATATCTCGATCCAGAAAATAAACTCACTGGATCCTATTATACTTAGTATCCCTTTGTATAATCTCTATTGAAAAAGATATATTATCCCCAAATATAAGAGAGGGCGAGTATACAACAACATTAAGATGCACCATGAATTGCTCACAGTAAATTCTTTGCAACAAGAGGAGAAAGAAACCAGGTAAAGATCACTTAGTTCAATGTGATCAACCCTATAAAATAATTTCCCTCTCTCAAGACACTTCCACCCTCTGAGTTAGAGTGCATACAATGCGCCCTGAAAAGAGCGATACTCAAAAAAATAGTCTCGGGAGTCTTGGTCTAGCCATTATTAGTAGAGCATAATGGCGCTGCTATTAGAGATATATAGTAATTCAAGTGTAGAAGCAACTAAATAGCAGAGAAAACCCAGAGGTCAAAGAATAATAAAAAAATGTCCAGACACAGTTCCCCATTAGAGGTTCATCAGGGTCTGTATTTCCCACCATGAGATAATAAAGTCCTTATATGTTTTTGTTAATTCTTTGAATGTAACCCTAATGTTAGTGGTTATAGATTTTTGTACCAGTTCTCTATCTGAGAATACATCCAAAGCTACTGTGCTCCATTTAGCAAGGTCTGGAGTACCAGCCAAAAAACTAGTCATTATGCAAAACTAGTCATTATTCAGGACTTTATTATTTCATGGTGGGAAATACAGTCCCTGGAATATTACATAAAAAAATGAGATAGTCCCCAAAGGATTAATGTTAGTCCAACTGATCGAGTCAGAAGTACTAAGTTGATGGTAAAGTGGTAACAAACGGCGACAGCTAGTTCTATACGCTTCATGAAACTGCTCCTCGAAGAGGAGAGAAAAATTGTGGGAAATAAAAAATGATTTGAGAGAACAAATTTTTAAAATTTAAGAATGATCCACTCTTCTCCCAAAAGGAATTAACTCTGCAGGGAAATGTAGAAAAATTCCAAACAAACAATAAGAGAACGTAAACCTCAACAGTTTGTAAGTGACATACAGGAATTTAAGGAAAAAAAGAGCGTACACGTTCATGCTTTATAAGAACAAACCTAACTAAGAAGGAGACCAATCCTCTTCCGAAACTGGTCTCTCAGAATCTGAGACACACACTATCCGTCACTTTGGAAGAGGATCACAGCGCCCTAGACGTTATAGAAATAGAGGTAGAAATACTAGTTTCCGTGAATATAATTCCCACAAAGAAACCCAAACTCTGGTAATTCAACTAATTGTCTGTTTTTTTTTTTTTTTGTTTTTTTTATCCCAAGGCTTGGTATCAAATCAATGTCTTGAGGAGTTGGCAAACAGAACTAACTTAAAACTGACTACCATTTACCCAGAAACACAGGTCATTAATCTGTCCTCACGAGTACTTACACACACACAAATATCAGTTCTCAATTTGGGTCTATCCTTTGTTCCCTCTGTTACATTTGATCCGTTTATGTGGACTAAAGATCTTGCACTTTTTATAAGAAACCTGGATTGGCATAAGTTTCATGTGGCACAAAATAAAAGAATTTGTGTAGAAAATAATCTTGAAACTGGTGACTTGGAAGCAACTAGGGCATTGGCGTCTCTCTTGGATGATAATGAGAGAAGTCCATTTTTAGGTCCTTTCACCAATCTCAAGTTAAAAAATACACAAATGCCACCTAAGGGCGATTATTCCTATATGGAAACTTTTGAAAGTATGGTCAAACATGATTTTGAAATGTTGTCCCTTAATCCATCATTTAAGACGAGTAACCTCTCCTTTGATGAGAGAAGGGCCCTTTGGAGCCTGGAAGCAGATAGCTCCATCGTGATGTTTTAGACACATTGAAATACAAAAAATTAATTATGCACTGATCTACTCTCAGACACCACATTTTATGGTAAACTAGACAATAATCCGACCACCGTTTTTTAATATGAACTTAAGATCATTCTGTCACGAGCACTAGAAGGGGGCATTATTGATAAGAACAAATTCAACTTTGTTTCATGAGCACCCTGTAGCAGCGACTTTCTACTCCCTACCAAAGGTACATAAAGATCTATGCCCCCTCAAAGGCAGGCCCATTGTATCGGGAGTGGGAAGTCTTACTAGAAATCTGGGTGTATATATTGATCGCATTTTACAGCCCTTCGTTGAAACTTTGCCGTCGTACACCAGAGATACGTCTCACTTCCTTAGACATTTAGAGGGTTGTTAGTATGGAAGAAGACATGATTTTGGCATCTATAGACGTAAAAGCCTTGTATCCTTCCATACATCATCGTCTTGGCATACAAGCAGTACAGCATTATCTTTCGCGAGATATTCGCATAGAGATAATGATAGAGATATTCGCATGGAACCACATAATTCCTTTGTCATTGAGCTTTTAGATTTTTGTCTAACTAGCTAGGGGCAGGAACATATTTGCCTCTGGCTGAGGTATATAGACGATGTCTTTGCTCTCTGGCGAGGCACTGGGGAATCTTCAAAATTTTGTCACTTCACTAAATGACAATGCCCTCGATTTAAGGTTCACATGCGAGTGGAATCATAATACTCTCCCCTTTTTGGATGTCCCCATCCCAAAAGATCATAATGGCTTGATACAGACTCAGGTATAAAAAGAAAACATCTTCAAATAGCCTACTAAGATGGAATAGTGCCCACCCTGAGCCTCTTAAAAGAAGGATACCAAAGGGGCAGAGTATCCGCTTAAAGAGAAACTGCTCCATAACCTCTACTTTTAAGACACAAGCTAATGATTTTAGAACATGCTTTGTTAATAGGGGTTACCCTCTGTCCTCTTTGAAATGGGCCTTTAGCACAGCCATTAATAGTGACCGTAGGACACTTCTTACCAAAAGAGAGGAGAGATTTGTCCAGCAATCGAAAACTAATTTTAGGATCATAGGTACATATGACATGGAACATAGTACTGTGAGAAATATTTTCCAGAGGTACTGATGGTTACTCCAACAAGATGAGAACCTGAAAAAAGTAATTTCCCCATATCCTGAAATTATATACAGAAGGGATTGGAATCTAAGGGACCAACTTGTCAGTAGTCACTTTGTCGACACCCCTAGAGGGATCACTTGGCTGGACCGCAGACCTGTAGGTAATTTTCGCTGCGGCAATTGTGTAGCCTGTGATCAAATACTTAAGATCAAAACTATCACATGTTCCGCCACTGGCACAACATTCCCCCTCAAGTAATTTATTAACTGTAGAAGCAAAGGGGTGGTTTATGTCGCTCAGTGTAGTTGCCCCCTGGACTACGTAGGTAAGACCAGACGCGAATTCAGGAGGCACATTAGAGATCATTTTAATGATATATTACATGAGCGGGATACACCACTTGCAAGACATGCAATGCGTGTACATAAAAATGACCCCCTTTGCTTCAAATTTTGTGACATTCAAACTGTACCACCACCAAAAAGAGGTGGGAACTGGGATAAGATAATTCTTCAAAAAGAATCTAAATGGATTTACACCTTTTAAGTCAATTCAACCATATGGCTTGAATGAGAAAATCTCTTATGCCTGTTTTTTGTAACACTTCTTGACATCATGAATTGTATCACGTTTCCCTTTTATAAGGGATGAGAAATATACATAGACCTCCACTTAGGGACATGCATACTGTTTTGGATGAATTATATATCCTCCTTTTCATTAATTTAGCATTTATACAATTGTATACTATCAAATTATAACAATTGTATTATTTCTCAATTCATGTTTATTATCTATTTACATCTATATAAATATCATATTTTTGTGCACACATAGGAAATGGTGCACCTTTTAAGTTCAGAGGCTGTGTATATATATATATATATATATATATATATATATATATATATATATACAGTCATATGAAAAAGTTTGGGCACCCCTATTAATCTTAATCATTTTTAGTTCTAAATATTTGGGTGTTTGCAACAGCCATTTCAATTTGATATATCTAATAACTGATGGACACAGTAATATTTCAGGATTGAAATGAGGTTTATTGTGCTAACAGAAAATGTGCAATATGCATTAAACCAAAATTTGACCGGTGCAAAAGTATGGGAACCTCAACAGAAAAGTGACATTAATATTTAGTAGATCCTCCTTTTGCAAAAATAACAGCCTCTAGTCGCTTCCTGTAGTTTTTAATCAGTTCCTGGATCCTGGATGAAGGTATTTTTGACCATTCCTCTTTACAAAACAATTCCAGTTCAGTTAAGTTTGATGGTCGCCGAGCATGGACAGCCCGCTTCAAATTATCCCACAGATGTTCAATGATATTCAGGTCTGGGGACTGGGATGGCCATTCCAGAACATTGTAATTGTTCCTCTGCATGAATGCCTGAGTAGATTTGGAGCTGTGTTTTGGATCATTGTCTTGCTGAAATATCCATCCCCGGCGTAACTTCAAATTCGTCACTGATTCTTGTACATTATTCTCAAGAATCTGCTGATACTGAGTTGAATCCATGCGACCCTTGACTTTAACAAGATTCCCGGTGCCGGCATTGGCCACACAGCCCCAAAGCATGATGGAACCTCCACCAAATTTTACAGTGGGTAGCAAGTGTTTTTCTTGGAATGCTGTGTTTTTTTGACGCCATGCATAACGCCTTTTTGTATGACCAAACAACTCAATCTTTGTTTCATCAGTCCACAGGACCTTCTTCCAAAATGAAGCTGGCTTGTCCAAATGTGCTTTTGCATACCTCAGGCGACTCTGTTTGTGGCGTGCTTTCAGAAACAGCTTCTTTCGCATCACTCTCCCATACAGCTTCTCCTTGTGCAAAGTGTGCTGTATTGTTGACCGATGCACAGTGACACCATCTGCAGCAAGATGATGCTGCAGCTCTTTGGAGGTGGTCTGTGTATTGTCCTTGACTGTTCTCACCATTCTTCTTCTCTGCCTTTCTGATATTTTTCTTGGCCTGCCACTTCTGGGCTTAACAAGAACTGTCCCTGTGGTCTTCCATTTCCTTACTATGTTCCTCACAGTGGAAACTGACAGGTTAAATCTCTGAGACAACTTTTTGTATCCTTCCCCTGAACAACTATGTTGAACAATCTTTGTTTTCAGTTCATTTGAGAGTTGTTTTGAGGAGCCCATGATGCCACTCTTCAGAGGAGATTCAAATAGGAGAACAACTTGCAATTGGCCACCTTAAATACCTTTTCTCATGATTGGATACACCTGGCTATGAAGTTCAAAGCTCAGTGAGGTTACAAAACCAATTTTGTGCTTCAGTAAGTCAGTAAAAAGTAGTTAGGAGTATTCAAATCAATAAAATGATAAGGGTGCCCATACTTTTGCACCGGTCAAATTTTGGTTTAATGCATATTGCACATTTTCTGTTAGTACAATAAACCTCATTTCAATCCTGAAATATTACTGTGTCCATCAGTTATTAGATATATCAAATTGAAATGGCTGTTGCAAACACCCAAATATTTAGAACTAAAAATGATTAAGATTAATAGGGGTGCCCAAACGTTTTCATATGACTGTATATATATATAATGTCCTTTGTATGTTTTAGTCTAGTGGTGTTTCTGTCTGTTATCCTCTGTGCCATATATATGTGTGTTTATGTATATTTCTGTACATGTATATGTATACACAAGTGTGCATAATCTCTTTAGGGCGTGATAAATTGATTAGTGTAACACATCTCTCTGCCACCCCTCTTCTGTATATATGGGATTCTGTATATCCAAAACATTAAGTGTGGACTAACTGTTAGTCTATGAGACGTGATTGTGTTTTTGCATTTTGGGCGATAATATTTTTACAGATAAGTATTATCTGGATTATATTAGTGAGTGATTAAGGGCGATAGTACATCTGCATAGTAGGTATTGCAGCAAGTGCCATGGGGTACCGTTGTTTAGCTGTGGGATTGCAACTTCTGTAATGACCATGTTAAACATATATGCTAGATGTTATAGATTTTCATTCATAAGATCGCACTGGTGACAATCACTATACTTAGCGATCCACATACCAGTGCTGTGCTCTTTTTCCATCAAATGGGGACGCGCAGTAAGACCCCCATGACATCTAGGCAGCCACCTCCCTCTCACGCCCCTGTAGGCTGGCCAGATACTACATGTCATCAGGGGGTGTGGACATGTAGTCCCGCCCCACTTGTCATTGTTTGGCTGGTTACCACTTGAAGGATGGGAGGAACTTGTTAGGGACAAGAATCTCTCACATTGAGGAGAGCACCAGTAAAGGTGTGTAGAGATTTTAATTGCCTTTTGCCCTCTACTTAGCATCTACATATCACAAGGCATTATGGGAAAGGAGCTGGGGAGCTCATGCGCCCTCTATTGGATGTAACAAATCCTCAATTTGCTTTTGACTCACCGAGCCTTGAGACAGCAAAAGGGATTTTAGCCAAGCCAATTTCACTTATCTGCATACAGCGCTGTTTCCGGATTGTTGTCCTTCATCAGTACAGAGCAAAGTGAATTGGCTGGCTTAGTGGGAGGCAATGAGTGGGTTAGGGACAAGAATCTCTCACATTGAGGAGAGCACCAGTAAAGGTGTGTAGAGATTTTAATTGCCTTTTGCCCTCTACTTAGCATCTACATATCACAAGGCATTATGGGAAAGGAGCTGGGGAGCTCATGCGCCCTCTATTGAGGATTTGTTACATCCAATAGAGGGCGCATGAGCTCCCCAGCTCCTTTCCCATAATGCCTTGTGGTATGGGACGAACTTGTGACATATAAGTCTGAACACTTGGAATGATCAGCACCATTGTGCTCTGAACCTTTATCAGCGCACATCTCTCTGACTGTCCACTGATGAACCTCTAATGGGGAAACGCGTCTGAACATTTTTTATTATTTTTTTGACCTCTGGGTTTTCTCTGCTATTTAGTTGCTCCTACACTTTAATTACTATATATCTCTAATAGCAGCACCATTATGCTCTACTAATAATGGCTAGACCAAGGCTCCCCTGAGTATTTTTTTGAGTATCGCTCTTTCAGGGCGCATTGTATACACTCTAACTCAGAGGGTGGAAGTGTCTTGAGAGAGGGAAATTATTGTATAGGGTTGATCACATTGAACTAAGTGATCTTTACCTGGTTTCTTTCTCCTCTTGTTGCAAAGAATTTACTGTGAGCAATTCATAGTGCATCTTAATGTTGTTGTATACTCTCCCTCTCTTTTATATATGGGGATAATATATCTTTTTTTAATAGAGATTATACAAAGGGATATTAAGTATAATAGGATCCAGTGAGTTTATTTTCTGGATCGTGTTATTTAACTACGTCCATAGATATTTGTTATTCATACTATGGACTATCATTAATAATGGAAAAATCTTGTAGTGGAGCAGAAACATATTTATTTACATCAGAGATACTCAATTATTGGGACTCATGTTTTTAATTCAGCAGTAGCTGATCACATTATTGGGTGGTGTTCACACAACAGATTTTCATTTATGTTACATTTGGTTAATAAAAGTTCTATTTTATTCATATGAAAAAACTCATTTATAAAATGTTGGGTCAGGGCCATGTCCACCATTTTGTAGCATCCCCTCTTATTTTTACAACAGTCTGAAAACATTGGGAAATGATGAGACCAATCACTGAAGTTTTGAGAGAAATGTTTTCCCATTCTTGTCTGACGTAGGATTGTAACTGCTCAACAGTCCTTGGTCATCACAGAATAAACCTAATAAGCTAGAGTCCTTTTTTTTTTTTTTTTTTTTTTTTAATAACGTTTTATTGGATTTTCGAAATAACACCAAAGAACATACATCGTTGACAACAATAAGCGTGGCAATACAGACACAAATAAAACGTTCAATGGTTCTGGTATATAACCACAAAGTGAGCAAAGAATGGCACAATGGGAGTTGGAACGTGGGGGGGAAGGGGACAATGAATACCGGGAAAAAGAGTCCAAGGGTCTCAAAGAATATCACAATTAACCAGGAGGTTCCCACAGGTGCGCCCAGGTAGGATCGTTAGAAAAGGTATACCATGGCGCCCACATAGAGCTGAACTTCTGGTTAGTGCGAAGTTACAAGTGGGAAAGTTCCTCCATACGGGCTACTTGAGAGACTTTCCGTAGAAAGTGGGATACTGTAGGAGGGGATTCGGATGCCCAGTATAAAGGGGCCAAAGACTTGGCAATAGACATAAGTTGAAGCCAGAGTCGCTTGTGGGACCTAGGGGGGGAAGGTGGGCCACAAATTCAAAAATATGCCTACAGGGGTCAGAGGTTCGGAGAGTCCACAAACCTGGTTCAGAATCCAATGAATAAGAGACCAGTAGGGGAATATTTTTTCACATTCCCACCTGCCTTATGGCAGCGCCAACACAAAGGGGAAGCCTCAGGATAGAACTTATGAATTACAGTGGGTGTTTTATACCATCTGGTGACCAATTTGAAGCTTGACTCTTGCAAGTGTACACATCTAGAAGGTCCCATGGAGCGCTTGAGGATAGAGGATATTTCTCCAGGGGTGAGGGACATTTGAAGTTCTGCCTCCCATTTTCGTACATATGACGGAAGCGCCGTGCCTAGTTCGCGCAGAAGGTTGGAGTAGAGAGTGGATAGAGGTCTTGGTGTACTTTGATTCTGGAGTAGAAGCTGCTCTAGCCAGGAAATAGTGCGATTGCTAGACTCCAGCCTCAGTGCTCCCAGGTATAGTGCCTTAATCGATTGATATGTTAAAAAATTAGTCTGGAGATGGGGTGTTGCGTGAACTCAGAGTAAGAAGGGAAAGCCCCATCAATTAGTATAGAGTCGTAATGTAACCGCCCGACATGCTTTGGGACAATGGGAGCAGAGTCCAAAAATTTTGATTCCGATAGGATTAAGTCCTGAACGCATATGAGAGAGGAGAGGCCTGACGGTAAAGAGAGTAGTTGCCGCACCCACTCCCTTAGTCATAAGCTTGAGTCCTTTTAGTTCCATGGAGCTTGGAGGATCTCTTCTGATTGAATGGGCAAACCCAGCTGGCTCCAAGACGTGACACACAGTTCCCAGGTATTCACAGACTCTAAGGTGAAACTCCTGGCTTGAGGTTCGCTGCATCTCCTGCCAGAGTGCCCCCCCTCCTCCCCATTTCCACATCATGAGAAGCTGGAAAATGCTGTTTCATCTGCACCTTGGAAAGTGGGATACTCCACAGATGGCCATGAGGTAACTGTCCAGTCACAACTTCTTATGCCTGACTTCCCAAGAAGTTGCAAATTATTAAAATGTTCCTTAGCAGTATATCTGGTCTTGATGGCAGGAACAAACTTTATCACACCTGACCCCCCTGACATTACTTGTATACACACATATGCAATATACTGACGACACATGCATAAACACTATATTCACTAAATATACATACATAAACAATATAACTCAGCAATGATACACATGCACACAAGTGAGCTTCTTTCATCAGAGAGGGTTTCTTATGTTGTGTTTATTTTTTATTTTTTTATTTTTTTTTTTTTTTTTAATGCCATTCACTTTGCAGCCAAAATGACATGTTGGCTATATATTCTGCAGGTCGTTACAGCAGTGGCAAAAATGTATATAGTTTTTATTATGGTTTTATACCTTAACAAAAAACCTTTATATAAAAAAAAAATAAATTCTTGGAGTCACTATATTCTGGCATTCATCAAAGATACGAAGAAAAAATGCATATACATGATAGAGACGCTCAACCCAGAATAAATATAAGTTTAAAAGGTTTATATTTTATTGGGAAAAAAAGATAAAAACAATGAAAATTACAAGATAAAAATGAGTAAAAAGCTGATTCTATAATTCTATGAATAGAGTACTACAAAAAAAAAAAAGTTGTGGAAAAAAAGAATATTGGATCAATAGTTACTATGTGTATAGGACCCCAAAGGAAATAGATCAAATGAAGATTCCCACGCGTATCACACAATGAATGGGCTTTCTCAGGGGTCATATTCTGACATTCATAATTTTTTTATATTTTTGTATAAGGGTTTGTGTAAGTCTTCTCTTTTTGCTAGGCCTACATTTAGTTATACTATTTTGGGAAGTCTATTTTGATTGCTTTATGTTCAAATTTTTGGGGAAACAAAATTGTGAAAAAATTGCAGTTTGCTACTGGAAAAATATTTTTGTATGTTTGTAGCTTGGGCATTCTCAGATGCTAAAATGTGTAATTTGTGTGTTTTTGTTTATCTCTATTTTATATCTAGAGAAAATGGGTTGATTTGAACTTTTCATGATATATATCACAGTGGCTTGCAAAAGTATTCATACCGCGTGAACTTTTTCTCATTTTGTCACCTTACAACCACAAACTTAAATGTATGTTATTGAGATTTTAAGTGATAGTCAACACAAAGTGGCTCATAATTGTGACTTGGAACAAAAATGATACACGGTTTTCAAAATTTTAATCAAATAAAAATCTGAAAAGTGTGATGTGCAAAAGTATTCAGCCCCCTGTAGCCACTAAATAAAATCCAGTACAATCAGTTGTCTTCAAAAGTCACTTAATTAGTTAATAGATTCCAGCTATGTGTAAATTAGTCTCAGTATAAATACCTGTTCTGTGAAGTTCTCAGTGGTTTATTAGAGAACACTATTGAACAAACAGCATCATGAAGACCAAGGAACTCACCAGACAGGTCAGAGATAAAGTTGTGGAGAAGTTTAAAGCAAGGTTAAGTTATAAAAACATATCCCAAGCTTTAAGAATCCCAAGGAGCACTGTTCAATCCATCATCCAAAAATGGAGAAAGTATTCTACAACTGCAAAACTATCAAGCCATTGCCGTTCACCTAAACTGACCGAGCAAAGAGAGCACTGGTCAGAGAATTAGCTAAGAGAGTCCCATGGTCACTCTGGAGGAGCTGAGAAAGCCACAGCTCAGGTGGGAAAATCTGGCCACAGGACAACTATAAGTCGTGCACTCCACAAATCTGGCCTTTATGGAGGAGTGGGAAGAAGAAAACCACTGTTGAAAGAAAGACATAAGAAGCGCTGTTTGCAATTTGCCACAAGCTATATAGGGGACACGACATGTGGAAGAAGGTGCTCTGGTCAGATAAGTCCAAAGTTGAACTTTTTGACCTAAATGCAAAGCGCTATATGTGACGGAAAAGTAACCCTGCTCATCACCCTGAACACACCATCCCCACTGTGAAACGTGGTGGCAGCATCATGCTGTGGGGATGCTTTCTTTCCGCAGGGACAGGGAAGCTGGTCAGAGTTGATGGATGGAGCTAAATACAGGGCAATCCTGGAAGAAAACCTGTTGGAGGCTGCAAAAAACTTGAGACTGTGAAGGAGATTCACCTTCCAGCAAGACAATGACCCTAAACATACAGCCAGAGCTACAGTGGAATGATTTAGATCAAAGAATATTCATGTGTTAGAATGGCCCAGTCAAAGTCCAGACCTAAATCCCATTGTGCATCTGTGGCAAGACATGAAAATTGCTGTTCACAGACGCTCTCCATCCAAACTGGCTGAGCTTAAGCTATTTTGCAAAGAAGAATGAGGAAAAATCTCAGTCTCTAGATGTGCAAATCTGGTAGAGACATACCTCAAAAGACTTGCAGCTGTAATTGCAGCGAAAGGTGGCTCTGCAAAGTATTGATATAGGGTGGCTGAATACTTTTGCACGTCACACTTTTCAGATTTTTATTTGATTAAAATTTTGAAAACCATGTATCATTTTCATTCCACTTCACAATTATCTGCTACTTTGTGTTGGTCTATCACTTAAAATCTCAATAAAATACATTTGTTTGTGGTTGTAAGGTGACAAAAAGTTCAAAAAGTATGAATACTTTTGCAAGGCACTGTGCGTATAATATTATTTTTTTATTTTTTTAAGTGAACTTGAACCCTAGGGTGTCTGATCACTACTACAATATATTGCAATACTAATGTTTTGCAGTCTATAGACAAATCTCTTCACTTCTGTTAGAGGTTGTCTTAGGCAGCCTGTAAAAAATGAATGGAAGACATCAGACATATCTTCAATAGGCTCACGGATTTCATGGCGACAGGACAATAATGTTAACCCTTTCCGACATCCGCCGTAATAGTACGGCGGATGCCAGGTGTTTAAAGATGGCGGCCGCTCGGGAGTCAAAAACGAAAATAGGAAAATGTCACCGGCGGGAAGGGGTTAAAGATGCCATAGTCACATCGCGGGCATTGCCACCAGCCCTCCGCTGTATAATGCAGTGGATACCTGCCGGCTTTTATTCCCACTCAGCTCCTGAGCAGGTGCCAACTTTAAAGTGCTGACATTTGCCATAACAGTACATCGTGTTACGGCAAGGGGTTAATACAGTGCCACTAGAGGGTCCATAGATTATGAACATCTAATTATAACAGTAAAGAGTATTTTGATGATATAATGTATTGTAGATGGTGGGATATTCAATGTCTTTGCAATTTTACTCTGAGGAAGGTTTTACTGAATTTGTTCCACAGTTTTAAGATGCAGTTATTCAGATTGGTGAACCTCTGACCCTCCTTGCTTCTGAGAGACCCTGCCTCTGTAACATGCTCTTTTCATAAACAGTCATGTGAAAATTTACTTGAAAATAGACCCTTCAGCTGTTTTTCATTAGTACCACTTATTTGTTTTCTTTACACATAGTCTTAACTGTTTTTTAATTGGGGTGGGCAATCATTTATTTCAATATTAAAGATCTAGCCTTAGTGTGGGTCATCAGTTGATTGAAATGGGTTACAGCTTTCTGGAAACATGGCAGAGCTCCATTCATGGGTGGGAGAGAATTTATCAAGCACTGCAATCCAGAATTCTGTTGTAAAAAGAGTTTTAAAGAGTTGAAAAAAATTGGTGCAATCTCACTTCAGAAAGCAGGTGGAATTGAAAGTTGTGTAACATCTTATGACAAATATGTTAGACTTGACTTAATATGTCATATTTATCAAACCTAGTGTGCTATTCAATACATTTCACACAAATTATGCCAAAGCAGACTTCAGCAAAACTGAGTGTAAAAATTCCCAGCATGTGAAATTCCCCATATTGTGTGAATGGTACTGTAGTCCATAGGATAGGGAATAACTTATATGGTAGGGGATTCGGCACTCACTGAATTGACTGGAATACTGTGTCTGCTACCTGACCACCGTTCCATTCAGAGCAGGGGACAAAAGTCCCTTGTTCTGCTGATCAATGGGGGTCTGAGTGGTCGGACACCCACTGTTATGCAAGTTACCCCCTAAATTATGAATCGAAGATAATTCGCTTTGATGGGAAAGTCCCTTTTAGATCCCACTTCAGAACAGCACAGTCCCTTTAGTCAGCTGATTAGTAGGAATGCCAGGGAATGGACCTCACAAGTCTTACATTGATTACCAAATCTAAAGGTAGGTCATTAATATTTAAAGGGGTTGTCCAGTTTCAGTAAATACATGTTATGGTTTTTATAATATTTTATACCATTTTAAAATATAGTTTCTGTATCTATTCCCCACAGTTTTCTAGACTTTTGTTTGCTTTTATTATTTGTGTTTTTTTTTCCAGTGGATAAAAATTAGTCCGAGGTGATACACACAGCACAACTTGTTACAGTCACAGCTCAGTAATTAGAGCTCAGTCATGTTATGACCTGTGCGTCCATCACATGGACATTTATTTGCTGAAACTAAACAACCCCTTTAAGTCTTGAAAACCCCTTTAGGTTGATGCCCCACGTTACAGAAATGCAGCTTTTTTTGTTGCAGATTTTGCTGTTTTTTGTTTTTTTTAGCCAAAGCCAAAAGTGGCTACAAAAGGAATAAGAAATATATAGGAAGCTCTTATTTCTTCTACCTTCTGCTCAGTCCACTCCTGGCTTTGGCTCAAAACAAACCACAGCAAAATCTGAAAAAAGGCTGCATTCCCGCAATGCGTGGCCTTGGCCTTTAAATGTATGCTGCACATTTTCACACATGCACAATTCACACTGCAAGATTGGTTGACTTCATATCACCTGTAGCAATGGCTTCTGCTGCTTCTCTTCTGACTTCATCCCTCCAGTGTCTTATATACACTGACTTGCTCTCTTGAATCAGCTGTTTCCACTTACTGTGGGCAGCTGTCATAGATGAAGTCTATTCCTCTGTAACAGGCACTATTCCTTTACCAATGTACAAAATCGAAGCCATCACCATACCTGCCACCTACATTATTAGCATTCTAACAGGATGCAGATATTCTGATTTACCATATACATAGTTGCCTATATTTTACATGGTACTTAGTCTTCTGTATATAATGAAGCAGTAATGGACTATGAAAGTACTCTTACCTATTAAGACATCATTTGTATATGGTGTTGCTTTTGGCCTTTTTTTTTCTTTGCTTGTATTCTAGGTTTAGCGATCCTATTAAAGAGGATCTCTCATGTCCTCTGACATTAGCAGTGTTATAAACTGTTGACAGTTCACTGAATTCATAGCGCTGTCACCTTTCCCAGTATCTGTCCTGGCTACAGAGATATTGGTACTGTTCGTTTCAGCACCGATATCTCTAAACTGTCAAAGCTGCCGGCTTTACAGCTCAGCATCATCGCCCAGCAATGATGCCTTCTCACCGTGCAGGGATATCGGTGGCAAAACTAACTGAATTCAGCGCACTGTCGGCTTTCTAGCATTATAAAACACTGCTGATGTGAGAGGACATGAAAGGGCCTTTTTACAAGTAGTCATGGGATTGGGCATAACTTTTTATATACACGTATTCAATTTTTCCTATTAGATCTGTTTAGTATAATAATCCCCTATAGGGATTTTTTTTAATACATAAACATTATTTGTTTAATTTATGTGTTTTACAGGTTGCACATTATGCCAGAGGGCAAGCATAATCTTCATCTAAAATATTCTGAAGAGTTTAACAGATTAGTTGAAGACTTTCTGTGCTCAGCATAATTTTGGTTAGCAATGAAAATAACTGTAACAGACTTAATTACAATTTTTCTACAACAGCTATGAGAGGACTTTGCAGCAAATAAAACACAATTGTCTTCTGTACACAACTGCCTAGCTCTTCTTTTTGTCGTTATTACCATCTGGAGAAAGCTCATTTATAGAGTTCCATCTACACTGCTGTATTGAGGAGCGATAACTGTCATATATAATGTGTCAAACACGCCTGTGTGCACTCGCTTTTTATACTTGATTATTTTCCTCTCTCATTCTAATATTGATTGTCAACAGTACATCCCTGATACTTTATGCTGCATGAAAGATGCAATAAGATGGCAAACAAATGTTTGCTTGTTTCTAGAAGACTGGTTAAAATATCCACAGCAGAACTGGAAACTAGTTTGTTTAGATAAGGTCCAGTACATGGTAAAGAGGATGGTATGGAAGCTTTGAATATAGACACTACATGTACTTCATGCTAAGACAAAGGAGAGATTTAACGAGTATCTCCAGTTCTAAATAACTTCATAAATAGATATGTGACTATAAGAAACCTTATCACAAGGCATTATGGGAAAAGGAGCTGAGAAGCTCATGCGCCCTCTGTTGGATGTAACAAATCCTCAATTTGCTTCTGACCCACTGAGTCTTGAGAAAGCAAAGAGGATGTTAGCCAAGCCAGTGTTTCAGATGAGCAAACCTTGTAATCTTAGTATACTAGGTTCACACTAGCATTCAGGGACTTCCTACCCCATTCTGCTTAAAATAGCCAGAGAAAAGTCCTGCAAGCCGATTTCAGTATAAAATCGTCGGAAACCTGGTGGACCCCATTACAATCTATGGGGTCTGCGGGTAACCACTTTTTAAGCAGATAAGAGTTTCCGTTTTTCAGATCCTCAAGCGAACCTGAAGAACCCTAGCGTTAATGTTTTCCTTTTCCACTTATTAAGCTGTTTCCCTCCTCGTTATCATCATTCTGACATTTGTTTAACCACTTCCGTACCGCCCATAGACTACATACGTCCAGTGGGTGGTTGTCTAGTTCTGCATGGACTTACCGGTATGTTCAAGCAGAACTCAGTAGCTGACCGAAATCATGCAGCTACTGAAAATGGGAGCTGGCTGTAACTTCAGCAGGAACTCCCAGAGAGAAGACAGGGAAGGTTTATTACATTCCCTGCCTTCCCGGTCGCTGTATACAGCGCTATGGGCGCTGCCATCTTGCGGCCGCTCTCTGACCCAGCGGTCATGTGATCCGTCAGGATCAGAGTGTGTTAGAGCTGCTGGGTCCTACAGGACCCAGAACAGCTTTGTAGTAACATGCAGGAGGCTGTATTCCTCCTGCAACTGGGGCTAAATGTTCTAGCTCCAGTTATAGGGGAAATCAGCTTCCCCAACAAAAAAAAAGTAATCAGATGTCCCCAAAGGTATATTATGTCCTTATGGGGACACAATGTAAGGAAAAAAAAATTAAAAGTAAAAAAAAAAAAATGTAAATAAAAAAATAAAATTCCCTTATTACAGGTTATAGCCCCACCTCTGACGACACTGAAAATTACCGTAATGGAGAGGAAAAACTATTTTATAAAGTTTTTTTAGTAGCACTTTGTGTTATAAAATGAAAAGTGAAAAACAGACACGTTTTCCCTCCTCTTTTGTTTATATTTTCCTGCATATAAAAAAAAAATTAAAACATATGCAAAAATAAAAACATAAAAATAAAGCCCTGTCACCAAAAAAAGACACAGAAATTAGTTGAATACCACGTATGATAAAAATGTTACAGCCTTCAAAACCGCACATACAAAAAAACCCGAAAATGTGTCTGGTCCTGGACCAGAAATTGGCTCGGTACTGAAGTGGTTATATAAGATTCTATCTCTTGATTCAGCCTCATACATAGAGCTCTATGGAGAAGAGAAGGTGGAGTAAGAGGCCCCTTCCAGCTGGTTGATTTTTTGCCTTATTCTGTGAATTCCTAGCTTCTTATCTACAACCTAGCAGTGTTAAAAGAGTTCAAACTAGCAGAGTGTAGTAGCAGCAATTATTTGAGTGTGTTTCCTAGCAGCTTCATCCTACCCCCTCCTCTTTTTTTAGCGTAATATCTAGAAGGTAAACAAAAAAAGAGTGAGTTCAACATGCTTAGACCTTTAGTGCCAAATTTGTCATGCCATATTGATAACTACATTTTACTACTTTTAATGTATGTAAGTCTTGTATAACATGTACACATGACAGGCTAAACATGGCAATAAAACAGAGACTTTTTTATTGCATGAGCAAGGAGTCTTCATCAGGCTTCTGGTACCTACACATCATGAAATTGAATATTCAGAAGGAAAAGAAACATTTATGTATGAAGAGTGTTTCCAGTTCTTGCCATTACAGATTGTATACTAACAGGAAGAAAAATAAAACCAATGAATAAACCAGACAACACAAAGCGCACAAATATTCTTTTATGACCTCCAGTGCAAAACAACATCTAAGAGCTGTCAAAATCACTTCTACATCCTTTTAGTATGAACCTTCTTATGAATTAGAAGAACCTAAACCACTGTTACTTTCAACATTGGTAGGGTTACAAAAGTCGATCCTGACATCACTGACAATGTAAAAGAAAACACATGCTGGACACAATTCTTTCTGCTGTAGACATCATACTGGCTATTGAGAAACTATGCCTTGTTTTTCCAAACGTTAAAGCTTTTCTTATCCTCAAGCTTCATCTTCTTCTTCTTCAAATTCTCCTTGCTCATCAGCAGTGGCATCTTGGTATTGTTGGTACTCTGATACCAGGTCATTCATGTTGCTTTCAGCTTCAGTAAATTCCATCTCATCCATCCCTTCACCTGTGTACCAGTGCAAGAAGGCTTTTCGTCGGAACATAGCTGTAAACTGCTCTGAAATTCTCTTGAATAGCTCTTGAATGGCAGTGCTGTTGCCAATAAATGTGGCAGACATTTTGAGGCCTCGTGGTGGAATGTCGCACACAGCGGTCTTCACATTGTTGGGGATCCATTCTACAAAGTAGCTGCTATTTTTGTTTTGGACATTAAGCATCTGCTCATCAACCTCCTTCATGGACATTCTTCCCCGGAAGATAGCAGCCACAGTGAGGTAGCGCCCATGACGAGGATCGCAAGCTGCCATCATGTTCTTGGAATCGAACATTTGTTGCGTCAGTTCCGGCACAGTGAGGGCACGGTATTGCTGACTGCCACGGCTAGTAAGTGGAGCAAACCCCGGCATGAAAAAGTGCAGTCGTGGAAAAGGCACCATGTTGACAGCCAGTTTTCGTAAATCTGCATTGAGCTGGCCTGGGAAACGAAGGCAGGTTGTTACCCCACTCATTGTCGCAGATACCAAATGATTGAGGTCACCATAAGTTGGTGTTGTTAGCTTTAAAGTGCGGAAGCAGATATCATAAAGAGCTTCATTGTCTATGCAGTAGGTTTCATCTGTGTTTTCCACCAACTGATGTACAGAAAGAGTTGCATTGTATGGTTCAACTACAGTGTCTGAGACTTTGGGTGATGGCATTACACTAAATGTATTCATTATTCGGTCTGGGTATTCTTCTCTGATCTTGCTGATGAGCAGTGTTCCCATACCAGAACCAGTGCCACCACCTAGGGAGTGGGTTAGCTGGAAACCCTGCAGGCAGTCGCAGCTTTCAGATTCTTTTCTCACCACATCTAGAACCGAATCTACCAGTTCAGCTCCTTCCGTATAATGACCTTTGGCCCAGTTGTTTCCAGCACCACTCTGACCTAAAATGCAAACAAATTGTATTGACTACTTTGTCCAGCATGAATAGAGTTAACACTTGATTATGTATAAGACTCTTTTAGGAAATAAGGCATGCAAACTAGTAAGACCCACTAAGGCTAGTTTTACTCCTGCGTTTGAGTCTCCGCCACAGATTCAGTCTAAAATCGCCGGAGAAAAAAAGTCCTGCACGGTTTCAGTATAAAACTAGCAGACAGCATTATAGTCTATGGGGTCCGCAAGTAACCACTTTTTTAGCGGACGGGCTCTCCGTCTTTCGGGGCCCCATGTAGATCCGAACGAAGGAAGAGATGAACGCTAGAGTGTGTATGATTTTATTCACATGGTTATATGAACGATCCTCATGAGAGGAGTGTGATTTGGAATAAACTGGATTTCCTGAGTCTGTTGTGACAGTACTTTCAGAATAAATTTGCTAAATCTGCTCCATATAGAAACTACATTTCATGTTAGATGAAGCAATTCTAAAGGTCTGGATGTTTATGTCATGGCAAAAATCTGGGCCATCCAAAGACCTCTGGAGACAGTGAAAAGGATTTGGGCTGTGTACAAGCATAGTTCTAGAAAGTCGATCAGGTAGTGTGGAACTGCAGATGTCATCAGCAGGATGGTGCACCTCCAAATTTCAGTTTGGGTGTTTGCTGATACTTGAATGAAACTCTACCAGAATGCAGCAACAGAAACTATTCATCATTGGTGCTCTTATTATTTTATTTATTATGCTTACTTGTATAACCCCCATCATATTCCACAGCTCTGGAATCCACAGTCACCAGACCTAACACCCTGCATTTTATTTCTGTGGGGTTACATCAAGGACTCAGTGTATCTGCTTCCCTCAACCACAGGATCTAAACATCCTGAGACAACACATCATTGAAACAGTGGAGTCCATATCTGAGGATATGCCGGCACATGTCTGAACAGAAATGAACTACCATGACACCTGCCACGTCACCAAAACGTGCCACAATTTTTGCTTTTCATTTTGTTGGTGTCAGGATAGATGAGACTAAAGATATGCCAGGTGTAACATTCACTAGGCACTGCGTTAATTCTGGTGCAGTTAAATAAGGACATTTCACCACTTACATCAACTCCAACTTTTAACAGCAGACTTAAAGTTGTCCTGCAAATGTTAGAAAGGATGTTTTTTTCTATAACCTGTTGGAAAACTCAGGTAGCGGGGTGTTGGCCTCATGAAAAGTCAACCTACACCTAAGCAGCCTTAAAGTAATAGTAGATATCTGCAAATGATAATTATGTTGGGACTAAAATCACTATAAAAAGTGTTTAACGGGATTTTTCTATAAATAAGAGGTGATAAATATATGATTGCTGGGATTCCAATTGCTGGGACCCCCACTGAATAAAAAAGTGGATCCCTGAGCCCACTCTGAATTGAGCAGAAGTGCATGAGTGAATAACACTACAATCTTCTTCTATAGGACTGACAGAGTGCAGTACCTGGCTATCTCCACAGGTCCAGTATTTTTAAACCTAGTATTCCCTAGTGAGAAAAAGTCCCAACCAAGTAACCCCAACGTAGTGATCACTTATAAATGTTAAAGATCAAGCTTCATTTGGAGCCTCCATCAACTGTTATGTAATTGCTCCAACATTTAGTATAACGACCACCTTAGTGCACCCACATGTAATAAAATAACCCCCTTAATGACTCCACATGTAGTAAAATGGTCCCCTACGTGCCCCCACATCCAGTGGTGACTAAAGAGCAAGTGAAGAGCTGGATTGATTACTTAACATTGTGCTCCATGATTCCTCTCTGCTCCAGCAGGCCCGGAGCAGAGGGGTCAGTATTGAATGCAGCTCACCACATACTCCTTGCACCACTTGCAATGAGCACCTCCATCAGTACTGCTCTTCCAAAAAAAAAAAAAAAAAAAAGGTTGGTGCTGCAGCTGTTCATGCTAGTGTGGAGTAGGGGTGACAATGGTTCTTAGTCACAGCATGTAACCCATAGGGCATATGTACTGAAGGTTGAGAGAACTGCTATAGGCAATATATGGAGCTGTGTTCATATATATGAAGTACTGTTCTTGTGATTGCTGGTGGTTCCAGTCAGACATCCCCTCACCAGTGAGTATATATTATCCCCTATCCTGAGGGTAGGTGATAAATGGTGTTTATGGAAAAACCCCTTTAGGCCAGGGCCCCTTGTGGTGTAAACGACGTGGAAAAAAACCACAGCGTTTTACAGTCCCTGCAAAGTGACGGGAAAATACGCACAGCAGAGACGCTGTGATTTCCAAAACTGTTGCGGTTTTGGAAATAGCAGCATGTCAATTATACCTACGGAAATGCCAGTGGTTTCCCTATAGGTATAATTGAAGCAGAAAGTCTGCAGAGGAAACCTTAAAGCTGAAGCCCCACACTGAAGAAACACAGCTTTTTTTGTTGCAGATTTTGCAGCGTTTTTTTTGAGCCAAAGCCAAGAATGGCTACAAAAGGAATGGGAAATATATTGGAAGTTCTTATACTTCTCCCTTCTGTGCAATCCACTCCTGGCTTTGACTCAAAAAACGCAGCAAAATCTGCAACTTAAAACTGCATTTCGGCAACATGGGGTCTCATCCTAAAGAGGAACTGTCACCACTTCTGACTAGCATTCCTCATAAATTGACAACTGAGTATTACCAGTTAGGTATGTGTGTCTGTAGACTGATACTGTCCAACCAGTGGCAGACTGTAGGGACAATCCCATTTGACAAGGGGAATGGTATCACCCAGCTGTCTATTTATTAATACATTATTTATTTATCGTACTTGTATAGCGCCATTAATTTGAGGAATAAATCTAGGGCTGCCAGCATTCTTGGTCATGACACTAGTCACGCAACTAAACTTGCTCTTTCCAAATGGTACCTTGTAGCATAATACAAAGAAAATGGCGTCACGTTGTAGCTCCCAACAGAAGAGATGAGTTTGTTGCAACTGTAGTGTAAGGAATTGCAGTGTGTCCCTTCCATTACCCTGTGATGTGACAGTGTGAGTGTAGTCTTCATCTGTGAGGTGATGCAGCGCCTAAGATTACCTTTTATCACTAGCCTTATTAAGAAACTCCACTACACAGAGTTATAAAAAACCTGCCGCAAAATTTGTATTTTGAAAATGAACTCATATCTACAGAGTGGTGGCAGATTGGCAACACTGTTACACTATTTCCGCCCACTATATGACTGTTCTTTTGTTGTTGGGGGACGGGTTAAGTTTTCCCCTATAATTCTGAGATGGGGGTGGAGATTAGCTGCTATTAAGTGTGCCATAGATAAGACATGGAGAAAACACAGGATTCTGCTCACCTACCTATCTGATACACACCTACACAAGCAGCAACATCATGGAGGACATTATACAGTAGTATTGAAAAGTATTTATGTGAATAAAGCACTCTGGTGAAATACAACACTTCCACAGACTTTTATGCAACTATGATTTCCTACTTTTAAAGGACAGTCCATCTTGGAAGACAATGATGGATTAAGGAGCGATTTCAGAGTGAGTAGGAGTTTAGGAAATGGAGCGAGGAGACAAAAGAGGATGCTGGTAAGAAGGGGAGGAAGCATTTAGTACAAAATTTCTTATAAATGCTTGTACTATTTATTTCTGTGAAACTTTGTTGCAAGTTATTGACCATGAAATTTTTTTGTCTATTATCGTAAATATATGTACAGTGTATTTTTTTAAATTGGATCTGCATTTAAAATCTTGGACAAAAGAATGATCATATATGCTATATCATATATATTCTTTGTGCACAATTACTTTACTGAAGGGTCTAAAATTACACTAGGTAGTCAATGAACAATGTATAGGAAATTACACATCCAGTTTTAAGTAAGCTTTCCTTTTTGTATGTACTGTAGTATGAATTAGATAATTGAGAATGTAACTGCAGATAGGCAGTACTGATCTAAGAAATTAGATGGTAGGGCAGAATGGGTGGAGCACATACAGCAATGCTGTCACTCATGACTCCACCCTCTTATGAAAACTCTCGAATTTGCTTATCAGGGATTGTCCCAATTGATATACAATTGTGCAAATGGTTATTTCAGTGTCTTTGTTAAAATATCACTAGACATTATGAAAAAAAAAACACCACAACTGAAGAATAAAATTAGGTCTCCTGACCTATATCCCTATGAAATAACAGTTCTGAAAAATATTTTATTATAACTTTGTGCTGTGCTGTTATTCCTCTTAGAAATGTATAAATATATTGACAGCTGGGTGGGGTGTGACAAAGGGGTGTGTCCCTGTATAGAGTCACAGTCAGCACTGATTGAACAGTCAGTGTGTGCATGGACACGCCCCTGGCTGACAAAACCAAGTTGTCAATTTATTCATATATTTTTAGTTGGAAGAACAGAGGTTATTAGAAGAGATGTTTCAGAATTGTTATATTTTGGGGCATAAAGTTTTTACTAAAACTGACAAATCATGGGAGGTGACAGGTTCAATTTAAAAAGACATCTGACTAACAGGAAAAGCATGTCTTTTTACACAAAAGAAGAAAATATTGTATTGTTACAAATCAGTCAACTGACAAGGAAAAAAGTGTATCACTTCCAGAATTAATCCTGTGTTCATAAATAAGAATTTCTTCTCGTCTGTATTATTTCACGTAAAGTAACCTGAACATAAAACCATATATACCAGAAATACTAACCAAATACAAAGTTGTCAGGTCTAAAAATCTGCCCAAATGGTCCAGATCTCACAGAGTCCATTGTGCCAGGTTCCAAATCCACCAAGATTGCACGAGGTACAAATTTATTACCTAGGTAGAATATAAATGAAATTTATTAATAAAATAAGTGACCAAAAATTTCCTGAGAACTTAAAATCTATTTAAAATTAGCAAGATAATATTAATAGTTATTAATTACCAGTGGCTTCATTGTAGTAGACATTGATTCGTTCCAGCTGCAGGTCGCTGTCTCCATGGTAACTGCCAGTAGGATCAATGCCGTGCTCATCACTGATAACCTCCCAAAACTGGAAAAGAGAATAGATTTATTTTTAATATCCATTTTTGTCAATTTAAAAATAGATAATACATAATAGTTGAAATAAAAAAGGACTAATAAAGTATGAAGTAAGTAATAAAATGCAAATGTAAAAGCAGCAATGACTACACCCAGGTACCAGTAAAATGAAGGAGTGGACTAGTTAGACATAATACTGTATATTAAAATTATAACATTGTAAGTGGATACTTCCAAATGATATGCATTCTTCAGAGACCATGCTGAGAGAGTAGCTGTGTGACTATACACCACACCCAGTGTAATAGTCTGCAACTATGTCTGCAGAGCAGGATTGGAGATTAGATCTAAAGACTGGGTTACAGATTGAGATTTTAATGCTAAATTTGTAATTTATTCTTGGGGTGACCATCAGAGATGCCCATTTACAAAGGATTTCCTATTACAGGTGCATCTCAATAAATTAGAATATTTATGAAACGTTCATTCATTTCAGTAATACAATTCATAATCAGCGTCTTCCATGATTGTGTGTCCTACTGAACCAGACTGAGGGACCATTTACAGGCTTAGGAAACCTTGGCAGGTGACACACTGAATTTACAATACTGAACTTTTTTACAATATTCTAATTTTCTTAGATTTTGGTTTTCATTACCTGTAATCCATAATCAACATTTACAGAAATAAAACACTTGAAATAGAACACTCTGTGTGTAAAGAATCTAGAAAATATAGGTCACTTTTTTAATTCAATTACTGAAAGAAATAAATGGTTCAAAGATATTCTAATTTATTGAGATGCCCCTGTAGGATAAGAATCCTTGTATCCCCTATAATGGGGTCTTCAGGCTACTATTATATACTATACTATATTACCAGGACCATCTGAGAAACATATTCTGACAGAGCAAATCCCCCATTTTCTCGCAGTGAATATCATGTTACCAGTTGTTTTAGGATGAATTGTAGGACAAAATAAATGATAACGTGTAGAAACTCATTGGTAACACACCCATATAATGACATAGCCACTGGTAACACTATCACCACACATTAGGATGCAATGTAAGCTGGCACACTGTGTTGCCAAGACAACCATGTGAACAAGCCCATTTCAGTGCCTAGCACAAAGACTTGATACACCTCCCCCACAGCTTGTGATAAAGGTGCCTGTCAGGGGACCCCACCCAGCGTCTGGGCTACCCTATACATGGCACTGCCAGTGACAGAGACACCACGTACTACAAGTAGAAGTCATATACAGGAGTGGGGTTTTACAGACCACGCCACATGTCGTGTAGGCACGTCTCCCTTGTGGCAGAGCGAGCTGCATTACCTTGGCGCCGATCTGGTTACCGCACTGGCCGGCCTGGATGTGCACGATCTCCCGCATGGTGACTGCTGTGTGTGAGGGGAAGCTTTCTGCTCTGTGCTGGGTTCAGCCCGGTGTCGTGTCGTCGCTTCCCTGCCTCGGTGCTGTGCACTCTCCTGCTGGAGTCTGGGCTGGCAAGTCTTCTTTCTTTGCACTGACACATATATATATATAGAGGGCAGGGAGGATGCTGGTCCCCTCCCTCCTCCACTCTCCTGAGGACACAACCATCTCTCCCATTCACTCGCACTTGTCTCAGGGCTGGATGATGTAATGGGGAAGGGGCAGAAGGAGTGGTTACAATAGAGAGATGGAGCCAATAGCAGGATGGGATTCGGGTGGTATGGGGTGCTGCATTGTCTCCCCATGAAAGAAGAGAGGGGGTGTCTGGGGGTCTCCTGTGCTGGGTGATAGCATTACATTATTGTGGATGGCGAGTCTCACGGCTCCAGACCTGTGTAGTATTAGAATGGGAGCAGTTCTGTAATCCCCTCACCCCATCCCCCACTATCCCCAGCCTTCTCTCTATAATGAAGTAGCATGAAGATGTCACTGAGACAGAAGCTCTCTGGCGTGGTCTCCTTATGGAAGTGTGCCCGAGATATTAACAACCATGACCTGTGTACCCTCAGGTACATATGGAAATACTGCATGCTTCTAGACTGGACATGTATACCCCAAGAATGTGGCTGCCAAACCCTTCACAGGTCTGTGCCCCCTCCCAGACAGGTGCAGTTTATAGCCCTGATGTATTCTGTTGTGGAGTCAGATGTGGTCCAGCCTGCAGAATGTCATCCTATTCCTCCCATTATGTGATTTCCCTATCTCACACATGATATATTAGGATCACTTTATAGGAAGTCAGTTTATTCTGTCAATAATGGCATTCATGCCAGGTCACTATGACGCAAGATCACCATACTGTACTAAGCTCGCTGGGACATGTTCTATATCAAGTATCCATATAGAATTATATTTAGTGTATAATGAGGTAGTGTCTTGCCTTCTAAATACCAATTTAATAGCTATCCATGCAGAAATCATAGCCATTTTCAAGCATTGCTATTGTATCGACCAGATAGGATGCTGAATAGTGCTGTCTTTTCATCTGCCAGGCATTGACGTACACCTCTTTAGGGCACATTCACATGGGTAAAATACTTGTCAGAAAAATCAGACAACTATTGTGATTGTGTAACCCGTGGCCTCCTGCCACAGGTTTGCCCACAGTGTGCACATTCAGTGTGCTGGTGAAAAGTGTCAGTCACTGCTCCCTATTGCAAACAATGGAAGCAGATTTTCCACAGCGATTCCAACTGATTTGCTGCAAGAATTACAGAAAGGTCCATTGTAACATCCAGCATAATACTAACATAGCAGCCATACTAACCTGTTTGATATGCTTTCAGTGCTTAAAGAGGTTTTCCGGGCAAAAAAAAAATCATTTTTCAAAAAAGGTCTGTTAGTGCTATTAGTGCAACCAAATACCTTTAGCAGTGTTTTGAGTGATTTCTGGGTTTTTCTGTGAGCTCCTGGCATCTTCTGCATTTGTTTACATGGGCATCTTCCTGTTCTGTTTTCCTACAACTATCATGATGCCTTGGGCCACTCAGAGCTGACTCATACCACCTCCCTCTCTCACTCCCTCCCTCCTCCTCCCTTTCTCACACACACTCCCTGTTTCCCTAGCTAGCCTGCCCACTACTAGCCCTTTCTAACTAACTCAACTACCCCACCCCATCATACTTACCTGTCTTCCAATCCAGATCTACTGGGCACGGGACATCAATTCTTATGTGCATGGTGGCACTCTGGCTCTATTGCGTAGGCGTGGGTGGCTGGCAGATGTCAAGAAGAGGAGGTGCCGACTGCCCAGAAGAAGTGACATCCCGTGCTCAGAAGGTCCGGACCAGAAGAAGAGGTAAGTATGATGGGGTGTGGGGGGGTGGTTAGTATAGGTGATGTTCCGTTTTTCCCCTTCTGGAAACAGAACGTCATCGGAAAATGTGCCTGGGACAGTCACATGACTGCCACGGCGATCTAGGTAAATATAGATTTTTGGAACAATGAGTAATTTAGAAGGCAGGGGGGGTGTTTAGCTTAATTTATAATTATCAAATTATCCCGGACAACCCCTTTAAGACTGCATGTAGTATCTGCATAGATATAATATTGCTGTTTTATATAGTAAGAGAAGCGGGGAGTCAACACTGCTCCACTGTGCACTTGACTGACAGGGATGCTAGTCCCACAATATCTAACTTTAAGATCACAGGTTCTGTGTATTCCCTGTGAATGGAGAGGTGATAACCATGTGTGCTGTCGCCTGATTCTTCAAAATACATATGCGACCATTGCTGCATTCAAATAAGGGAGATATACGGCTTATAAAGTAATCAGCTATGACAACATCTGTTTATGTGACAGGTCCCAGGCCCCAACTATACAGCTCATTACATGGGAGTGCTAGCAGCAGGGATTTAGCTCTTAAAATGATTCCATAGGGAAAATACAATATTATGCAACATGCATACGAATGTGTACAGGTCCCTGAGAAAATGTCACGGACAGTGTAGAAATTACATCCATGTGCCATACTCTGTGACTTCCACGGACCCATATATTTCATGAGCTCATGTCAATGAGCTCTTCATAATGGTTACTCATGCATGTGATCCAGTAGAGAGGGAAGATCCATTTTATTACCTCCGTATACCTAATTAGAGGATAAAGGAGGGGTTTCTCCACAGATACATATATTACAATAAAAATATTGATGACCTATTCTTGGAAGGTCCAACACAAAGTATCCCCACAGATTGGCTGTTGAAAATGGTAGCAGTACTCAGCTGAGTGCCCTATCCAATTCACAGGCCATGTAACATAATGTTTAATGATTACATGTCCTGCTTGCAGCTCAATCCCATTAAAATGAATGTTACTAAGCTGCAACATCAAGCACAGCTGCTATATAAAGTACGGTGCTGTGCTTTGTAATTGGTGAAGAGGGATGGCCAAATGTTGCAGTCTCTTCACACAGCTGATAGGTGGGGAACAGGCCATCAGGAATGAGATTTGTCATAGTCACATTCACAAATAGACATATAAGAACTATTTTCCCATAGAGAGATTCTTAAAGTGACTTGATGTTGAAAATTGAGGAAGCATTTAAAAAGTTGTCCTGCCATGAACAAATTTGGGAACTAAGCTGAGCATGTTATAAAATAACAATAGAAGGCATACTTATCTTACTGATCCCTCTCCACTCCCTTTACAGCATTTCCCAGGTTTACTGATGGTTTATGATTTTACGCTAGGTTCACACTAGTGTTCGGGTGTCCGCATGGGGACCTGAAAGATGGAGACCCTGTCCGTCGGGTTTCCACCGGTTTTATACTGAAACTGGCGGAGAGAAAAGTCTTCCTACGGAGACTCCAATGCAGATGTGAATCCAGCCTTACTTGCTCTCAACACAGGTATGTAACCACTGCATCCAATCATCAGTTGTACTGAGTCACTGCTATGGCTAACTGTTGGCTGCAGCGGTCGCATATGAGTATGGGGACGTCATCGCTGAAGATACAGATGAAGTACAGAAACCAACAAGAAACCAGGGCTGTGGAGTCGATAGACCAAACTTCCAACTCCTGCTCCAATTTCTTCATAAAATGGCTGACATGCATTGGTCACTCAGAAGCAGTAACGCTCCTCCAATTTATTAAAAAACTAGTGACTGGATTCCTATAAAAGCATACCTTCCAAGGACTGAAAGAGGGACAAATAGAGCAGTGCGCATTGTGGTGAATTTAGCACAACCCTCTTCCACTCCACCCATTCCCATCTATTTTCCTTTGTGCCCCCACACAGTATAATGCCCTACTGTCACCCTGACATGGTATGCCCCCACATTATAATGTCCCCCTCCAGCTGTCCCCACAGTTTAATGTCTCCCCTCCAGTTGCCCTCACAGTATAACGTCTCCTTCTAGCTGCCCCCACAATATTATGTCCCTCACCTGGTACCAAACAAACATAAGAAAAACACTAATACTCACCTCCCCCCGTTCACCTCTGTTCTTCTCTTCTGTCTCTGGTCCAGAGCCTTCAGGGAGCAGAAGGAAAGATGTAAGTAACATCACTACATTGTGCTCACTGCTCCCGAAGCAAAGACAGGGGACAAATGGTGAAGCACAGAGCGGACGGCAGAGGAATTGAAGCCGGGACATGCCTCTCACCAACTGGTACAGTGGAGCAGGACCCGGATTAGGGACTGTCCCACTGATTCCGGGACGGTTGTGAGCTATATAAAAGTAAATATACAACAAACTATGCACCTAATTAATTATACAATACCAATAACTGTATAATATAATTGTAAAAAATCATTTTATTTTGAAGACAGAGTCAGTACCTTTCTTCACTTCCGACTCCACCCAAAATTGGCATTGACTCCGACTCCAAAGCCCTGAGGAACAAGGAAGCGTGGAACAGAAGCAACAGGAAACTAGTGAGGTAAGTGTGACTTCTTTTATTATTTTATAATATTCTAAGCTGTGTTCCAAAAAAAAATTAATGGCTGGACAACCCTTTCAATGTTGTTATGCAACCTTAGTTTTAGATACAGTATAAGGCCTTATTCACACATCCACATGTCCCATACTTATAGCGTCCGCATTTTTCGCTGACGCCATATGTACCCATTCATGTGAATATATTTATTCAACAGAAGCACATCCATTTTTTCATGGATGCATCACACCACTAAAAATCTATGGTTCAGTGTAAAAAAATGGATGACATATTTTCACAGATGTGAGCAGGGTGGGGTGCTGTCTGTAAAAAGCGGATTCGGATGTGTGATTGAGGCCTAATGCTGCAAAGTCACTAGATGACTGATACTTCTTCAGATTGGCGACAGGTGCCTTGTAATTTTTCAAAGCAATAAATGTGGGACCTCATTGACATCTGTATACCTTGTAATCAATACATAATACTGGAAATACATCTGTTATGAAATAATGCTACTATTGGCTCAGATGGATATTCATTCATGGTGGACTGACTCTACACTGCTAGCAAGAAGCTGCCTTCTAAACATGGGCCGTTGTGAGAATATTCCTAGTTTGCAGTTTATCGCTGACATGTACACGTTTTTTTTTTCCCCTTCCTTTCCAGTACTGCAATAAAGGAGGGGCAGTCTAACACAAAGCACACAATGAGATGGCGAGAAATAGTTCATTCACTGCAGAAATGAGAAAGATGCTTTTTCCTGGAAACATTCTTAGAAGAATGGTGTCACTCTCCAAGAACAGAGAGAGTGTCCTACTAAAGGAGGATTATGTCAGATTTTCTGCAGCATTTACTATCAATCAGTTGCTGGAAATTGCTGAAGTGAGATGACTAGATTTCACTTTGTAGATTGCAGACAGGTATGTTGTAGATACCCAAAAATGAATAAATAATAGCCCATAAATTTATGCCACAGGATATACAATACTATTATTTTGTTGCTGAATCATATATTTATCATGGGGGCATATGTTTCCTGGGCAGTAGAGTTACAGCATGAATCATGATGACCTAATCACACAGACTCCTGGAATATTCTCCCAGTATCTATTACATCGGAGTGTTATGTCTGCAGCGTGGCATTGGGCTGCTGCATGGCTGAAACTACATGAAGCGTAATAATTAAACATGGCAGGAAACACAAGACAACAAATACAGATATTCAGTACAGTCAGCAAAGAATTGGGTACTCTGAAATTTTCATCAATTTTGTGCTTTAGGATGAGGCCCCACGTTGTGGAAAAGCGGCTTTTTTTGTTGCAGATTTTACTGCATTTTTATGAGACAAAGTTAGTAGTGGATTGAGCAGAAGGGAGAAGTATAAGAGCTTCCTTTATAGTTCCCATTTCTTTTGAAGCCTTTCCTGACTTTGGCTCAAAAACACGCAGCCAAATGTGCAACAAAAAAAGCTGCTTTTCCGCAACATGGGGCCTTAGCCTTAAGGAAGTGATTAGTTTCTTCGAAAAGTCAGCAACAGGTGTAGCACGAAAAAACAACAAGTTTTTAGACATTTGAGAAAGCCAAAGATTTTTGGCACTATTCTGAAATATCATAGTTCTGCTCTGATAAAAGACCTGTTACTGGTCACTTGTGCCCAACAGAATTTTCTGATTGAACGTCATTCAAGGAGATACAAATTGGTCGCTCAGTTGTAAATTCCTGTTAGCATGCTTTCACACGTGCCATTTTAGTGCTGCTTTTTGATGCAGTTTTTGAAGTTAATGTCAAGAGTAGATTGCAAAAGGAATAAAAATATACAGGACAGTTCTAATTCTTTCTCTTTTTTTCACTTTGAGTTTAGACCTCAATAATTGCCTAAATAAACAATATAAGGCTAAGGCTCCACGTACCGAAATGCAGAAAAAAAAAATGCTGTGGAATAAAACATGGCGGAAACGCATAACTTTTTTTTTCTGCTTCGTTTTTCTTTGCATTTTTGCAGAGTTTACCTCTGCAGACTTTCTGCCTCTATTTTACATATATGGAAAAAACACCAGCGTGATTTTCCATTCTGTGATTTTCAAAAACTTTCAAAAATAATTTTTTGCAATGTGTGGAATGGATTAGCCAGAATCTCATCCACTTTGCAGGTACTGTAAAATGCAGCGTTTTTGCAATGTGGGGCCCCAGCCTTAAAGCACAGTGGCTCAGTGGTTAACACTGTTGTCTTGTAAATGGCTGTGGAATAAGTTGGCACTAAGTAAAATAAAATAAACCGGCATGAATTCCCCCCAAGGCATATTCAGAGGGCTGTAATATGGCCGTATTATACAGACTGTACAGTATTAAGACTTCAAATCTGTCCTGTTCGCAGGTCTAATGACTCGAACTAGCTGCAACATAGGGATTTATTGAGTCATTGATAATAAAGCAAGATCATCAAAATAATAGCATCATTCACTATCATTACGTGGCTGTCATTACGTTGGTTCTGTGCCTTCACTGACATCTTAGGAATCATGCCGTTTGCCTTCATCATTGCATTAGTAACAGACAGCTGTTCTTATTAATGGTGACAACCACCTTTCCATTTCATGATATTTTTTTCTACTGTGCCAGCTGTGCTACTAGTGTCAAATGTTTTGCTTTATCTATGTTAGGTTCTCATTTTACAGAAAACTGCAGTAATAAGAAATTGCCTCTGATTCGACACAAAAATGGCCCTTTACATGGTGTGATAATTCCCCAATCATTATCCCATGTAAACATGTCACTAGCATATCCCTTTGTGCAAACAGTGATGTGTTAGCAACAATAATGGAAATGGAAACAAATGATCACATGCATGGTTGCTGTTATGAGAAACATCAGATCACTGCATATAAATGAAAATAAGCGTAGTTCGCTTTGTCATTGATCGTTGATTGGTTAAGGCAATTTATCTGCACCACAGTGCTAACACGCTGCAGAATTTCTGCCAGGGAAGCTGCTATAACTAGTAATCACTTGCTAAAAGCAGCAGTGGCTGCGGCATAGACTGTGTCTGTGCTGCGGCTGGCACCCCATGTGGCATTTCTCTAACACAGCCATCTAACCAATAAGACCCATATCAATCTAAAATGGTAGATACATGGCCAATTTATCTCAATGAAATCTATCAGAAAACTCATCTGACATGAATAATTGACTTAAATATGTAAACACTATCTGAAAGATATTTGACAGACAACTCCATCATAGTGAATGGAAAGGTTTTATGTTAGAATGATCATGGGACAAATGAGTAAGATGAGAATCTGTGCAACTGTACATTCACTATACTGTAAGTATATAAATTGTTTCCTAACTGCAGTGGTATAAATCAAGGTTTGACCAAATTGCAGGATTACCAAATGACCCCTACTACAGTGTATGATGTCATCAGTAATGTGCATATTACATCAGTTTGGGCTTCATCACAAAACAAATGCATTCTTCCTAGAAAAATAAAACAAAACTAATAAATATTGCATAATGTTCTTTGTGGTATCATGGTAAGGGAGGAAGGAGAACTATTTACTTAACACCATCTAAATCAATTAGTGTTGCTGCATTGAAATTCTCCTTTCACAACCATCACTTCTGCTTTTTAAAATGCAAGTGTGGAAATGCTGAGTTAGGCTGATGCCCCATGTTGTGGAAACACAGCTTTTTTTGTTGCAGATTTTGCTGTGTTTTTTTGAGCCAAAGCCAAAGAATGGCTACAAGGGGAATGGGGAATATATAGAAATATATAGGAAGCACTTATACTTCTACCTTCTGCTCAATCCACTTTTGGCTTTGGCTCAAAAAATGCAGCAAAATCTGCAACATAAAAAGCTGTGCTTCCGCAACGTGGGACCTAAGCCTTACAAGACATTGCCAAGTCTACTGATCTACATGGGCATAAAAACTACTAAGGGAGCTGCCACACTGTGAAGCTCTGTCCGCATGCTGGGCTGAGTAATGGCAGCCGGTGTTTTCAACAATAATATTGATTACAACTTATTCTCCCATTATTTTCCATATGGTTTTGCAGTATGTACACATTAATGGCATAAATTAATGAAATCCAGGTAATAAAGATCAATTTTTTTCCATGTATGAGTAAAATAGATTTCCACTAAGGCTAGGTTCAAACACTGGAAAATGTGAAATTCCTCTTCATTTTCCGCTGTTGTATTTGGCCGTGGGATGGCTTTCCCCTGCTGATTAGGCCCGGATAGGCTCCTGAGCCGCGTGTCCTGCTGCAATCTCTGCCTCCCATTGAAAACAATGGGAGGCAGATTCGGGGCGGAATCTGCAACGGACTCAGGGGCGGAATCCACTCCAAAATCTGTGGCAAATTCCTCTGTGTGAACGTAATCTAACCCAGGTAATCCTTTTTTTGATATTTGTTCTTTTTTCTCCCCCGAAGCCTTTCCTGTATATTTCTGTGTGCATGGACTCCACTTCCAGTTTTCCAAACTTTTGGAACCCCCCCTTGGAACTATCTCCGGTGTCTGCTCTCATCATTTCATATCTCATTAGCCCACCCACAGCACTTGCTGGCACCATCTTTGTCTTCCAATCTAGCATTGTAAGCCAGTCTAGTAACCTCCATGCCTACCGCATGCACTGGTACTGAGGAATATGTAAAGAACATACGTGGAGGAAAATGTAGGAGAGACTTTGGAGGTGAAAAACAAAGATAATGGGAAAATTGTACTAGCTGCATAAATAAAAGCCTGATTAATTCTTATATGGCCAAAAATATAATGGGTATAGAATAACTCCTTTAGGCTAAGGCCTCACATAGCAAAACACATTGCATTTTTTCCACACCATTTTTCATTGCATTTTCACAGAGTTTTCCTCTGCAGACTTTCTGCCCCTATTATACCGCAAGTATAATTGATACACTGCGATTTTCAAAAATATTTTTCTGCAATGTGTGGATGGGATTAGCCAGAATCCCATTCACTTTGCAGGTACTGTAAAACACAGCTTTTTTCTGCTGCTGCATTTCCGCTGCAGCCAAAATGCTACGTTTTCTCAATTCTAGCTCATTTAGTTTAGTAAATCTCTAGTGTGTGCAGCTACTTTGTCTACTTTTTGCATTGCTACTCCAGTCTTCAGTTATCAACCTGTATCCCCTTTGAAATTTGCTAACAGTAAATATCCCCAGTAAACACTTGCATTTCCTATAAAATAATTCTGGAGCACCTTTATGAATAAATTGCCACCTGGTTTTACCATTCCGCTTGGTTATGTCACTGCACTGCCTGGCACTATTAACATTGATTGGACAGTCTGAGAGTGCTCAGGGTAGGGACACAACCCCAACTGGTAGCAACAGAACATCACAGCTCTAAGAAAAGAGACTCATTTATTGTTATGTTATAGGGAATGCAATTTTTCACTAAAATAGAAGTTCAGAAGAGCTGACAGGTCCTTTCAAGGCGCAACCCCTACTTTTCAACTGTAATATCTATCACTTTATCCAAGAATAACTTAATAAAATGCATTTACTTATCCAAGTGATTCTGAGATTGTTCTCTCATGACACAATAGGGGAGATTTATCAATCTCTCTACGGTTCTCTGGTGTATAGGGATGATATTGTGGTGCACATTTAGTGCAAGACTCTTCCTTGCACCAAACATGCACCACAACCACCGTTTTGTGCCACACTCGACACATTGTGGTCTCAGCTAGACTAATTCCAGTTTTTTGGCGTGAGCTATATTGGAAATCAACACTAGTTCCTATCTGCCATAGATTTCCATTCTGGTGCTGGGAGATGTAGGTGATATATGAAGGGGCCAGAGGCTCCTCATAAATCACTCATTCCCTGCACCAGTCAGGGTCTTTATTAACCACTTCCGGACTGCCCATTGGGTTTTTATGTCCGGAAGGTGGTTGTCTAGTTCTGCAAGGACGTACTGGTAAACGTACTGGTAAATTGTTCAGCTGCTGAAACGGGGGAGCTGACTGTAACTTCAGCCGAAGCTCCCAGCTAGAAGACAGGGAAGGTTTATTACCTTCCCTGCTTTCCTAATCGCTGTGTATACAGCGCTCAGTGAGTGCTGTATACACCACTATGGGCTTCACCATCTTGCAGCTCCCTTCTGATCCAGCGGTCACGTGATCCGCTGGGATCAGAGTCTTCTAGAGCTGCTGGGTCCTACAGGACCCAGATCAGCTCTATAGTAATGTGCAAGTAACATGTACAATGTACCAGCCTGTTACAGGGAAAATCAGCCTCCCCAACAAAAAAAAAAGTGATCAGATGTCCCCAAAGGTCTATTATGACCTTATGGGGAAACAATGTAAAAAAATAAAATAAAAATAATAGAAAAGTTAAAAAAAAATTGTAAATAAAATAATTTTAAAAATAAATAAAATAATATGCCAATAAAAGGCCCTTATTACAGGTTATAGCACCACCCCCGACGACACCATACAAAATAGAAATTACTGTAACGGAGAGTAAAAACTATTTTATACAGTTTATTAGTAGCACTTTGTGTTAATAAATAAAAAAAAAAATGAAAAGTGAAAAACAGACATGTTTTCCCTCCTTTTTTTTTATATTTTCCCGGATATAAAAAAATTAAAAACACATGCAAAAATAAAAACAACATAAAAATAAAGCAGAAAGACCCAGAAATTAGTTGAATAACGCAAATGCTAAAAATGTTATATCCCTCCAAAACTGCACATACAAAAAAAACTTGAAAAAGTGCGTGGTCTGGAAGAGGGGGGTAAAGCATCTGGCATGGAAGTGGTTAAGACTGGAGTACAATATGCAATCTTAGTAAATCTGCCCCTATATATTTTATGTTGGTGATAAATTTTGGTTGTTACTTTGTGGGGGAAATTTATCATCTCTTTTATCATCCCAATTTTTTGGCATACAGGGCATGAAAGTCACAATTTTTTTTCCCCAAGTCATGGTATTGAAATGAGGCATGGCATGGTCATGGAGCTTGTCAGATTTATGATTATTTACACCAGATTGGCATAAATGATACCTGAAATCCATACCACCTGTGAGCATGGCACTGCTGGATGACTTGGCACGTGTAGTACAGGGATTATCAAGACAGGCATTCTAAATGCTGGTCATGATAAATATCCCCCTTTTTGTTTATTTATTTATTTAAAATAAATAATAAATTTACTGAAAATGAGAAAAATTATAAATTTTCAGAATTTCAATTATTCTGCTTGTAAGACTGATAGTCTTACCATACAAATTGGTTAATAAGTAACATTTACTTTATATCTAATCATGGCTCACTAAAGTTTTAGTAAAGCAAAATGCAGGTAAAAACCACCTTGAAAAAAAAATGTAGTGAAAACATATTGCATTTTTTTCCACAGCTTTTTTCACTGAGTTTTTAATGTTCTCCTTTGTGTTTTTTCTTTCTCTATTATATCTAACGGGGAAACACTTGCAATTCCGCAGCTAAAATTATCATGTTGTGATTTTCAAAAATGCATACATTTTTGAAAACTGAGCTTTTCTGCAGCTTTTTACCCCACAATATGTGGATGAGATTGTACTATAAAATGCATCATTTTTTTCCGCTGCGTTTCTGCAGTGTGGCGCCTTAGCCTTATACTGTACAAATATACATCCAATCAGAAAAATGCAGAGATGACACAACAATATAAATGGGTATGGTCATAAAGAAATGTCTACTATAACTTAGAGCCATAAGCTGTGTACACACTGGCTGAAATTGTGTGGGTTAGCTACTGTGAATTTGCCGGCATCCAACATATGGCACTTTACAGTTGCTACATAGTGGATGGGATTTAGCCCTTTCCTATTGCAGCCATTTTTTTATTTTTGCTTTTTACTCCCTTCCTTCCAAAAGCCATAACTTTTTTATTTTTCAATTCGCAAAGCTGTATAATGGCTTATTGTTTGCGAGACAGATTGAACTCCATAGTGGTACCAATTAATATTCTGTACAATATATTGGGAGGCTGCAGAAAAATTCTGAATGGGGGGATTTAGAAAAAAATGCATTTGTGCTATTTTCTTATGGGTTTTGTTTTTACACCATTCGCAGTGCAGCTGAAATGACATATTAGATTTATATTCTGCGGGTTGCTACTATTATGATACCAAATTTATATAGTTTTTATGTTTTAACACCTTAACAAAAATCCAAAACATTGAAAAGAAAAAAAAAGTATCTTTTTGCAGGAACAGTTGTACTTTTTAATTATACCATTTTGGGAAATGGCTGATATTTTGATCACTTTTTATTCCATTTTTTTATATGGTTGCTGTTCAGGCATCGGATGTGGGTATACCTAATCTGTTTATTTTTATTTGTGATCTAGGGAAAGGGGGTGATTTGAAATTTTAGGTTTTTCTTCTTTTTTTTTTTTTTTAAGACCCCCTCCCCCCCAGGGGAGATGAACCCCAGAGTATCTTATCATTAGTACAATATATTGCAATCCTAATCCAGTATATTGTGAAATCCATTCAGTTCTATTCTGGCAGCCTGTAATAGAATTATACTAATGACAAGCCAGGGAGCCTTCAATAAGCTCCCGTCTGTCATGGGTAACAGATCGCCGCCCTCTGATCTCATTCTGGGGCATGGCAACTTTCAGAAACATAACGGCACGCAGTCAGTAAATAGATGCCTCGGTCATGTTTGACTCTGATCGAGGGCATTGTCACAGGGTCTCCACTATGTAATACATGTTTAAAGACCCGACATCCACTGTAATAGTATGGCTAAACAAATCCCATCCACATGCTTCATAAACAAGCCCCATCTCCAAGTAATGTGCACTGTGGATCTTAAATCCATTGAGTGGGGGGAATCTGTATACAGAAGACTGAAGCTCCTGTTGCTAGAAACAGAGACCTAGAGAGAGGAGAGTAATGGGTTTTTTATTTTTATGGGCCCCTCAGCAGCACTGAGCAAAGAATAACAAAACAAGTCACCTCTTAAATTTTATAGATCTCAATTACTGGGGGATTGTTAACCCCTTCCCAACATCCGCCGTAATAGTACGGCGGATGCCGGGTGTTTAAATATGGTGGCTGCTGATCGTGGGCATTAACCCCTCCTCTGGTGCCTCGGCCAAAGCTGACCAAGATGCCGTTTTACCGACAGCGCGCTGGCACCTGGAGCAATACAATAGTAAAAAAAAAAAAAAAAAAAAAAAAGTTTTTAAAAAAATATAAAAAAGAATAAAAGTTCTAAATCACCCCCTTTCCCTTTTACATATAAAAGTAGAATATTACTGTGAAACACATACACATTAGGTATCCCTGTGTCCGAAAATGCCCGGTCTATGAACTTATAAAAATATTTCTCCTGTAGGGTGAACGTCGTAGTGGGAAAAAAAATTCACAAGTGCCGAACTGCTGCTTTTTTCGCCGTTTCGCCTCTGATTTGAATAAAAAGTGATCAAAGCAATAGACATTCCCCAAAATGGTATAACTAAAAAGTACACCTGGCCCCGCAAAAAAAAGATGCCCTATGCTTCCCTGTACAGCTGCAGGGACACCTGTCAATGTGACCTTGCAACTGTTGCAAAACTACAACACCCATATGTTATTAAATTATTAAATATTTTACCACATTTTAAGCTTCAAATTTTTTTCCCCCTAAAACCTAGGTGAGTCTTATGGTCCGGTGCGTCTTATAGTCCAAAAAATACAGTAAATACTGTGAAACACATACACATTAGGTATCCCTGTGTCCGAAAACTCCCAGTCTACAAATCTATAAAAATATTTTTCCCGTACGGTAAACGCCGTAGCGGGAAAAAAAAAATCAAAAGTGCCAAACTGCCATTTTTTCACTGTTTCGCCTCTGATAAAAATTTGAATATAAAGTGATCAAAACAATAGCAATTCCCCAAGATGGTATAACTAAAAAGTACATCTGGCCCCGCAAGAAAAGACAACCTATGCATCCCCGTACACAGAAATATAAAAAAGTTATGGGTGTTAGAATATGGCGACTTTTATAAAAAAAATTTTTTTGCACAGTTTTGGATTTTTGTTGAGGGGTTAAAATGTAAATAAAACCATATAAATTTGATATCCCCTGAATTGTAACATAGAATACAGATGACATGTCATTTTGGCTGCAGAGTGAACGCCATAAAAATGAAGTCCGTAAGAAAGTCGCACAAAAGCACTTTTTCTTCAAATCCACCCCATTCTGAATTTTTTTCCAGCTTCCCAGTACATTGTACAGAATAATAAATGGTAGAATCATGAAGAAAAATTTGTTCCGCAAACATTAAGTCCTCATATGGGGTTTGGGTGGGAGTCAAGAACGAAAAATTTCTACAGAGAGAAGGAGTTAAAGAGACATAAGGTGCGCTGTATGTTGGGCTACTAGAGACTAAGGGGACCCTATATTAGCCCCTGGGCATTTTCTTTTTCAATATTCATGGCTAACAACACATCTGAATATACAAATAGTTTGTACAGATACAGATCAAGATTAGATCTAATGTTAGTGTTAGGAAAGGGTAAGTTAATTAATAACCAGTGTGAAATGTGTGTTAGTGAGACTTTGAAAAGAATTTGTTATCACACTAAGAAATATGTGTAAGTATATGTTTTATCTGTGACAGGGGACTTAAATCATGGGCGTGCACAAGCAGTTGAAGGAACTATACCACTGAATGTCAGAGAGGTTTTCTGGGATTTAGATATTGATAACCTATCCTTAGCTGACTGAAGAGAATGTGATACTTAGGGAGGTGCTGCTTTCTCTTCTCAGACCAGTGAAATCGCGGTAAGGGTGGGTTCACACCTGCGCTTGGTGTCCGTCCGTCGCCAATCCAGTGAAAATCTCGGCGAACTGGATTGGCGTCGGATACAGACCGGTCAGCGGCGCATTGGTTAAAAACCCATTCATTTGAATGGGTTTTTAAAGCAGTGCGCGGGTGTGCTCTTACACCCTCTGCGCTGCGAATCCTTTTTTTTTCGTCGGAAACAAAGTCGGACATGCAGGACTTCGTGTCCGACGAAAAAAAAAGGATTCGCAGCGCAGAGGGTGTAAGCGCACACCCGCACACTGCTTTAAAAACCCATTCAAATGAATGGGTTTTTAACCAATGCGCCGCTGACCGGTCTGTATCCGACGCCAATCCAGTTCGCCGAGATTTTCACTGGATTGGCGACGGACGGACACCAAGCGCAGGTGTGAACCCACCCTCATTAGTCAAATGGTTATGCTGCATTCAAATTAATGGGATTGAGCTGCAATACCAAGCACAACCACTATCAGACCCTCATTGATCTGATACTGTTGACCCAACTCCAAACACTTTTTCGGACAGTGGTAATGTGGACACTTAAATCTGTCACCTGACCTGTCTGTTTTAATAAATTCTTTATTTTGCCATTAAAAAACAATTCTGGTTGTGCCATTCCAATGATTGGACAGTGTGAAACTGTGTAGGGACACACACCCCAACTGGTAACACTCAATTGTGTGTTTATTCACAATTTCCTAGTAGAAATAAAATAGGAATGGCAAAATACATTAGTTACAAGAAAGATTCTCCAGGACTGCTATTTCACAGGGAGTATAATTATTCTATAAAAAAAATCTCAGAAATAGTGTCATATCCCCTGGTAGTACCTGCAAGAAAGGTTTTACATGGTTGTGATAAATTTTAGAAATACCTCCATAATATGCCATGTACTAAAAATAACATTTTTCATCTCTATGAAAAAAGGGAGATTGAGGTACCTTAGGAGCCCATCTACTTCTTTTGAGAAAATATTATGGATAAGTAATATGGCTACAAGGTCTTACACTCAGAAACTCCAAAAAAAAAGAACTACTTTTGGTATCCCATGTGTATTCTTTTGAGCAAGTAGACATAGTACTATGGTTGCAGATGATGGATGCAAAGGCACCAGTCAGGCCATGCCACTCTTGCAGCAGGTGTCAACTTGTGTTCTATCTACTGTCTGCTATTGTCCATCATACACTGGACTCTAAGAATGTGACTATAGATTAACACATTGAGGTTGGAAGAAAAATATAGGAACATCATGCAGACTGTTCAGACACAGTTGCAGAAAGTATGGGATACAACAGTGTTAAGCATCTCAGGTGCTATTCACTTTTAGCCTATAGGTATATGTGAATATCTTAAGTATCTTGCTTTGCAGATAACTAATACAAATGTTTAATTCCATGGTTCCTGAACTGCCATGTCTGAGAAGCTTCTAAATAAAGTGCACAAATAAAGACTGTGGGAGATAAGTCATAAAGTTAGTGATAAGGTCATGACACCCTTTGTGGGCCAATTGACCAAGTACCCCAGTTAACTGTCGTTGTCCTAATTGATATGAGCTAAGTGCTAGCGGCGAGAGATAGACACCAGACACAGAGCTGGTATGAACCCTCTTTCTTAGCCAAATACAGGGACACACACTGAACCTTTATTAAGACAACATAAGTTCATATATCAGCAAATATAGGAAAGGGTTAACATAGCAAGGTAAGTCCTCCTGTTCAATCCTAATTGGTGTAGTATATCTTGAATGCATAGATAACAGATATAAGCAGTTCCGTATATGGTCAGCCATCTTCTGTCTTGCGCTGTGATGTAGGGAGGTGTCTTCTGGCAGGAAGCCAAACACATGTCTTCTTGGACACAAAGGATTCTCACTTTGGTATGCAGACACTATCTGGTAGTGTAACATTACATTACACTGAGTTTCAAGCATAAACAACCATATCTAATATTTAACTTTAAGGATAACAATGTTTTTTACACACAGTACACCTTAAGCAGATATGAAAACATAAAACAGATATAAAAGTATAAAATTATAAAAAGTTCATTATGATCCTTCACATTAGTATGTAAAATATCTTAGACATTTCAATAGTACAGCAGCTGTGGAAGACCTTCTTATACTTTACTGGGCAGTGAATGGTATCTATAGAGAAACTGGCCAATTGAGACTTAAAGAGGTATTCCCATGCCAAAAATTGTATTTAAACTAGTGCATGAAAATTTAATAAGTTAAGGAGAAATTCACTGAGATCTAAACCATGTCCATGTTTTAATATCTTTATAGCTTCTAATGGTTCTGGCCACTGCTATGGTCGTGCAATTTTGGCCCTGTTTGTGCAAATGCCCCTACATTCTTTTCTGTGTTCCTGGCTGGCTTAATGGGAGTGTGCATTTCTAGAGCATGTGCAGAAGCTATCATCCCTTATACCTCTCTGTTGCTCAATGGAAGTGAATAGGACTGCTCCTGGACATACAAAGTAGCTGTTCTATTCTGCTGTTCTATGCAGAGTAACATGGCATTTCCCTGAAGTGTAGATTATGATGTTAATCTGTCTTCCCTTAGTCCCAACAGCAGCACAAAACTGGGGTATTACTGCCCCTGTGTGCTGGTAGGACAGAATGGAATTTTTAATGAACAATTAAATGGTTAAAAATTAACCCCTCTCCCTCCTCAATATAAGGAAGGAAGTACCAACCCCCCCAAAGTGTAATTATAAAGAAAAAAATACATAACACATAGGGAGGGAGCCCTGTGCTTCTGTTGGGACTAAGGGAAAACAGATTAACATCATAATCTATGCTTCCCTGTCGTCCCACCAGCAGCACAATACTGGGGATCTAGCAAGAAGAAATCCTAGGGAGGGCCCTCTTGAAGAACAGAACTTAAAACGGAATGGCCAAAGGAAGTGGCCTCCGTACCCCGGGCGTGAAATCTATAATGATTTACAAAGGTATAGAAAGAGCTTCAAGAAGCCGCAGAACTGATATGTTCCAAAAGAACAGAGTTCCATTCTGCTCAGGAGGAGGAAACGGTTCTCGCAGAATGAGAATGACAGACTCAGGGGGGGTCTAACCCCTGTGAAGTAAAAGCCAAGTTTAGGGATTCCTTAAACCAGCGGGCCAAGTGGGTCTTAGAAGCCTTGAGCCCTTTATTCTTCCCAGCAAAAGACAACTTCCTCTGGAGTTGACGGACTGGGATAGAAGACTGGCAAAGAAATAACTTGGTTCAAGTTAGAATATGAGGGTACCTTAGGGAGGAACCCTGGCATAAACCTCAATTGCATTCTATCCGGATGGAAGGAAATGTGAGGTTCTACTGAAAATAAAGCCTGAAGTTCTACAAATCTCTTAGCTGAAAAAAAAAGACTATTTTTAGTGTAAGAAATTTTATATCAACCTCTTCCAGAGGTTCCAAAGGGGGCACATCCCATAACCCCTTCAAAATTTGTGGACAAATCCAATTGAGGAACTGGGTGGGTAACAGGCAATCTGAACCTGCATGCACCCTTAACAAACCTTTTAACCTGCAGGTTTATGGAAAGCTGCTTACCTAAGCAGGCTGAGAAGGCTGCAACTTGAACCTTCAAAGTGGAAGGACTAAGGCCTTTGTCCAAGCCATCCTGAAGGAATTCCAGGATCTCTGGTATGGAAGGATCAGAACTCTCAATTCCTTTGCTTGATGCTCAGGAGATGTTACGAATCTGGGCATAGTTCTTATTCGTAGACTCTGCTCTAGTGAGAGAGATAGTACTTAGGACAGCTCCAGAGAGTCCCTTAGATTGTAATAGGGACTGGTCAACCTCCAGGCTGTCAGATTGTAAGATTTCAGATCCTGGGCCCCTGGGACACCAGGTTCTGAATCGGGGGAAGCCTCAAATATTTCCCATGACTCATCTTTATGAGAAGGGAAAACCAGGCTCTCTTTGGCCAAAATGGAATGATGGCGATTACAGAGACTTGGTCCTGTCTGATCCTCATCAATACCCTTGGTATGATGGAGGTTGGAGGGAATATGTATGTCAGCCTGATCCTCCAAGGGGTGGACAGGGCATCCGCAGCCCAGGGATTGTCCTCCTACAGAGCAGGACTTCTATACCTTGTCATTGAGTCTGGTTACCATCAGGTCTACCTCTGGATGACCCCATTTCAGGGTGATTGCTTGAAGGACCTCTGGATGGTGAGACCATTCCCTTGGAGCAGTGATGTCATGAGTCAATTGATCCGCCACTATATTCAGTGACCCTCGGATATGTACAGCAGAAAGATGGATTTAGGTTCTTCTATGCTCAACTCAACATTTTCCCCACTTTGCTTAGAAGGGGTTGTGATCGAGTTCCTCCCTGCTTGTTCAAGTAAGGAACGGTTGTCATATTGTCCCTTCTCACTCGGACTGCCTTGTCTCTCAACTGGATGGCAAAGTGTCAAACACACCGCTCTGAGTTTTTCTCCAATTGGATGACATGATTTTCTCAGGGAAATTCCAAGACCCTCAGTTTGGAATGTCACTTAGGTGGGATCCCCAACCTGTGAGTGATGCATCCGTAGTCAACAGGGTCTAGCGAGGCTGGACCGTGGACTTTCGATCTCTTAGCAGGATCCACCACTTGAGGGACGAGTGGGCTTCCTTAGACAGGAAAAAACATCTGTCTAGACCGCTGGTTTTGTGATTCCAGGCCGAAAGGACTTTTCTCTGCAGGGGGCGATGATGCTATAACGCGTGCAGGAAAAAATAGGGACGTGGAGGTACGCGTCCTCAAGATCAGAGAGGCCATGAAATTTCTGGAGAATGGATAGCAGAGACTTTACCATTACCATGTGGCTCTTTATGATGGCTCTGTTTAGACTATTATCATCCTCTCTCTTTTTAAATCTCCTGAGGGTTTTGGAACTAGGAAGACTGGAGAATAAATTCCAGATCCTTGATGTTGCAGTGGATTCTCTTTCAATCTGTGCTTTCTTACATAGTCCAGTATTGAAGACCCTAGAGCCTTCTGACGGACAGCAGGGAGGCGAGTATTCCATAAAAATCTGTCCTGGGTGGGCACAGAAAAAACTAAGCTGTAACAGGACCAAACCATCTCCAAGACCCTTGAATCTGTTATACTCTTTTTCGTAGAAATGTAGAAAAAAAAAAAAAAAAAAGCAAGGCATCCCCACAGGAATTTCGTGTCTTGGAGGAGGGAGAAGGTAATAGCCAGACATCTGGCTTTCCGGTCGTCACGGGAGAAACAACGGTTTGGGGTTCCCTCTTTGGAGCCTGGAACATCCATGCATCTGACCTCTTGCAGGTGGCGGTCTTGGAGGGGACTGTCCTCTGCGACGCTGTATGCCCCGTCCAGGAGAGAACTGCGGAAGGGACTTTACTTTCTTTGTCTGCTAGTCCTTCCATAATTTTATCAAGTTCCTGCCCGACCTTAGGGGACGACAGGCAGCAGTCAGGGCCAAAGCCTTGGCAGATAACTTCACCTGGTGAAGAGAGGCTTCATTGAAATAACCAGTTTCACGGGCTATACCCTTCAAAGGGGACAATAGTTCCATCTGGGACCCCAGAATCAATATCTCCTTTTAATGAAGAGAGGTCGGAGAACAGCTTTCTGGCTACCTCCTAGTAGCGATACCAATCGAACACTGTGCAGGGGAAGCTGTCTATTGCTTTTCTTAGGGAGCACTCTGCTCGGTGGTACATTGGATCCTAAAGGTTAGGTCCGTCCTCAGAGGGTACAAATTTTTTGGCAACTGCCATTTCAACCTTAGGCAGAGGACCTCAAGTTCCAACTGGTCCCAGATATCGGGAAGAGTGTCTTGAACCTCTCGGATAACAAGCAGGACTTCTCTAGGTGTTTCTACTTGGTAGACATAACTCCTTTAAGCATGTCGTCCACTTTGAAGGCCCCAGGCCCCATAGATGTGGAACTAGAGGCTTCCCCACGGTCAACATCATGGTCACCTGACTTCAATAATCTTCGAATTTTCTCTAGAGAAAAAAGCGATTTCGCTATATCCGTATCTGAATCCCCAGATGAAGAATTAACTTCCTTTATGATCCTGAACTCCTCGTCAGATCGTATGACAGAAGCGGATGTCTCACTGCGTCTAGGCCGATTGGAAAAATGAGTTAAGGACTCTTCAAGTCCTTCCTGGTGTCCTGGACATACTCCTTGACCCGAACCACATCTCTGATAGTTGGTTCCTCTGGGCGGCACTGTTGGCATGTATTAAATTCGTAGCCGTCATTGGCAAAGATGTTTGCGTTTAGACACAGACCTAAGCCTGAAGGACTCGTCACTGCCAGACGCAGAAGAAGACATATAGAAAAAAAAACACAAGAAAAAGTTAGCCTAAAACCTTAGGCGAAAAACAATGAGAAAAGGAAATTAATATTTACCTTAAGTCAAGTATAAGGAAAAAAAATAGCAAAACAAGAAAAGCACAACAGAATGTCTGTTGAAATGAACCTGTAAATGCACAGTGTGCACGCTCTCTGCCAATAACAAAGAGGAAGAGGAAAGGAAGCAGCACACGTATGTAGAAAATAAGTACAAAGACACTCCCACTTCCTGACACAGGTTACACAGAGAATAAACACTTTTTATTTATTTATTTTTTTACCTTATTCTCTCCAGGGAAGAAAAAGGCTGCACTGCAAAGATTTTATGTAAAAGAGGGTGGAAGTTAAGGAAAAAAAGATTTCCTAGCCAGCTCAACCCCTCCCATTGTCAGTACAGGGAGGGGGAGTAAAGGAGATCTGCTGAACTAGCAATGATGTCATAACGTACGCAAGCAGCGTACACTGGACTCCGGCATCCCCATCCAGGAGAAAAGGAGCAGGAAATGCTGTGCATTGAAAAAAACACACACACACACACACCAAGCAATGCAAGGCTTACAGAGCCGCAAGGGTTCAATGCGGACACTAAAGGCAGCAGGCTCAACTGCCTGCCCATTATGAGCAACAGCTGAGAAAAGGTCTTTCCCTGCAGCAAAGTCAGGAAAGACAGAGTTTTAAACCTTGTATTTTGATCCAACAGGAACCAAAAGCAGAAAAAGATTACTCACAACAGGAGGATAGAAGACGAACTCAAGCAGGAGTGAGGAGGGTAAAGTCATCCAGAAACCTGGACAACACTATAGGGAAGGAATAACCTTCCCTCCACCTGTCCCATAGACACAGGACGGAAAAAAACATGTTGTTGGGGGTTGGTACTTCTTTCCTTATATTGAGGATGGGGAGGGGTTAATGTTTAACCATTTAATTGTTCATTAAAAATTCCATTCTGTCCTACCAGCATACAGGGGCAGAAATACCCTAGTATTGTGCTGCTGGTGGGACGAAAGGAAAACTCTTATGATATGACTCTGGGGCTGGCAGTACAATAAAGGAATTAGTTATTGTTACAGGGACACTTTGTCTGACTGATATGCCTGTGCCAGGATCAGGGCTGGACTACCTATCTGGCAATTCTGGCAAATGCCAGATGGTCCAGAGACCTCAGTGGATCACTGCAAACTCCAAGCAGATATTGCCTTATTTTGGTATGAATAGTGCACCTCAGTGCTGCAATACAATGATGCATCCATTTCTATGTAGAAATGAGTAACATTTCTGTATTTGACAAAACTTAGGTGTCTTCAGAAGCAGTGAAATCTAAAATATTATATAGGGGATGTAGCTTACAGGTTCAACATACTGCAAAAACAGTGAAACGGAAACCTATATGCATAAAAAGCGGTTTTCACCTGGGAAACCCGCGGACACCATAGACTATAATGCAACACTTTTCTCTCCGCATGTTTTGTGCAGAAATCGAGTGGAAACCACCCGGACCCCATTATAGTCTATGGGGTCCGCGGGTTTCCCAGTTGAAAACCGCTTTTTATGCGTATAGGTTTCCGTTACCAAGCGGACTCCCCAAATGGAAAGCTGAACGCAGATGTGAACCGACCCTAAGAAATTCTTGGACTATTTTTGTGTTTTATATAAATCCTAACTTTATCAGCCTGCAAAGATTTTTATATTATACAATGTGTACCAATTCATACTTTGTAATTTATGTTGTATTGTCATATACATTGTATTGCATTGTGTTATCAATAAAACGATAAAAAAATTAAAAAAAACAATAAAATATACAAAAAACTAAAATATAAATATATACAATACATAATAATAGATATATAGCAACATAATTAACAAACAAAAAAAAATGATTAAAATATGCATTAAAAATATATACATCATTAGAATATGCAAATGAAACCCATACCTATAATTTCTGTGATGGTCCCAAGCATCTATGACCATAGATATTACACCATAAATCTACCATACAATAAAATATTGCAATACTGTGTAATGTGTGCCATAGCTGAGTTAGGCTAAGGCCCCACGTGGTGTCCCGCAGCAAAAAATCACTGCGGGAAAAACCCCGGCGGCAATGCATCGCGGTTCTTCCCGCAGCACTTTAGACAAAAAGTTTGCAGAGGTTTCCTCTGCAGACTTTCTGTTTCAATTATACCTATGGGGAAACGCTTAGGAAGCCTTTGCAGCTGTTTTGGGTTAATTATTCGAATTTTCTGAGATAATGACTTTTGGGGTTTTCCTTGGCTGTAAGCCATAATCATCAACATTAACATAAATAAACACTTGAAAAAGTTCACTCTGTTTGTAAATACTAAATATAATATATGTGTTTCACTTTTTCAATTGAATTACTAAAAAAAAACAACTTATTGACGATATTCTAATTTATTGAGATGCACTTGTATAATTGACACGCTGCGATTTCCAAAACTGCGCCGGTTTTGGAAATCACCGCGTGTCCACAGCACGGTTTTCACCGCAAAGTGGGCATGGGATTTGCTAGAATCCCATCCACTTTGCTCTGACCTTAAAACGCCGTGGAAAAAATCACGGTGTTTTAAGGTCAGAGCAAAGTGGGCCCCGGCCCTAAAGAGGTTTTCCAGGCCCAATAGAGTTTTCATACTGATGACCTATGCTCAACATAGGTCATAAGTATGTGATCCGTGGGGGTCCGACACCTAGACACACTGCTGAGATTAGCTGTGACCAGTATTCAAGTAATAGGAGGGTGCTGCAATTCCCTGGAAAGGTCATCAATATGAAAAATCCATTTGGGGCTGGAAACCCCCTTTAATACATGACAGTTTCTGAATGTTATATGGCAGACCAGAAGACTACCCCATTATCCAGACCAGATTTCCTGTGACAGATTTTCTGTTCCACCATATATTATACATAATAGCCATATTCTTTGAGAGGACCATTCCTCTAAAAGACCACTTTCAATGGAAGTTTGGGTGGTCCCCTCAAAGAAGTTTCACTGTGTATATTATCTCTTTCTTGATAAGCGGGATGGCACCCAATATTCCATTTCAGTCCACACAGACCTCTTGACAGGCAAATTTGATTATTTGCACAGTGAAGAACTCCATGCTCCCATATTGTTCTATTAACCCACTACTGCATTGGCATTCCAGCCACTGATGAGGCGAGTGGGGACCGAGGGACTTACAAGGTGCTCTTTTGTAGAGCAATGTGCCCACAGGAGGGTATGACTAGTGTGGCATACACACTGAAGAAGCCTGCGGCAACACAACCGAGGGCCAGGACCAGCCGCTGGAAGAAACTCTGGCTCATTAACCCCCTAGATGCAGTGATCAATAGCAATCATGGCATCCAGGGCATCCGAGGGCAAGATCGCCCCCCTTGTCACCCCTAAGACCCCCTGCGATAAGACTGCGGGTTCCGAGAGGTTGCCATGGCAGTCAGGAGATCGGGCCATGGCCTCCTAACTGACTTTGCATAGTTCCCTTAGGAACTAATGTGCAATGTTCTGCAATACCATGTATTGCATTACATTGCACTGGGGATCTGAGATCCCAGCTTCAAGTCCCATTATGGGACATGTAAAAATTTTGAAAAACAAAACAAAACACAAACATATTAAAAACATACACTAATAAACAAACAAATAAAAAGTAAAAAAAAAACACCTTTATATTTAGAAAATATATAATGTAAACAAAAAAATAAACAAACATGTTAGGTATCCCCACATTCGTATAAGTTCCTCATATTCAAAAAAATATATGGTGAACACCGTAAAAAAAAACCCAAAAATACCGCAATGCTCAAATTAACGTATTTTGGTCACTTTGCTTTCCCCAAAAAATAACATAGCGGTTAAACGTAATAAAAATCAATATAAATATGGTATCGCTGTAATTTTAATGACCTGCCAGACAAAGCTGCCCATGTCATTTTTAATGCAGAGGGAATGCCGTAAAAAAATGCAAAAAATTATGGTAGAATTTGGGGTTATTTCACATGGACCCCCAAAAAACGTAAATAAAAGCTAATCAAAACATTATATGTTCGCCAAAATGGTGGCAAATGAAAGTACAACTTGTCACACAAAGAATAAGCCCTAACATAACTATATCAAAAGAAAAAGAAAAAAGTTATGAATTTTGGAAGGAGGGGGGGGGGGGGGGGATATGAAAAAAGTTGCCGAGCATTAACTTACAAACTACCCTGCGTCCTTAAAGGGTTAAAGGGGTTATTTAGGATTTAGATATTGGTGACCTATTCATAGAAGAGTTCATCTTTATCAGATCATCTGGGGTCTGACAACCCGCAACCAACCAATCGGCTGATATTTGCACTCGTCGAAGCTGCAGTGTACAGAGCCAGAAACAGAAGGCTCTGTACACTACGTAGTGACCATATAGAAGTTACTACAACTCAGTCCTCATTCATTGGAATGGGAACTGAGCTACAGTAAGCAAATTAATTTATCTTCAAAACTGGATTACCAGGTGAGAAATCTGTAGTAAATTATGATAGCAGCAAAGTGGGTAAGATTTTGGCCAAATATCAGCTAAACAATTCAGAAAAAAATTTGTATGCAAATTAACTTCCTGTCCATATTTTTAATTTACAGCCTATTCTTTCTGCAGAGTTTCATGGCGGAAGTCACACTTTGACGTGCACAGGGTGAAATCTGTGGCACGGCCTTTACAAAATTTTAATGTGAAACATCAGCGGTTATGTTCATGTTGTGTTATTGTGTGAGGACAATAGACAGACACCAAAATATTTTATTTTATATTTTTGACCCTTAGGTTATATAGAAGATATCTGGTATTTAAATATGGCGGCCACTCAGCTCCTAATTTACAGCCTCTGGAATAAGATCCAGGAGCAGTGATTGTTATGACACTCGGGAGCCTATTGAAGCTTCCCTGGCTTGTCACTGTAGAAGTCTATTACAGGCTGTTCTAGGCCCCCTGCCTTCCAAATGTCATAACCTTTTTTATATTAAATTGTAATATTTATTAAAGTGTTTTACAATATATTATACAACAGTAAAAAGGAGTAAAGAAGAGCCACAACATGTGGCTTAACAGGGTAACAAAATATCCTATAGTCAAAGAGTACAAAAACCAGTAATAATGCAAACAAAAACAGAAAGACTAGACGGGGAGGAGGGAAGAGTGGGGGAGGGGGTGGTCTAGAGAGGGTCAGAAACCATGTAAAATGCAATAGGGGTCCCAATGCGACCAGATAGAATCAAAAGTCTCCACTGTGCGGCAGCAGTTAAAAATTCTAGGCTACGAATGTCCTTCATGCAGGTAATTAACTCAAACCTCGTGGGAGGGACCGCACTCCTCCAGTGACGGGCAATAAGGGTCTTTGCTGCAGTACATAGAGAAACAGCTTAGATGTCCTCTTGCCTAGATGTTTAGGGGGTAAGTTGAGCAAGTAAGTCATAGGGTCCAGCGGGACCCCCTGTATAAAGTGGGCCTCAATGAGGAGTTTCACCTCCATCCAAAAAGGACAGATAATGGGGCAGTCCCAGAAGACATGACACACCGTGCCCAATGAGGCCTGACATGACCAACACGAAGAGGGAATAGCGGGATTAAGGGTATGGAGCAGAGCAGGCGTGTGGTACCAATGCATAAGGATTTTGTATTGGGTTTCCTGAAACGTAATACAGGACGAGGATTTGGCAGCCTTGGGACCATATGATCTGCCACTGTCCGGGTGAGACCTGTCCATTCAGTGCTTCAGCCCACTTAGCCATGTATTTATGGGATGGGGGGGATAGTCCCTCAGGGGAAGATAAGAGCCTATATATACTGGTTATGAGCCCCTTTGTAGAGGTACCAGCTCGGCACAGTCGCTCAAAAGCTGTAGGAAGCGAGACTCGTGTGGACCCAAGCTGAGCCTGAACAAAGTGAGATATTTGTTGGTAATGGAACCATTCAGCGGCTGGCAAGTGCAAGACCGAGGTAAAGTAGTCAAAGGGCCTGAGCTCTAGGGTTGAAAGGTCAACCAAGTCTGCGATATGGAACAGGCCAAGCCTGCTCCAAGGCCGCACCATGGCAGAAGAGAGTCCCTCCGGGAGGAGTGGATTATAGAGAAATGAAATCATGGAGGAGGAACGGGAGGCTAAGGCAAATATCTTAGAGCAAGTGACCCAAATTGCCCATGTGAATCTAATAGGCCCCAGGAGGGGGATGTCAAGTGAGGATGAGGAGCGGGACCACAAGAAAGCATTTGGGTGCACAGGGGCCAACCAAAGCTTTTCTATTTCAACCCATTTGGTGTAGGCCTGGGAGGCCGCCCAAAACGGAATAGCCCGGAGGTGGGCTGTCCAGTAGTAATGCAGAATGTGTGGGACTGCCAGCCTCCCCTCAGCCTTGCCAGCCAGCATAACCGAACGGGGAATGCAATGGCGCTTAGCATTCCAGATAAACTGGAAAATTGCTTTTTGAAGGGATCACAGTTCATACCTCGGAACCGCCACTGGAAGTGTTTCGAAGTAGTAGAGGAGCTTAGGGAGGAGAGTCATTTTAACCACTGTGATATGTCCTATCAGGGAGATGTGAAGGGGGCGCCATTTAACCAGAAGTGAGCGGAATTCGTTGAATAAACAGGGATAATTAGCTGAGCATAGGGAGGAGTAGGCCAAAGAGAGCTGGACGCCCAAATAGCGGAGCAGGGTTCTCTCCATTGGAAGTTGTAATTAGCTCTAAGCAACTGCAATATGGTGTCTGGGACGTTAAGGGGGAGAGCTTCAGTCTTAGTAGGATTAACTTTGTAGCCTGACAGGCTACCGTAGTCCCCGAGAGTACTCAGGAGATTAGGGAGGGTGGTGTGGGGGTTGGTGAGGGTTAGAAGGACATCACCTGCAAATAGGGATACTTTAAACTTATCACAGACCGCAACTCCAGTAATGTCCGGATGCTAGTGGCTCAATATAAAGGGCAAAGAGGAGGGGGGAAAGAGGACATCCCTGACAGGTTCCATTACGAATGGGGAAAGGTAGCATTGGGGAGCTTGACAACTGCAGAGGGGGCTGAGCACAAGGATCGAATCACAGAAAAGCTCCTGAGAATCCAAATCGCTCAAAAGTGGCCAGCATAAAGGACCAGTCAAGGTGATCAAAGGCCTTTTCCGCTACAAGGCTTAAAATAAGGGTGGGAGTGGCTGAATGGTTGGCGACATCAATCAAGTCCACAGCCCTACTGTTGTAGTCTCCCCCCCTGACGGCAGGGGACGAAACTCACCTGGTCCTTGTGGACGAGAGAGGGAAGCCAACCGCTGAGTCTATTAGCCAGGAGTTTAGTGAATAGCTTAAGGTCAGTGTTCAGGAGGGCAATAGGGCGGTAATTAGAGAAGTCCTGGTGGTCTTTACCCGGCTTGGGAACTAGGGAAATGTGGGAATGGAGCATCGTTTGAGGGACAGGGGTGCCACCCAGGAACAAATTAAAGAGGCTACACAGATGAGGGACCAGTTCTGCCTGGAAGGCCTTATAATAAGAATAAGGGAACCCATCTGTACTTGGGGCTTTACCATTGGAAAGGCCCTTCATTATATCAGTAAGTTCTTCGCTAGTGATGGGGACATTCAGGGAGTCTAGCACCGAGGGCGGGAGCGCAGGGAGGTGACAAGTGGTTAGATAGGCATCCAATTCCAGGTGCCCCAATTAGGAGCATAGATGTTGCAAAGGACTATGGGCTGGCCATGAAGAAGACCCTCTAAGACGATATAGCGGCCCTGGGGAATCTAAGTGGGAAGTCGTGATAGAGATGGGGCAGGAACGGGACAGTAAAATAGCTACACCCCCCTTCCTACGATTATCATACGCTGAATAAGCGGTGGGATAGTAATGACGGGCAAAGTTAAAAGTGCCAGTGTGGTCAAAGTGGGTTTCCAGCAAAAAGGCAGCATCCGCCCAGAGGGACCGAAGTTCACGAAGCACCATGCACCATTTAAGGTTAGTCCCTTCACATTCAAGGTGATACACTTAGCCATTTGGTAGGATGGGACAGACAGTGGCAAATGTGGTATACAGTATAGCATAGGCAGGTCTCACCCAAGAAGAAGCAGGAGAGGAACTCAGGAGGAGGAAGCTCAGGAATACGAACCAACCAGGGGATAGCCATGGTCGTGGGACTCCAAACCTAAAAAAGGGAGAAAAGGAGGAAAGGACAAGAGGAAAAAAGACAAACGGGAACAGAGAACAAAAGACAAAACAACAAAACATAAGTCAAAGGCATCATGGACAGGACTAAATCTCCTGACCGGAGGCAGGGGAATAGAGTCCAAGGAGGTGTAAACATGTACACCAAGCGAGACCTACTATAGGGCCTCGTAGATGGACTAAGCCCCTAGTAAGGGGAGCGGTAGCGAACCGTTAGTAGACAGTCATGTGACACAAGTGGCAAGGGCAAACTACAAACGTGTGAAAAAAAAAAAAAGAAGGGGTAGGTAAGGACATGTCCCACCTGCTAGGTAGGCAACAGGAAGAATAGGGGCTATGGGACCAACCAGTATAGGCAAAAGACAATAAATGGCACCATTAAAGGGGGAAGAGTGTAGAAAGAGGGGAGAAGCAGCCGGAGTAGATCGGGGGGTGGAGGGCCCAACCGTTGTCTTTCAGGAGCTGCACCCGGGGAGGGCTGATGTCGTCGCCAAGATGTCAGCACGGTCCACACAGGAGGGGGTGGTGGTGGAGGGGCGACCATCTCCCAATCAAGCAAATCTAGAAGAGGAATGTCCAGGGCATCACAGAACTGCCCTAGGTCTGTGTGTGATCGTAGGGTAGCGGAGCGTCCATTAAACCGGGCTGTGAGGGCAAAAGGGAAGCCCCATCGGTAGGGTATTTGACGGTCCCGTAGAAGCTGGAGCAGGGGGCGAAGGTGCCTCCGTTTTTGGAGGGTAATCCAGGAGAGGTCCTGGTACAGCTGAATTTTTGCACCATCAAAATCAAAGTCCTTGAGACGTCTAGCTTTAGCCAGGATAGCTTCCTTCACAGTAAAGTCATGTACGCAGCAGATGACATCTCGAGGAGTGGGACCATTGCCCTTAAGGCGCAGAGCCCGGTGAGCCCGATCCAGCTTAATCTTGTGGGATGGAGGTTCCTACAGGACAGAGTTGAATATGGTCTCCAAAGTGACATGTAGATCCTCTGCCTGGGTGGCCTCAGGAAGGCCCTTGACTCTGATGTTGTTGTGTCTGCCTCTATTATCCAAATCTTCCAAATGGTGTTGCATATCTGTGATAACTTGGCACTGAGAGGAGAAAGAGTCCTGAAGCTGAGAAACATAAACCCGGGTCTGATCGGTCGTCTTCCAAGGTATCCACCCTGGACGCAATGTTTTGGAGATCTTTTCTCAGTGTAGAAATTTCCGCATGGATTTCTGCCCGTCATGCCACTGTGACTTCAGAAACGAGAGAGTGAAAATCATCTCTAGAAGGCAGGTTATCAAGCAGCTAGTGCCACTAAGATAGGATGGGGGAGGCTGGAGGAGCAATGCCCTGGTGAGGGAGTAGAGGCAGAGGACCCTTGGGAGCCTGCTGCAAACAGGGACAGAGAGGGGGTTGCCTCAATGTCCACGTCTCCCCCCCAGGAAGGTGCTGGTGAGGTCTGGGGGGGGGGGCTGCTGCAGAGAACTTGGTGAGGAGAAAGCCCCAGGTTTCGCAGGAGTAGAGGATCCCTCCATTCTCAGGTCAGTGGTTGTGGCAGCAGAAGGGAAGGAGGCAGAGCAGCGGGGCCCTTGAAGTACCGGCAGCCTGGATGATGGTGGGGTGCTCCCTCCAAGCTTGTGAGGGGAACCTGGGGAAGATGGCCGCCCAGGAATAACGCTAAAAGTTGGTGGGGGAGGGGGAGTACTTGCGGAGGAGAGCAGGTCCAGGGACGCAGGAGACTGCAGGGCCGCTGTAGCCATTGCCGGGGCCTCCCCAGAGGCGCAGCGTCGCAGGTCCGGGGAGCGCTGGGAGGCAGGAGCGGTAACAGCTCTGGAGGAGCCGGGCGGGACCACGGAGAAACACTGCTCTGGAGAGTTGCTGGTGGAGGCCAGGGTCTGGCAAGATGGCCACCGCCTCGTTGATATCCATGCAAGACAAGGCGCAGGGCGGAGGAAAGCGCTGAGAGACGGCTGGCTGGCCGTCGCAGGGATCCTCGAGGATGTTGCCCGAGGTAATTTCTTCCCCATGGGCACCTAGAAAAGCTGGGTTGGTCCCGTCAGGCTAGCAGGCAGGGCAGGAGCTCGGAGAAGAAGCGTCCGCTCACATTGAGCTTCAGGCCACGCCCCTGCCATAACCTTTTTATTTTTCCATTCACAGTTCCCTATGGGTGCCTAATTTTTGTGTTACAAATTGTACTTTGTAATGGTACCATTTAATATTCTATACAATGTAGTGGAAAAAAATTCAGATTAGGGGGGAAATAAAGAAAACTGCATTTGCGTTATTTTCTTACAGGCTGTATTCTGTGGGTTGGTTCGATTATGGCGATACCAAATTTATATTCCCCTTACGTCCGACAGCAGCACAATATGGGGTATCTCTGCCCCTGTGTGTTGTTTAGGACAGTGGAACCTTTAATTAGCACCAAATTTAAGGTGCCTCCTACTAGCCCTATAAGAGGGCACCTGAGACCTCCCTCCACTGTGTTTTTTTCTGTCCTGTGTGGGACAGGTGGACGGAGGTCTCTGGTGACCTCCCGTTGCTAGGGTTTTTTTTTTTTCCTAAAAAAGCTCCTGGCTTACCTTTTTTGGGGGTACCTCGGTCCTTTCCTACGTTCCTAAGATCCTCCGGTCCTTCGGGCCTTTTTCCGCCCCGCAGCGCAGCGTTACCCGGCTCATCGCTCTGCAGGCAGCGCGATCCCGGAAGTAAGCGGGGAACCTCTTCGGCCGGAACCTTTTTTCGGTCCCGTGTTCCCCGGGGAAGGAAGCCTTTGCGCACCACCGCGGCCTACTTCCGGTTTTCTCGGAAAAGTGCGGTAAGTTTGAAAATTGGAATTTTAATGGCAAAATATAGATTTGTTTTTTGCTGCTTGTATGTGGAGCCTCTGGCTTAGGCTTATGCTCCTCTATGTTCCATTATGGCATTTGACCTTGTTTGGCGCTGTATGAATATCTTCTTTGTTTGGCTCCTCCCCTCGCTGCTGTATTACATTTAAAAGGGCTTCAGTCCTTTACTGGGTGAGCTCGTGGTTACTAGCTCCTCTGCTGCGGTTTGCAGTGTCTGGGTTTTTCCTGACGGGATCTTTTTCTCAAGTGACCGATTTAAAAAAGTAAGGTACCCCTTGGTTTTTTTCTTCTTGTAAGCGATGCTTGGCAATCTTCTATTCTACATTGTCATGTGGCTTTTGATGTTTCAGATGTCATCTTCTGCATCAGGTAATGGCGATGGGCTTAGGAGGAAAAAGTCCTCTAAACGTAAACACCTAATGTGTTTGGATTGCAATACTCCTTTACCTGACGGCTATGATTTTACCCGCTGTCGCCAATGCCGCGGACCTCCGTCAGAAGAACCTTCTATAAGAGAGGTTGTCACCTGGGTAAAGGACTATATGGAGGAGTCTCTTAAGGAGATCCGTTCTTCCATCGCCCAGATTGCCAAGAAACCGCGGGTTGAGACACAGTCCTCCCTACGCATCACTGACAAAGATTATCAGATAGTGGACGAGACACTCTCATCTGACGATTCCACTGAAGATTCCAGCAGGCCGTGCTTCCCACTCGAAAAATTAAGCCGGCTGCTGAAGTCCATCCGGTCTAAGGATCGTGATGTTGACGGGGAAGCCTCCACGTCCACCTATAGAGGGCCTAGGGTCTTCCAAGTGGACGAGACATTACAAAGATTAATGTCTTCAGAATGGAAATGTCCTGAAAAACCTCTTGTGGTTTCTAGGAGGTTCAAGGCTTTATTCCCAGTTGCTCAATGGGATCAATGGGGTCCTCCTCCCAAGGTGGATATGGCGGTGGCCAAACTGTCACGCCGCACTATGGTACCATCAGATGATGGATCAAATTTGCACGACGCCATGGACAGGCGCATCAACAATACCCTCAAGAAGGCGTATTCAGCTGCCTCGGCCCAGACCGCTGTGGCGGTTGCGTCTTGTGAAGTGTCAGCCAAATTACGCACTGACCTGGTTCATCTCGAGAGGGACATCGATTCTGGAGTCTCCAGAGATGAGCTGCTAGGGTTTCTAGGCTCGGTTTCCCTGGCAGCTGAATATTTAGCGGAGGCCTCCCACCATCAATTAAGGCTGGCGGCCAAATCTCTGGCACTTACCACTGCAGCAAGAAGACCTCTATGGTTAAAACCCTGGAGAGCTGATTTCCCCTCAAAATATAATTTGTGCGCATTACCCTTTGAGCCAGGTAGAGTCTTTGGCAGTGCCCTAGACGAGATCCTGGAGGGCTTGGCTGATAGGAAGGGTAAAACTTTACCCCAGGCCTTTAGAGGTAGATCTAATTCTGGCCGTGGTAGAGGCTATCCGCCTCGTCGTGGACGGCAGTCCCAAAGAGGCTCTAGATATTCCTCTAGAGGCGCCGTCCGGAGATTCCCGAAGTCTGATGATAAAAAGGAGAAGCCTAGCTTTTGACATCAGGAGCAGTCTTCCTGTGGCCGAGATTCCTGTCGGGGGTCGTCTCCCCCATTTTTTCAACTGCTGGCAGGAAAAAATTCAAGACCCATGGGTCCTGCAGGTAATCCAAAAAGGATATGCAATCGAGTTCCTCCATCCTCCTCAGGATCGGTTTGTGTTAACTCGCAGCCTGCCTATAATGCAGCAGACTACATTGGAATGCTCCATCCGAGAATACATTCACAAGGGAGCCCTGGAGGAAGTCCCTTCTCTAGAAGAAGGATCCGGTGTCTATTCTCCCGTCTTCCTGGTACCAAAACCGGCAGACAAATGGAGAATGGTCATAGACTTAAGGTACCTCAACTGCTTCATCAAAAAGAAGCACTTCCGTATGGAAACCATAAAGTCTGTCACCACTTTTCTCCTCCAAGGCGATGTTTTCGTGACTTTGGATCTAAAAGACGCCTATTTGCATATTCCTATTTATCCTCCACACAGAAGGTTTCTAAGGATTGCCGTAGTAGTTTCCGGCCACACGAAGCATTTTCAGTTCACAGCACTACCCTTCGGGATCTCCTCTGCTCCCCACACCTTTACAAAGGTAGTGGCTCCTATAGTGGCCGCCCTCAGACTTCAGGGGATATTCGTGGTGCCTTATCTAGACGACTGGTTGATAAAAGCCCAGTCAGAGTCTGTTCTGCTCCAGCATCTACAGACAGCCGTGTCCCTGTTTCAGAGTCTGGGATGGCTTATAAACTGGGAGAAGTCGGTAACGATCCCTTCAACCCGAAGGAAGTTCCTCGGCTACTTCCTGGATTCAGTCCGCCTGCAGGTCTCCTTGACAACAGCAAGGAAGGAGAAACTGGTCGGTGCAGTCCGGCACCTCTTCAAAAAGCCGATAGCCTCCATCAGAACATTGATGAAGATCCTGGGCTTGATGTCTTCCTCAGTGGAGGCAGTCCCATGGGCTTTGTGGCACTTACGTTCCCTCCAGAAGGAGTTACTAGAGGCTTGGGATCGCACCCTTCTTACATTCAGCAAGAAGATTCGACTCTCCCCCAGGACCCGTCTTTCCCTCAAGTGGTGGTTGCACCTGAAAGACGGAAGGTCCACGGTCCAACCTTCTTGGACCCTGTTGACTACAGATGCATCCCTCTTGGGATGGGGAGCCCATTTGGACGAAAACTCCATAAAGGGAGTCTGGAGCGCTCCAGAAAGAAGGACCTCGTCCAACTGGAAGGAGCTCAGAGCTGTATATCGTGCCTTACTCCATTTCTCGCCTCTTCTCAAGGGAAGAGCAGTCAAAATCCGGTCAGACATGACCACAGTGCTGTACGTGAACAGACAGGGAGGCACCAGATCACCAACCCTCCTCAGGGAGGCAGATCTGATATTTACATGGGCAGAGAAAAATCTAACCCATTTATCCGCAGTTCACATCAAGGGCTCCCTGAACATAGTAGCGGATCGGTTGAGTCGGGGTCATGCCGTATCAGAATGGTCACTCAATCCAGAAGTCTTTCATCAGATTACCCTGAAGTGGGGTCTTCCAGAAATAGACCTCATGGCAACCCGACTCAACGCCAAGGTGGAGACGTTCTGTTCCCTTTACCAGGAGGACAATCCCTTGGCAGTGGATGCCCTGTCCATCCCTTGGAGGTCCAGGCTGGCATACATCTTCCCTCCAATTCCAATAATACCGAAGGTATTGATGAAAATCAGACAGGACCAGGTCTCTGTGATAGCCATCATTCCATTCTGGCCAAAAAGAGCTTGGTTTTCCCAACTCATGGAGATGAGTCGAGGGATATATTGGAGGCTTCCCCCCATCCAGAACCTGGTTTCCCAAGGATCTCTGAAGTGCCAGGATCTCTGGAGATTCAACCTGACAGCCTGGAGGTTGAGCAGTCCCTACAGCAGGATAGAGGACTGTCAGAGGCCGTCCTGAAGACCCTTTCTTCTGCAAGAGCAGACTCTACCAATAAGAACTACCAGAGGACAGCCAAGATTTTCATGGAGTGGTGCTCCAAGAAGGGTATTAATAATCTACAACCTTCAACGGCTGATATTTTAAATTTTCTTCAGGACGGTTTGGATAAGGGCCTTGCCCCTGCCACTTTGAAAGTGCAGATTGCGGCCCTCTGCGCTCATTTGAACAGACGTCTGTCTCAGGATCCTCTGGTTGCAAGGTTCCTTAAAGGGGCAATGAGGCTAAAGCCCTCAGTATCATCTCCAGTTCCCCAGTGGGACCTTGCGGTAGTCCTTACAGGCCTGTGCGGTCCTCCATTTGAACCCTTGGAGACTACGGAGCTAAAATATTTGGCATACAAAACCGTTTTTTTGTTGGCTATTACATCTGCCAAAAGAGTAGGGGAACTCCAGGCTCTCTCTTCTAGAGAACCGTACATTGTGTTTTTTGCAGATAGGGTGCACCTTAGATTTTTGCCTGGGTTTAACCCTAAGGTCCCCTCATGCTATAATAGCAATCAGCTAATTTCGCTACCAGTGTTTTTCCCCACTCCAACCTCTGAGGAGGAAGAAAAGCTCCACACCTTAGATGTGGTAAGGTGTCTGCGGATTTACCTATCCTGCACTCAACCGTTTAGGAAGGCCGAAAACCTACTAATTAATATGCAGGGTAAAAACAAAGGCCTCAAGGCTTCCAAGCCTACTCTATCCACATGGATCAAGGAGACAATTAGGTCTTCCTTCCTTATTCAGGAGTTACTCCCTCCAGTTTTTTCTACGGCCCACTCGACCAGGGCTGTGTCGACTTCTTGGGCTGAGGACCGGTCCTTACCTTTGGACCAGATTTGTGCGGCTGCATCATGGTCATCCCAGTTGACCTTTGTCAAACATTATCGTTTAGACGTCCGCAGTTCCCAGACAACTGCCTTTGGTCAGACAGTCCTTGACGTTGTAAGGCGAGGAAACCCTCCCTAGGGGAATTACTTGCTATCTCCCCATATTGTGCTGCTGTCGGACGTAAGGGGAATCGTTGATTGTAATGTCAATCTGTATTCCCTTAGTCCAGACAGCAGCACAAGGCTTCCCTCCCTAGAAGCTTGTTTCCTTTTACTTTATAATTTACACAGTGGAGGGAGGTCTCAGGTGCCCTCTTATAGGGCTAGTAGGAGGCACCTTAAATTTGGTGCTAATTAAAGGTTCCACTGTCCTAAACAACACACAGGGGCAGAGATACCCCATATTGTGCTGCTGTCTGGACTAAGGGAATACAGATTGACATTACAATCAACGATTGTTTTTTTAGTTTTTATTTTACGTTTTAACCCCAAAAAGGTGTCTTTTTAGTGGGGCCATAAATTAAAATTTTTATGTGAGGCGAAACAGCAAAATAAAAGCGCTTCAGCTTTTTTTTTCTGCCACGGCATTCACTGTATGGGAAAAATATTTTTATAAGTTTGTAGACTGGGTTTTCAGACACAGTGTGTATGTGTTTTGGGGTTGGAAATTCACAGCTAAAAAACGACATGGAAAAGACCACAGCGGAAATGTATCATGTTTTTTTCCTCAGTGTTTTTCACAAGAAGTCCACAGAATTGTTCTCTGCGGACTTTCTTCCTTTATTATACCTAAAGAGAAACTGCCAGTGTTTTCGTAGGTATAATTGACATGCTGCGATTTACAAAGACGCGAGCGTTTTTTAAATCACAGCATTTCCACTGCAGATTTTTTTCTGCAATGTGTTTATGGGATTAGCCAGAATCCCATCCACTTTGCAGGTACTGTAATATGCAGCGTTTTTTTTTTAGTAATAGTTTTTTTGTAATACGCAACGTGGTGGGTAATAGTGCGCAGATGTCATGTATTATATAGCAAAGACCTGGCACTAAATCCCACGATCGGTGCCCACACTGATCATGGGCATTAAGGCCCCTGACACCTTGGTCAAAGCTGACCGCAGCGCCATTTTCCCAGCGGTGCATGGGCACCTCCATTTTGGGTAGGATCACTGGTGATCCGTTGCCATGACAGCCAGGAGCCTATTGAAGGATCCTATTCTTGTCTGCCATTCATTTGTATGATAGGCTGTTTTATGGAGCCTGTCATACAAATGACGGAATTTTGCAATGTATTGTAATGCATTGCATTACTGATCAGACCCCCTGGAGTTCAAGACCCCTAGGGGGTCTGAAAATTACAGTTTAAATAAAATATATATACATATATATATATACAGTTGAAACCAGAAGTTTACATACACTATATAAAAAGACACATATGCATGTTTTTATCACTATCTGACTTGAAATCAGAATAAACCTTTCCCGTTTTACGTCAATTAGGATTACCAAAATTATTTATATTTACCAAATGCCAGAATAATGAGAGAATTTTTTAAGGCATTTTATTACTTTGCAGAAAGTAATTAGTATTTGGTACCATTGCCCTTAAACTGTATGACTTGGGTTAAACCTTTTGGATATCCTTCCACAAGCTTCTCACAATAGTTGGTAGGAATTTGGGCCCATTCCTCCTGACAGAATTGGGGTAGCTGAGACATGTTTGTAGGCCACCTTGCTCGCACCTGCCTTTTCAGCTTTGCCCATAAATTTTCAATAGGATTGAGATCAGGGCTTTGTGATAGCCACTCCAAAACATTGACTTCGTTATCCTTAAGCCACTTTGTAACCAGTTTGGCAGTATGCTTCTAGTCATTGTCCATTTGGAAAACCCATTTGCACCCAAGCTTTAACTTCCTGGCTAATGTCTTGAGATGTTGCTTCAGTATTGCCACATAATGTTCTTTCCTCATGATGCCATCTATTTTGTGAAGTGCACCAGTCCCTCCTGCAGCAAAACAATCCCACAACATGATGCTGCCACCCCGTGTTTCACAGTTGGGATGATGTTCTTAGGCTTGCAAGCTTCTCCTTTTTTCCTCCCTACGTAACAATGGTCATTATGGCTACTGTCTTTTTATAGAAGTGTATGTAAACTTCTGGTTTCAACTGTAGAAGCTAGTGGCGCTGTAATGTTTATCACAGCAGTTCTTGCTGGTCACAAAAGGGCTGAACAACAAAGTGCAAATAATGGAATAGTGGGAAGACAGTATTATAGAGCCATGGAACACGTTTACTTTTTATATAGAATTTTTGATTTGTAGGAAAAAAGAAACTGAAGATGAAAATATCCCTTTAACTCTAAATAGCTACAGTTCTAGCAACATTACCAAATGTCATGATACCACAATGGCAGTGCCTCAAACCTTAATATTGATTATTTGCAGGGGATTTCCAGCTCCTGCAAAACTATACTCTGTACTGTAGGTGGGCTTAGCTTCTCCATATCAAGAATACTGGTTATATTTCTGTACAAGCACAGCAGTGTAACACAATGCCCCAGTGAGCAATTATGTCTGGACCTTTTAGTGTCAAACTGGTCGACAGAGAAAAAAGTATAGTAATTCACTGTTTAAAATGCTAATGTTAGCATATTTACAATACTAGGGATGGTTTTGTTGGCAATACTGGTTATAGGTCCATTATAAATATGTATTTATAGATTACTGGCATGAAGTTTGATTTGTCATGCTCCAAATATCTAGACACGGGTGACAGGTATCTGTCGAAGGGTGTTATCATTGGGGACAATATTACAGATCTCATGTAACATAGTGGAGTTGCACATAAAATGATGGCAAGCCAGCAGAACACTCATCCCCTAACTATCTTGATGGCAAATGATGAATATGTGCCAGAATATATAACACATACTATATGTACAACTCATCAGCTGCTCAAGACACTGGTGTACGAAGGTGACAAGTAAGTGCATGCGTCCTTTGGGAGCTGAATCTTATGAGCAGCAGATGGACCAAGACAGTTGCACAAATGCATATCAGTCTCCAGATGCTTCTAAGACGTAACAATTCATTCAGCAACACATGCTCCTATAGATTTATGGTAATGAGAGAGTGGACAGACCAATAAGGACACTGTACTCTGTAATTGAAAATTTATGAGTGACACTACAAAATGAAAACCAGAGAGTAGAATCAGTTCTTCTGAATATACTTTGGAAAAAAGGTGAGCAAATGAAAAATAGCTAAAACACTAGGGTAACTAAACTTTCAGACCTATTTTTGATTTTTTTGGCAGCATTTGAGTCATTAATAAATGTTGTAATATACTTTATTAACAAATTTTGTCTACTTTCTATGAAATCCTGCATTTGTTCACTCTTTCCCTTGCTTCTGTATTGAGAGATCTCCCCTGCTCCCCTGTAGGGGTCAAGTGAAATGAAGAGAAAATGAGGGTGGGGGAGGGTCACTTCAAACAGCTACATCTCGGGCATTATATCAGACATTTTTATAGCTGTTTTGTTTATAAAAATGTGATGTGAATGCACCCTAAGTTAAATGAGACTAAGTTGTCTGAAAAGATAGTGACTATTTAAGACTAAAGCCCCACGTTGTGGAAAAGCAGCATTTTTTGTTGCAGATTTTTATGTGTCTTTTTGATCCAAAGCCAAGAATGGCTACAAATGGAATAGGAAATATATAGGAAGCTCTTATACTTCTATCTTCTGCAAAATCCACTCCTGGCTTTTACTCAAAAAACTGCAGCAAAATCCACAACAAAAAAGCAGCTTTTCTGCAATGTGGGGCCTTAGCCTAAAGGGGTTTTCATGCTACATCCAATTAAAGTCAAATCACTGTAAAACTAATTAAAACTACTTTCTAATTATCTCTGTTAGGTTACATTCATATCTGCACAGAAGACTCAGTTGCCCTGCATGGAGGACTTTTTCCTCTGCCAGTTTCACTTTAAACACGACGGATACCCAAAGCAGCCCATTATAGTCAATGGGGTCAGTCAGACTTCGTGTGTTACTGCTGTTTTAGCAGTCCACCTTTCGGGACCCGAACAACGGATAGGCGATACTAGTGTGAACCTAGCGTAACTCTTACCATTATCAAGAGATTCGTTGAATGCAATGTATGAGAAAAACCTATTCATAACTCGTTCTGCTTTTAGCTCAAAAGTTGATACAATTGTATCCAGTCTTGAAAATAGTGAAGAACTGAAACAAAGTATATACAAAAAAAAAAGTTGATTTGGTTTCGGGAGCATTGACATCATGTTTTTTTACATTCATTTCGCAGATTTGTTTAATGGATTGCAGATAGACATGCATTTACATAGAGACAGCTTCTACAAAAGTTATCTGGTGTAGATATGTGAGAATGTGGCGCATCTTTGGCTCAAGGCCCTTTCTTGAACCGTATTTAAAATTGTAAGTTAAACATTTCTGCAATGTTTTAAAGATTTCCTCTAATCATCTCAGTATTAACAATCTGATCTTGATTGGTCACTAATGGATATGATCAGAAATGTAAGAACTTTCTATACTCTAAAATCCAGCCATGATTTCCTTATTGTGCCTGGGTTATCTTCTCATGCATGCACTGTCCCTGCTTGATAACCTGGCCACAAAATGAAATCATGGCTGGGTTTCTGACAAGTGCTAGACCAGAGAAAGTTCCTGCATTGATGGTGATATCCACTGGTAACCGATCAAAACGCCATTGCTACTGAGATAATTAGAGAAAATGTTTTTCCTATATGGTGAATTCCATAGCAACTGAAAAATATCAAAAGAGTCGAACCGCCATTTTTCACTGTTGCCTTCACTGTTGCCACTGGTCGCCTTTCATAAAAATTTGAATAAGAAGAGATTAAAACATCAGGCATTCCCCGCACTCGGAAATACATCAGACATTCCCTATACACGGAAACAGAAAAAAGTTATTGTGACGCCTAGAAATATTTTATTTTTTGCAAAGTTTTGGATTTTTTTTTTCTATAAAAAATATGTTTGTTATTAAATAAGTAAATACAAGTACATAATATACAGCTCAATATAAAGTGCAGCATCACACCATATCGAAAATATACCAAGAAGTACAAAAACATACACAGTAAACCTGAATTGCTGATTAAGGCAGGCAAATGTATCATGAGGTGCAAAGAATATAGACTTAGTCTAAGCCACACCATTTTCAAAGGATAGAAAGAGGGACAGTACATGCGGCATGCTATGCGCACTGCGGCAAATTTAGCTCCACACACTTCTATGTTGACTTCGCCCACTCTGATCCATTTTTCTATGTGAACCCACACAGTATAATGCTCCTACAGTCACCCATTATATGCCCCCACATTATAATGTTCCTCTCCAATTACTCCACAGTATGAAGTCTCTCTCCTGGTGCCCCAGTTTAAACTGGGGGAAACTAGAGGGGGACATTAAACTCTGGGGGTAGGTGGATGGGGACATTATACTGGGGGCTGCTGGAAGGGGGCATTAAACTGGGGCAACTAGAGGAAGACATTAAACCGTGGGGGTAGCTGGAGGGTGACATTAAACTGGGGGCAACTAGAGGCAGACATGTCCCCCTCCAGATACCCCCACGGTTTAATGTCTCCCTCTAGTTGCCCCAGTTTAATGCCCCCCTCCAGCAGCCCCCAGTTTAATGTCATACTCTATCTGCTCACCTTCATCTGTCCCCAGTTTAATGCCCCCCTCCATCTGCCCCCAGTTTAATGTCTCCTTTTCATCTGCCCCCAGTTTAATGTCCCCTTTTCATCTGCCCCCAAAGTTTAACATAATAAAAACACCGATACTCACCTTCCCTTGTTCCCCGGCTGCTCTGTCTGAGGTCTCCCTCAATGGAGTGTTCAGAGAGCTACAGGTGCGATGTGAGTGACGTCATGACATCGTTTCTACAGCTCCCGGGGCCGGAGCACACAGGGATGTGTTTCACACAGAGTGGTGAAGCAGGAGCTGTCTGAGGATGACTCCTGCTTCATCATTGTATTTAACTCATCAGCGCCGCCGGATGCAGATGAGTTGATACGGGACATACCTCCCGCCGACCGGGACAGGACCCGGAATCTGGGATGGTTGGGAGGTATGTCTAAGGGACCCTATGTAAGACCATCTAATAGCTGTCAACACGAAAAAAAAAGGTCGAGGGGTAAAATTGAATATAATGAAAAAGTGAAACAAAAAACAAACAAAAAAAAAACAGCAACAAGAACAAAAGCCCACATTCATTGCGGCAGTACCAGATTCAAGGTAGACAATAGTCAAAAGTAGATATAAACTTAAGTCTAAGGAGAAGAGAGGTTCATAAACAGTAACTATTTAGACCATTTAGGAAGAGGCGGAGGGAGAGTTTGTCTTATTAACAATCAAATGTTCCATAATACAGTTATGTTGAACCAGGGCAATAACCTCAGCAACTGAGGGAATAGTAGTTTGCTTCCATAATTTAGCTGTAGATGTCCTGGCCACCGTGAGGACATGAGCTAGGATTGTGCTATCTTCAATAGGGAGATCTTCCAGCCCAATAGACAACAGAGATACCGCTGCTCCCCAAGGTGGAGTGTAATCCAATTTAAGTATACCATCCCAGAATGGTTGAAGGCCTCCACAGGACCACCAAACATGCAACAATGTACCAGCAGCAGAGTGACACCTGCAGCACATAGAAGCAAAGTGAGGGTATATCCTCGAAAGGTGGTATGGCGTTAAATACCACCTGTATAAAATTTTGCGGAAAGTCTTCAGGTGGTTAATACAATGGGATAGTTTGATATGAAAACGAAAAGCAGCTTCCTATTGGGCTTTAGTGAACAATGTATTGAGTTTTGCTTCCTATTTACTTTGGAAGGGGAAAGAGTCCCACTCGGGGCTAGCAGCTACCATCTCATAAGCTTTGGAAATACCCTTTAGAAGTGGAAGCCCTTGAGGGCGGTGCTAAAGTAGACAAAAGATGCCTAAGTTGCAGATACTTAAAAAATCTCTTCGGGGAAGATGGTATTTCCAAATCAAATAATCAAATGAGTGGGGGTCAGTACTACAGAATAAATCCCCCAGAACCAAGATACCTTGACGACTTGAGTTAGGAAAGTCGAAAAATGGGACAAGACAGTGGACTATTCTGAGGGGGTAGGTCAGCCATCTAGTACGTAACAGATGAGAAGAGTTTGCCACCCAATGCCAGTTGTGAAGCTCAACACATATAATAGGGTTAGAGGAGGCTAGAGGGTGGCCAACCAGTTGAAACAGTTGCAGTACATCAGAAATCTTATCACAGCTGGACATTTCAGTTTCAACAGCAATCCATAATTTAGAAGAGACTTCCCTCCACCAACTACTCAGCTGTATATACCAGTATATACTGTACCAGTATAGTGGCACAGTAGTAGTAATTGGGTATATACGGGCACCCTAACCCATCAGAGATATAGGATTTGTGCAAAATATTGTTAGACTCTGGCCCTCTGGTATTTCAAGATAAAGCTATTGATTATTCTCTGTAAGTGAATAAGATATGATTTAGGGAGAAATATGGGAATGTTGCAGAAGGCATATAAAATCTTAGGGAGCATCATCATCTTAATCGCGGAAATATGACCAATCCAGGATATAGGAAATACAGTAGGCCATGAGTTCCTTTGAGATAGAATGTAAAAGAGTGGTAAAGCTGAGATGGTAAATATTATAAAGGAGATAAGTAAATGTAATTCCCAGATAAGGGATTTCTCCCTTAGTCCATTTATAGGGGTACAAAGACTGAAGACGCTCTCCGGTGGGAGTTGAAACCCTCATATCTAGTACAAGGGATTTTGAATAGTTAACTTTGTAATAGCTAATGGAGCCAAATTTGTCAATTAGGTCGGTGAGGGCCTTTAGCGAAGTCTGCAAACAGACTGATGCGGTACTCCATCCCACCTATGGTTATACCATAGATGTGTGGCTAGGAACGGACTGTTTGCGCAAACAGTTCCATTAATAATACAAAAATCAGGGGGGATAGGGGGCACCCCTGCCTGGTACCTTTGGAAATCTGGAACCTCTGGAAGATTGGATTGTCTCAGACATATAGACCTGAGCCAAGGGAATTGAGTGCAGTGCCACAATTGCAGTCATAAAAGTAAACGGAATACCGGACTTGCAAAACACATGTCTCACATGGCCCCAATAAACCCTGTTGAACACCTTCTCCAAATCTAAAGTAAGGAGCAGAGAAGGTGTTTGCAGGTCCGATACATAGGAAATAAAGTCTATAAATCTACAGGTATCATCCACCGTTTGTTGATCCTTTACAAAACCTACTTGGACCTTTCCTATCAACTGAGGAAGTATGTCATATAGTCATGTGGCTAGCATTCTTGCATTCAGTTTTAAGTCCGTATTGCGCAATGAAATCGGTCGAAAATTAGAGGGAATGTCTGGGGTCTTCCCAGGATTCAGAAGGGTGACAATGAGAGCTTGAAGCATTTTGGGAGGGAAGGTACCAGGCAGGAGTACATTATTAAAGACTCGAAGTAGATACTGGGCCAAGACAGATTGGTGGGTTTTTTAATAGGCATTAGAAAGCCCGTCAGGGTCAGGGGACTTATTACTTTTCAGGGTGGAAATAGCATAGAGTATCTCCTCCAGAATGAACGGCAGATAGAGGGGTTGGGCATAGGAGGGAGATAGTATTGGTAAATCCAGATTATCTAAAAATGTATGTTGAGGTTGGGGAGTAGCAGAGTCAATGTTTAGGTTAGAGAGAGCAGAGTAATATTCTGCCACACTGTCCGCCAATACCCTTCGGATCCAAAATCCTGTTGCATTTATCATATAGATAGGGGATCCTAGACTTTGCAGACTGCGTTCTAAGCTGTTTGGCAAGCAGGGCACTAGGTTTATTACCAAACCAATGATGAGAGAGCTTACGTCTACGTAATGCCAAATCATGCTTATGGGCTCGAAGATCAAGTTGATGAGTAAGTCTAGCAATCTTAGTTGCTCTCTGAGGAGAAAAGGTTTGTTTATTGAGCCTATGTAAATCTCCTACTTGAGTCCTCAAAGTGAATTCAAGTCGAGTTCTTTTTGGTAGCATGAGACGATTGCTTAATAAGATGCCCTCTCATCGTGGCCTTATCGTTCACCTGCCCATTGTCATTAAACAAAAAAATAGTCTTCCAAAGCTTGGGAAGTAGCTTGACTATATTGAGGGTGATGAAGGATAAACTCACTGAGGCATCAAACAGAGTCTGGAGGGTTACTAAATTGTTCTTGGACAGATAGGGTAATAGGGGCGTAGTCGGACTACGTTATCGTGCCAATAGAGCTAGATTGAGCTCTGGGAATAAGACATTTATTAATGAAAAAGAAATCTATCCTACAGTATGTTTTGTGGGGGTGTGAGGGAAAGGTAAATTCTCGTTCCCCAGGGTGGTGAATACGCCAAAAATCAAAAAGATTAAATCTATGAAGGGAGGAGGCAAAAAGGCTAGGCTCAGGGGACACTCTGTAGGAGGTAGAGTTCTTGGAGGGCCAAACTGTGGAGTTGAAATCCCCCACTAAAATAATAGAGCTACATTAGATCTGGGTCACCTTAGCCATTAAAGAAGATATGAATTTTTGTTGCCTGGCGTTGTGAGCATAAATTGATACTAAAGTATATGGTACATTATTTAAAATGTAGAGGAATATAATGTAACAACCCTCATCATGACATATGACCATTTGCAATTGAAATGCAATTGTGTCTCAGATAGGGATAGCAATCCCGCCTTTCTTGCAAAAGGCAGCAGCGGTGAATATGGTAGGATATCACTTGAGGTGGCACACATCCTCTTGATTTAGGTGGGTTTCTTGCAGGCAGAGAATGTCTGCATTAAGGCTGCGTGCCTCCCTCCTCAAAAGCGATCTCTTAAAGGGGGGAATTTAATCCCTTAACATTCAGGGAAGCGACTATAAATACCATAATATAATATTAACATAATACATGCATAAGACACTCTCATCTCCTTGGAAATGTTGCAGCAGCAAAAATATAGACCACCATACATGACTGCGGCAGTGGGCAACAAGGAATATCAGTAACTCTAAAACTGAAAACAGAGTAAAACAGAATATGTAAAACATAACACAAATGACGGATAAAGTCATTCGGGAACCAGGTAATTTTGACCAGGTATAGGCATGCCAGGCACAGCATAGTAGAAAGAGGCTCACCAGCCAAGCAGTATAGGATAAGCAAAGACCGCTACATGGCTTATGCACAGAAACATAGAGTAGGGTCAAGTGATCCGCTTTTTACCATGGGAGACAGAAGTCTATTCAGCATTGACTTGAGTTGGAGATCCTCTTTTGGCTGCAGGGGAAACCATGGCAGGAGTCTGGAGCTCCCAGGAATCACATTGGCGAGCTGCTTCTTCCGGAGTGGTAAACACCATATTTGAACCAGTACGTGAGATAATTATCAATTAAAAGGAATTTAATGGGTTATAATCGATTATAATCAATTTAATGGGGAATCCTCATTTATAGTGGATGCAGTGCTCTCTGAGAACTTTGGTGCTAGCAGCAAAGGACCTTCTCCGGGCCATCGTGGCTGTTGAAAGATATGTAAATATAGCAATGTCCTTAAATTGGTCAGGTAGATTGGTTTAGTTCAGCCATTTTTCATATGTGAGGTGTGTTCATCCAGAGATTGGATTTCCACCTGCAGGGCATGAAAGGATTTCTGAAAATCTTTATGGACAGACAACAGTTTCATAGTGGCAACTGTAATAGGTGCCTCTGGAAAAACAGGAAAATGTGAATGTGACATTGCACTAGAAGGGTGGTTATATGAGGCCTGCGGCTCATCTGAGTCTGGGGTATCTGGTAATGAAGGCTCTGGAGCTAGATTTTCAGGCAGGCTGTATACCCGTAATTGGCTAACAGGTAAGTCGGCAGGAACCAGAGTATCCAGTGGTGTTGGTGTCGTCAGCACGAAGGCAGGGCTGCTAGGCGAGGAGAGCAGCTGTTCAGCGAGGAGTAAGTCCCGGTCTGGGCTGTGATCTTGTGAAGCAGGACTGGAGACCGTAGACAAGGAGCACTCCTTGCTGGAGAGTGAGGCGCCATTTTGCGAGGACTCCGAGGCTGGGAAAAAACGGTTTAGCTTCAGAGGGCTGCCTTCTTCTTGCTTTTAGGCATCGCAAGTGAAGCAGATAACCATAGCATGTCTGGGAACTGAGTACATAGGCCGGTAAGAGCCAAATTAGCCGAGTAGTGCCGCTTTGATGCCAATGAAGTGCCGGAGCTAAGGACTCATGCGGCCATCTTCAAGCGTGGGTAGAAACGCCCTAGAGTTTTGGATTTTTTTTTTTAAAGGGGTTACAATGTAAACTAAAAACTAGAGAAATATGGTAACCCCAGAATCATACTGACCAACAGAATGCAGGTGACATGTCATTTCAGCTGCACAGTAAAAACAAAGCTCATAAGTAAGTCGCACAAACGCAAATTTTCTCCAATTCCATCCCATTCTGAATTTATTTCCAGCATCTCAGTACATCATACAGAATATTAAATTGTACCATTACGAATTTGTCCCGCAAAAATTAATATACAGCACTGTGAACGGAAAAATAAAAAAAAAGTTATGGCTTTGGAATATGGGGAGTCAAAAACAAAAATCGAAAAATGGCTGCAGGATAGGATTAAAATTCAGAAAAAAATGTAATTATTTTTGCAAAATATTTAACTTTTAATTGTCTATAGATCTAAATATTGTTATTTTCGTGGGAATACCCCTTTAAGCCCTTCTTGCATTAGCAAAGAGGACATTATGACCAGCATACAATTCCAATGAATTCCCCCCATAGTGTGGTGTTTTGTTTTGTTTTTTTTCCCCTAAAACACAACATACTCTAGGGATGGCCTGACTATCTCCCTTAGACTTTTCTACAAAACTTGCAAATGGCAGAAAAAACACCCAAAATGTCAAAAAATTACATGGATGTAAAAGTCACTCAGAGAATGTTAAGAAAAGTAAGGAGGAAAGCTATGAAATCATAGACAAGTTTAAAAAATATTATTTCCATGGGAGTTAAAGATGACTTTTCACCACCACCAATTCTATTTCATCTGTTAATAGGTATTGCTCCACTGATTCCAGCACAGTTGGAATTTTTTCACTGAACCCCCACCGTTCCTTTGCAATATGTGCAGTTAGTTTTGGTGCCTGATGTGCTATTTAAGCTCACTACTGTCAAGGTCTAGAGTGTCAGTAAGAGCAGGCAAGGGAACACTATTTAGAGCTCAGACTCAGATCGCTTGAAGGGCTCATGCCTAACACTGCTCACCTGACAGTACATACCCTAAAATGCACGAGGCACAAAACTCATATGCTAACAACATTGATTGCTCGGGGACATTGGGGGTTAGAGAAAAAATTTCAACTGTGTCAAAATCAGTGGAGCAGTGCCTATTAAATGATTTAAAGAGGTGGACGTGTTGTAAGTGGGGAAAGGTCCTCTCTAATATTCACTTCTCGACAACTTCTTGGAACACCAAGGACAATGCATAAGGTAAAAATCATAGAACTAGCAGGAGTTGCTAATATCTGCAAATGATCAAACTTTCAAGCACCTAGCTCCAATCTTAGGCATGTGGGAGGGGCATAAAAGCCAGATTGAAAGCAAAGTTTTTCCCATATAAAATTTGTATTAATTGGTGTGGGATGATTGTGATGCCATTTGTCAACATGCCACTTCTTGCAAACGGAGAGGGACAGAATTCTTGAACTGAGAGATCTTGTTTTTTTATCACTCCAGCAGATATCTACATGCTTAAGCCGAGATGTCAGCACTGTTCAACAATGCGTGCTGGGTGGTTGGGAGAACGACAACAAACTGGAATGACAACAAAAGGTGTGGAGAGGTGAATCTCTGCATGGATAGAACGTCTGATTGGAAGAATAGCACATATTAATCCTTTTTATACTGCAAGTGAAATTGGATATCAGATCCCAAGCCTAGGGCAGCAAACAGTGTCAACACAAACCATCAGAATGTGTTTGCACAACAATGGGCAACAAGCTAGTTGTCAAGTTACATGCCTTCCATTGACCTCACAACGCCGCTTTCAAAGGCTATCATGGTAATAGGAAGATAGCAATGGAAGCTGAAGTGGAAGACTATCCTCTTCATCAATAAGTTCCACTTTTGTCTCAGACTTAATGATAGCCAGAGATTGATCTGGAGATCTGGCAGGCAACATCATAAAGAGGCCTGCACAAAAGAACATCACACTGGTCCCTACTTATGAGATTATGTTGTGGAGTGGCATAATGTATGGTAGCCAGACCCCTTTAGTCTTCATTTCAGGTACACGAACAGCCTGGCATTATATTGATTTGGTTGTGGAACTGGTGGTTTGGCTATTTCTAGTGTCCTAGGAGCAGTTTTTCAACAGGACAACCAGGTCACATACTGCTTATGCTACAGTGAGCACACTGTGTGACCTAAACATGCTTCCATGGCTGGCACGGTCTCTGGACTTGTCTCCCATTAAGTACATCTGAGAAGTCATTGGTTGACAACTGCAAAGGGAGTTGCCAACAGTCAATCTCAATGATTTGTGTGCCCAAGTATATTTAGTGTGGCATAACATTCCTCAGACAACCGTTAATAACCTCATTGAGAACATGGTAGTGCATGTATTTCTGCGCAAGGCACTCATTCTTAATAATGCAAAAATCAAGAAGCTTTAGTATTTTGTTTCTATATTTTAGCATTTACATATCAATAGCAAGTCTATTGAACCTTTTCCTTCTTGTGTTGCAATTTCAATGCTGAGAGTGTAGCTGCCAGTTAATACTTCTTATATAATAAATATAATAAAGTAAATGGAGAAGCAAAAATGGTGGAACTTATTAATAGCAAGCAATACAGAGCTATTCCCTAAGGATTAAAACACTGCCAACTTTTCAGTCAGTCATGGGCAGAAATGTTTCTGGTTTTCCGAGTTTTTTTGATTGATAATTGTAGATTAGCAGGGGTCCAAAACTTGGGACACATGCTAATCAGCTATTTGAAGCAACAGTGACACTCCTTCAGTGTCACTTCACAGGCCATATGACATCATGTTCATTTGTCACATGGTCTGTGAGCAGCTCAGCCCCATTCATTTGAAAGTGATACAATGTATGGCGCTGAGCTTGGTTTAATGCAAAGAGACTGCAGTGCTCATCCAAACAATGCATTCCCTTTAGATGATTGGCGGGAGTTCTCGTGTGTCGGACCCCTGATGATCTTCTATTGATGGCCTATCCTAAGGATGCCTCATCAATCTGTAAGCCTGGAAAACCCGTCTACACTGAGGGCAGTCATTATGGAAATGCAGCATAAAAAAGTGCTAGCAAAGAATGAGATTTTATTTAATTTCATTCCCACATTGAGAAAATAAATGTTGTAGCATTTTATGCATGTTAATTTTACCTGCAAAAAGGCTGCATTTTCCCCCTAGACGTGCGTGTGTGTGTGTGGGGGAGGGAACTCCCTCTTTATCTGTGGTGTTTTATAACTGTGTTTTGCTATGGGTGGCCTTAGTCTGGTCTTCTGTAGACTTTGCATAACTTCAGAGTTCTGTGACAAGCTTAAATGTCCTCTTCCTTTTACCTAGTAATGGAACCGTTTAGTGATTTTTCAGAAATGGTGGGGCTTTGTGAGGGGACATAATCTCATGCATATATTCATTAAAAACAGATTATATCAATTCACAATTATTGATAAAATGCTGAATAAGTAGTCTCCTATGTCCAAGACCTGACAGATGAAGGTCACAACTTGTGCAGACTGCTCAAACATTACTGTTTTGAAGGTTAAGTTACTAAGGTTCTTCTCTGTTTCCTTTTCTCTTTCATTTTATCTCTCACAAACCTACAACGGAATAACAGGGAGAAGAGAAATCAAGTCTAGAATTACATGTTCATCATAAGCAAAGGACCTCACAGTTTTTGTTCATAGAGGTTCTGTTTTATTAAATAGTGTTTTAGATATATTTCTGTTTATTACAAAATATAGTTTTAATTGAATTATAAAAACTGTAAGTAAAAGCTGCTTGGAAGCTAATTCTTTGCTTGTTTCACACAAGCATTCTTCCCATCAAGAACAATAAAACAAGCTGAAATACGGACAATACACAGACCATATTTTCTGGATTATGAAAGATCATGTACAGCTGGCTTAAAATGCAAACAGTTGTAAGGAGGATGAATCACAGATCCACTGGGTTTATGTTTACTGACAGGTGACTCTAAACGGGGGAACATAGCCATTTACAGAACTCTTCCTTGGTCTTCAGACATCTTCATAGCCCACTCACACAGGTCTGTTGGAATCCTGAATAGGAAAAAAAAAAAAGAATTATCACAAATTATAAGTTATTGGCTGACACTGAGTACTTTGTGCCAATGAAATTGATGAAACTGGATATGTTAGTGATAATAGCACATCTCTCAACCCCTTAAAAACTGGGTCTATTTGGGCCTTGATGACCAAGCAGGCTTTTTTTTTTTTTTTAATTATTTTTATTGTCGTATTCCTAGATCCGTAGCTTTATTTTTCTGTCAACATGTCATTTAATAGATTGGGTTGTGACAGATTCAGCAACAATACCAAATGTATGTATGGTTTTGTTTTATGTAAATTTTTTGATGGGAATTTTTTTTGTACTTTAACTGTATTTTTAAACATTATGTATATATTTCAGTGCTCCAGACCAAAAAAAAAAATACTTAGAAGCCAAACCTTATAATGCTCGCCAGTGGCCCCACGTACAGTATAATGTAGTCCTCACAGAGCAGCTGCCTCATGTATTATTTAACAAAAAAAAAAACGATAATACTTACCCAATCACATTTTAAAGAGCTCTGTGTAGATCCTCTCCTCTTATCCAGCACCAGACATCACTAGCAGATTCCTGACTGATGTAGCAGGAAGCCTGCTTCACCATTCTAAGGACTTTAGCTGCAGATAGAGCAGACAGCCTGCTAAGCGTTCTGTGGCTGCTGGCTTTTGTCTTAAAGGAGCAGTTGTGGCTAGTCACCAGGACTATAAAACCATCTGGAGTCTTTTACTTGTTTCTTTACAATTATTCAAGTCCCCCTAGGGAACTTGATCACCGATTGTAGAGGGCTCCTGATGTGATCATGCTGGCACAACAGCTGTCCCTGCAGAAGCCAAATGACGAACATGTACATCATTCAGCGCCAACTATACCCCATTGATGATGTAGATGTATGTCATTTTGTGTTAGGGGTTAAAGAAAGATATTGCTTTGAAAATGCAGTCCAATCTGAAGACAATACTGTACAGAGCAGTAGGAGCTGAGCAGATTAATATGTACCATATTTTCCGGACTATAAAATGCACTTTTTTACCCCAAAATTGGGAGGAAAACGGGGGTTCGTCTTATAGTCCGAATGGGAGGATGTTTTGGAGGGGGGGTGTGGGGCGGAGGAGCAGGGTCACAGCATCGCTCCTCTCCTGCCACCGCTGGCTTCCTGAAATGGGAGGAGTGGGGGCGATGCTGTGGGCCCTAGGCTAAGAGGGTGTCCCAGCGATGTGAACCTCCCGGCATTCGCCGTGCTGTTACGGTGGATGCCGGGTCTGTGAAGATGATGTCGGCAGCTCTGCTGCAGAGTGGTCGCCATAGCTACCGGGTCTCCGCTGTAATGCAGAGACCAGGAGCTAATGCCCGCGATCAGAGTCCACTCTGATCGCGGGCATTACTACTTTAAAGTCCCCCCTATAGTGACAAAGTAGCCCGGCTCCCGTGCGGCGAGATATCGGGAGCCGACCTGTTCCCAGGCCTGTCATAGTAAATATTACTATTGCGGTTGGTCATAGACAAGCCGCAATAGTAATGTACAGAATCTCCCATAGACTGCAATACAATCTAATAAAATATTAAAAAAAATAAAGTAAAAAATAAATAAATAAATAAAATATATATATATATATATATATACACACAGTACAGACCAAAAGTTTGGACACACCTTCTCATTCCAAGAGTTTTCTGTATTTTCATGAATATAAAAATTGTAGATTCACACTGAAGGCATCAAAACTATGAATTAAGACATGTGGAATTATATACTTAACAAAAAAGTGTGAAACAACTGAAAATATGTCCTATATTCTAGGTTCTTCAAAGTAACCACCTTTTGCTTTGATTACTGCTTTGCACACTCTTGGCATTCTCTTGATGAGCTTCAAGAGGTAATCACCTGAAATGGTTTTCACTTCACAGGTGTGCCCTGTCAGGTTTAATAAGTGGGATTTCTTGCCTTATAAATGGGGTTGGGACCATCAGTTGTGTTGTTCAGAAGTCAGGTTGATACACAGCTGATAGTCCTACTGAATGGAGTGTTAGAATTTGTATTATGGCAAGAAAAAAGCAGCTAAGTAAAGAAAAACGAGTGGCCATCATTACTTTAAGAAATGAAGGTCAGTCAATCCGAAAAATTGGGAAAACTTTGAAAGTGTCCCCAAGTGCAGTGGCCAAAACCATCAAGCGCTACAAAGAAACTGGCTCACATGAGGACCGCCCCAGGAAAGGAAGACCAAGAGTCACCTCTGCTGCGGAGGATAAGTTCATCCAAGTCACCAGCCTCAGAAATCGCAGGTTAACAGCAGCTCAGATTAGAGACCAGGTCAATGCCACACAGAGTTCTAGCAGCAGACACATCTCTACAACAACTGTTAAGAGGAGACTGTGTGCAGCAGGCCTTCATGGTAAAATAGCTGCTAGGAAACCACTGCTAAGGACAGGCAACAAGCAGAAAAGACTTGTTTGGGCTAAAGAACACAAGGAATCAAGGAATGGACATTAGACCTGTGGAAAACTGTGCTTTGGTCTGAGGAGTCCAAATGTGAGATCTTTGGTTCCAACTACTGTGTCTTTGTGTGACGCAGAAAAGGTGAACGAATGGACTCTACATGCCTGGTTCCCACCGTGAAGCATGGAGGAGGAGGTGTGATGGTGTGGGGGTGCTTTGCTGGTGACACTGTTGGGGATTTATTCAAAATTGAAGGAATACTGAACCAGCATGGTTACCACAGCATCTTGCAGCGGCATGCTATTCCATCCGGTTTGCGTTTAGTTGGACCAACATTTATTTTTCAACAGGACAATGACCCCAAACACACCTCCAGACTGTGTAAGGGCAATTTGAACATGGAGGAGAGTGATGGGGTGCTACGCCAGATGACCTGGCCTCCACAGTCACCAGACCTGAACCCAATCGAGATGGTTTGGGGTGAGCTGGACCGCAGAGTGAAGGCAAAAGGGCCAACAAGTGCTAAGCATCTCTGGGAACTCCTTCAAGATTGTTGGAAGACCATTTCAGGTGACTACCTCTTGAAGCTCATCAAGAGAATGCCAAGAGTGTGCAAAGCAGTAATCAAAGCAAAACGTGGCTACTTTGAAGAACCTAGAATATAAGACATATTTTCAGTTGTTTCACACTTTTTTGTTAAGTATTTAATTCCACATGTGTTAATTCATAGTTTTGATGCCTTCAGTGTGAATCTACAATTTTTAGAGTCATGAAAATACAGAAAACTCTTGGAATGAGACGGTGTGTCCAAACTTTTGGTCTTTACTGTATATATATCTAAAAGTTCTAAAATCACCCCCTTTCCCTAGAACACATATAAAAGTAGAAAATTACTGTGAAACACATACACATTAGGTATCCCTGTGTCCAAAAATGCCCGGTCTACAACCTTATAAAAATATTTTTCCTTTTGGGTGAATGTCATAGCAGAAAAAAAAAAAAAAAAAATCAAAAGTTCTGGACCGCCGTTTTTTTTCGCGGTTTTGCCTTTGATTTGAATAAAAAGTGATCAAAGCAATAGACATTCCCCAAAATGGTATAACTAAAAAGTACACCTGGCCCCGCAAAAAAAGACGCCCTATGCATCCCCGTACAGCTGCAGGGCCACCTGTGAATGTGACCTTGCAGCTGTTGCAAAACTACAACTCCCATATAATAAATATTTTACCACATTTTTTTGCTTCAAAATATTTTTCCCTATTTTCCTCCTCTAAAACCTAGATGCGTCTTAGAGTCCGAAAAATATGGTAGTTTGTGGAAAATATTCAATATAACCTAAGATTATTGAAATCCCTTCTCTTTTATTCCTAGGAGCCAAATTGGCGGTCCTTCTTAGCTACTGACACCCTTTTGTGAATGAGTGTACATACAGAGATAGTTGTCAATCACTGACAAGGCTGTCCACTGAACTCCTAAGCCCAAAACTATCAGAAAGTTTAATGAATAAATGACAAATTATACTACAGCTTTTCTAAGTTTTATACATATCTGCTCATCTCTTCTTGCCTTATAACAAGAGCCGGGGGCTTTTGCACCTGTTTGAAAGGAGCAACAGTTATTTAGCAAAATCCAGCAGTTCCCATTTAAATGAAAGGAGAGCTGAGGTGTGTATTTCCAAACTAACACTCTATTGAAACTAGAGTGCAGCTGCTAAAAGAGAGGTTTTCTGAAAGATTTTTTTTTTTTTTTACAGGTAGACAATTACTAAATGAGGCCTTATAAAAATGCCCTACCCTTTTTCAGAATTTTGTGACCAACACAGTCTCTATTACAATCACTTCCTTACCGCTCCTGATCATGTGCCGTTTCCTTATTCACCTGACTTCAGTTGTTAGCCATACCCACCATGTGTCTTTATTTATCATCAGAGCAGTCAGGCGGAGATGGGGGTTGGTCCTCATCACGAAACAAGCTAGCACCTGGTTCACACATGTATATGCTTTTTTTTTTTTTTTTTTTTTTAACTATTCAAGCATCTCAATTGGATAGGCATTTTTCCATGAGTGGTCCAAGGGTATTATGGACACTGATGGGCTGACACACACTACCGTTCAAAAGTTTAGGGTCACTTAGAAATTTCCTTATTTTTGAAAGAAAAGCACAGTTTTTTTCAATGAAGATAACATTAAATGAATCAGAAATACACTCTATACATTGTTAATGTGGTAAATGACTATTCTAGCTGCAAACGTCTGGTTTTTAATGCAATATCTACATATAGAGGCCAATTTCCAGCAACCATCACTCCAGTGTTCTAATGGTACATTGTGTTTGCCAACTGTGCAAGAAGGCTAATGGATGTTTAGAAAACCCTTGTGCAAGTATGTTAGCACAGCTGGAAACAGTTTTGCTGGTTAGAGAAGCTATAAAACTGACCTTCCTTTGATCTAGTTGAGAATCTGGAGCATTACATTTGTTGGTTCGATTAAACTCTCAAAATGGCCAGAAAAAGAGAACTTTCATGTGAAACTCGACAGTCTATTCTTGTTCTTAGAAATGAAGGCTATTCCATGCAAGAAATTGCCAAGAAACTGAAGATTTCCTACAACAGTGTGTACTACTTCCTTCAGAGGACAGCACAAACAGGCTCTAACCAGAGTAGAAAGAGAAGTGGGAGGCCCCGCTGCACAACTGAGCAACAAGACAAGTACATTAGAGTCTCTAGTTTCAGAAATCGACGCCTCACAGGTACCCAACTGGCAGCTTCATTAAATAGTACCCGCAAAACGCCAGTGTCAACGTCTATAGTGAAGAGGCGACTCAGGGATGCTGGCCTTCAGGGCAGAGTGGCCAAGAAAAAGTCATATCTGAGACTGGCTAATAAAAGGAAAAGATTAATATGGGCAAAAGAACACAGACATTGGACAGAGGAAGATTGGAAAAAAAGTGTTATGGACAGACGAATTGAGGTTTGAGGTGTTTGGATCACACAGAACATTTGTGAGACTCAGAACAACTGAAAAGATGCTGGAAGAGTGCCTGACGCCATCTGTCAAGCATGGTGGAGGTAATGTGATGGTCTGGGGTTGCTTTGATGCTGGTAAAGTGGGAGATTTGTACAAGGTAAAAGGGATTTTGAATAAGGAAGGCTATCACTCCATTTTGCAACGCCATGCCATGCCCTGTGGACAGCACTTGATTGGAGCCAATTTCATCCTACAACAGGATAATGACCCAAAGCACACCTCCAAATGATGCAAGAACTATTTAGAGAAGAAGCAGGCAGCTGGTATTCAGCTCAAAAGGTTGCTTCTACTCAATACTGAGCAAAGGGTCTGAATACTTATGACCATGTGATATTTCAGTTTTTCTTTTTTAATAAATTTGCAAAAATATCTACATTTCTGTTTTTTTTCTGTCAAGATGGGGTGTTGAGTGTACATTAATGAGAAATAAAATTAACTTTTTTGCTTTTAGCAAATGGCTGCAATGAAACAAAAGAGTGAAAAATTTAAAAGGGGTCTGAATACTTTCCGTACCCACTGTATATACCTGGGAATATGTGCACAATAAATGGATAATAACCAGAGTGCTTCTTTAATGCCAAATTAAAGGAATTTTCCTTTTTTTTTCTTCCCCTTTCCTCCCAACTCATACCACCTAGGGTATTGAGGTGGAACAGGGGTTGGTTCTACTGATTATTTTGTATAAAGTATTGTGACATGTAATATAATCTGAAATAAAGAAAACCTCAAGTAGAATACAAGCAATTCCTCCCATGGAGAAGCTGCTACTGCAGATCTGAAGCGCAGCTGTGCAGAGTTGCTTCCTATTTTCAAAAAACCTAGATATTTCTTTTGTTGGATTAATGAAAAGAATAAAAAAATTCCAACTGTGTTGACTGATTCTGGAACACTGCTGAAAGCAATACATGAATAGTAGAACATTATAGTGACTTCAGTGCTCATGATGTTTAATCATCATGTGGCTTTAGAGCCTCTGTTACAAGTTTTGTTAACCCCTTCCTGCTGGAGGGATTTTTCGATTTTGACTCCCCACTTTCCAAACCCCATAAATTTATTACTTTTCCGTTCACAGTCATATGAGAGCTTAATGTTTGCGGGACAAATTTTTCTTCAAAATTATTATTCTGTACAATATACTTGCAGCTGGAAAAAAATTCAGAATGGGGGGGGGGGGATTGGAGAAAACGTGCACCTGGCCACGCAAAAGACGCCCTGTACACGGAAATATAAAAAAAAAGTTACGAGTGTCAAAATATGGTGACTAAGAATTTTTTTGCAAACTTTTGGATTATATACTGCTAGAAAACCCAACCGTGTGTTGAATTGGTGCCGTTAATTTAGGCACCGTTATCTCCCCACCGTCAGAAGGGCGGGCCTTACAGACTTGTGTCATCAATGGCCACTTTTTTTTTTTCACTATGACATTCACCATATGGAAAAAAATATTTGTATAAGTTTGTAGACTGGGCATTTTTGGACACAGGGATACCTACCTTTTTTTAGTTTTATATGTATTCTAGGGAAAGGGGGGGAGTAATTGAACTTTTTTTTTTTTTTTACTTTCTATTTTATTAGCCCCCCTACGGGGGTTGAACCTGTAATCTTTTGATTGCAGGTCCCATAGACTCTCTAGTACAACTGTATTGCAGTCTATGAGACTTTCGATATATAGAGATTGAGGCTAGTCATAGACCAGCCTTAATAGCTATATTATTGTATCAGGAGACCAATAGGTACAGTTAGCAGGAGGTCAAACCCTGCCTTAATCTCTATTGCAGTTTAATTGTATATTGGAGTATCAAGACAGAGTTAGTAAATAATAAGAAAATAAAACTTCATTTTTATTAATAAGATTAAAACTGACGTCGGAACAGTGCAAAACAGTGCAACCAAGTGCTACCATATATCAACAGCCAATGAGGTCTGAGATTACATCAAAGGGGCTTATGAGTTTTTAAGCTCAGACCATATATCAAAGTGTTTACAGATGGTCCTATGGGCATATAACTCAGTATGCAGAGTGCATTTTAACTGGGGAGATGGAATTTTAATATCACGAGGGGTTTAAATGTCAAAAAGGAGTTACATACTCCATGATATCATCTAAATTCCTTTGACTCTTATAAAAAAAATGTCTCACTGCTTGAATGGTTTAAATTGTCCAGCAGAGACCATATCTATATATGGGACCGCAGTTAAAGGGCTGCATGTCGCCTTCCATATACGGCTCCGTGGACTACAATTCCCAGCAGTATAAGAGCAAGGGTATGCCTTCACAAAGGCAGTATTACCAACCCCGTAAAATCTCCCAACCCCCACTTCACATCCTACTCTGTCTGTTCCCTATAGTAGTAATAAAAATCTCTCCCTCAAACACGAGTTAAAATAAAAAAACTAAGAAAAATTCCAACGCGTTTCACCGAACATCCTAATGATGTCTGATCATCAGGGCTCTTAAGATAAGTAGAACCTTTCGGTTTGAGAGTTTAAATGGCAGTGTAATCTCAGACCTCATTGGCTGTTGATATATGGTAGCACTTGGTTGCACTATTTTGCACTGTTCCGACGTCAGTTTTAATCTTATTAATAAAAGTGAAGTTTTATTTTCTTATTATTTACTAACTATCTTCATACTCCAATATACAATTAATAGCTATATTGCTATGACAGGCTCAGGAAGCCTTCATAAGGCTCACGGCTGTCATAGGAACAGGTCAGCTCCCGCAATCTCGCATGGGGGCTGACCTGGAACCAGAAAGGTACGGGACCGATGATGACCATTCCAGGGGGGCTTTTTTTTTTTTTTTAACTTTGGGGGACCCTGAGAGGCAGCATTGCCTGCAATCAGAGTGAACTCTAATCACGGGCAATACGGCAGATGTCAGGAAAAAGCGAGACTGAAGGAGCTAGCCTGCAAATGGAAAGGTGCAGGGCCGATGAAGACCGGCCCCAGGGTTTTTTTGTTTCTTTTTTACTTTGGGGGGCCCTGGGAGGTAGCAATGCCCGCCTGCTGCAGTGTGGCCGCCGTCTTTAATAGTACGGCGGATATTGGGAAGGGGTTAAACGTGTCTCTCAAGCTTATAGCGTAGATTTGATTATTTACATTTAACTCACTGTATATCATTCATGTGGGCACAGAGGTCTTCCGAAGGAGGCTTGTACTTATACTGAAACGGTGTTCCATCACGGTGAGCCTGTGAAAGCAGAAATACATTCATTACCATATTAATATTATTAATATTATGATTTTAACAACTTAAATTTTAAAATCAGTGAAATAAAACATACACCTGACAGATCCTTTTAAATGATAAATTTATTTCATTGGGATGACAATGCCTGTAAGGCGCTGGGGAATATGTTAGCACTATATAAGCAAATAAAATAAATACATAAATAAAGGCAAAAAACACTCTGTTAATGGCAGAGACCTACCGTATTTTTTGGACTATAAGACACACTTTTTTCCCCCCAAATTTGGGAGAAAAATGGGGGCGTCTTATAGTGTGAATGTGGGTGGGGGGGCTCAGGAGCAGGGTCGCCGATGCAGGAAGTCAGCAGCGGCAGGAGTGGGTCGATGCTGTGGGCCCTTGGCTGGGAGGAGAGGGTGTCAGGGCTTTAAAGATGATGGCAGCAGAGACTACCTGTAAGCCCCCCCCAAAGGTATTAAAACTGCCCCCGGGGCCGGTGGGTACCTTTATTGTTGCAGGCCAGCTCCTGCACGGCGAGATTGCGATAGCCTACCTGTTCCTGTGACAGCCAGGAGTTTTTGTCATAGGAATATTACTATTGAGGCAGCCTCAATACCAATGTAGAGAATCGCCCATAGACTGCAATGCAGTTGTATTGCAGTGTATGGGACTTGCAATCAAATGATTGCTGGTCCAAGCCCCCTAGGGAAGCTAATAAAATAGTAAAAAAATAAATAAATAAATGTTTAAAAAAATCTAAAAAATAAAAAACTAAAAGTTCTAAAATCACCCCCTTTCCCTAGAATACATATAAAAGTAGAAAATTACTGTGAATCACATACACATTAGGTATCCCTGTGTCCCAAAATGCCCGTTCTACAAAAAAACAAAAAAACACAAGTGTGTCAAACTACTGTTTTTTTTCACTGTTTCGCCTCTGATAAAAATTTAAATAAAAAGTGATCAAAGCAATAGACATTCCCCAAAATGGTATAACTAAAAAGTACACCTGGCCCCGCAAAAAGAGATGCCCTATGCATCCCCATATAGCTACAAGGCCACCTGTCAATGTGGCCTTGCAGCTGTTGAAAAAAAATATGTTATTAAATATTTTACCACATTTTTGCTTCAAAATATCTTTCCCTATTATTCTCCTCTAAAACTTAGGTGCATCTTATGGTCCAGTGCATCTTATAGTCCGAAAAATACGGTAATTCACCACTAAGTGAAAAAAATTATTTCCTGACCCCTGCTGGTCACTGGATCAACATATTCTATACTAATTCCAGAATCGCTGTATGTAGTGGTTTTACAAGAAAGATATCTAGTCCTTTTTTTAAAACACATCACACTTTTCGCTATCATCAAATCCCATGGGAGCACATTACAGAATTTTAAAAAGGTTAGACAGTAAAGTAATGCTTCCAACTTTGCAACAAAATTGCACCTCTCTTTAATCCTAAAAGTTCATTTTTCATATTTTAGTGCATAACCAGAATGCATTACACTTCACTTAAATAGGACCTTTCACCATCTCACCAACCCTCTCTTTACATCCTTTAATAGGTGCTGCTCCACTGATTCTGGTGTAAATGGAATTATTTGGTGAAACGTCTTTATTAAAGATTTTTGAAACTGATCAACAGAAAAAGGCATTTCAATGTCAAAGTGCTAAAACAGAGCATGAATGGGGAAAGTACATTTCTGTGGTTTCTCTGGCTGGCACTGCCACCAGAAGAGATTTAGCAGCTGGGGAATTGCAGTAGATAAAGTGAACTTCCACTTAGATTGCTACTAACACATGAACCTCTGCTGTCAGTGAATTGAAGCATTTCTGTATATTCGCAGAATCCTGTGACAAGTCTAAGAGTAGATGTTCACATGTCGGATTTATCGCAAATCTTACAGGTATTTTAAAGTCTGTAACGTGTACATTTGGATTTTTGCTGTGCATGTACTGCAGAGCCACACAAGGACTGCTGCAACAGATATTTATTTCTGCAATACACAAAAAATCTGCTTGGATATTTCCAAAGCATGTAAACGGAATTGCAAGGTGTGAGAATGGAATCATAAACCAATTACAACTGGTACTATAGTTGTATCTAGTGTAGATACAACATAAACTTTGAGGCCTTTAACTCTTAGGAGACTGCCTAGAGCTGTGAGATGTAGCAGAAATGTATGAATGTAAAAAAAGGTATAGCAAGATGAGATCTTGAAAATGATGAATTGAGTCACAAAGTATGTTAGAAACCTACTCAACATTTCATTATACCATTATTACATGCTATATTTACAAACAGATGGCAAAAATACCCCTGCAAGATCACTGCTAAATGATAACTCTTTTTCAATCAATCCTGATATAAGACATGGGAATTCTGTTCTGCAGCTTGGCTGCCACCAGTAAACAGAAGGTTAATCATTAACATGAATTCCTTAATTAATGGGTTAGAAAACATCAATGTAGATCATTCCTTATAAAAGTTACTGAGTACAATATCTAGAAATAAATGTCCACACTGTGGAGTAGACCTGTTTAGACTAGATTTTAAGAAAGCAGACATCGATATATAAAAACAAAAACAGAACTGCGCTACCTATTCCTGTACTCAGTAGACCTGTACAGTATATAAATAACCTGTTATCAGGACTCAAACTATAGGGGCATTTTCTTGGGTATACCATACCAGTTTATCATTTTCTCATGAAAATGTGTTTATAGTATGAGGTTTTCCATATTGCATTTCAATAATATACAAGGCACAATTTTGTCAAATCCTGTTAAATAGTATACAAACTTTTAAGGAATCTCAGTGGCTAAGCTTCATGGGTAATATTTGGAATCTCAGCAAAGAATTCCTATATTATTATATTGGTTAAAAGGAATTAAGCTAATGGTCACTGACATACAGTGCCTTGCGAAAGTATTCGGCCCCCTTGAACTTTTCAACCTTTTGACACATTTCAGGCTTCAAACATAAGGATATAAAATTTTTATTTTTTGGTGAAGAATCAACAAGTGGGACACAATCGTGAAGTGTAACAAAATTTATTGGTTATTTTAAACTTTTGTAAAAAATAAAAAACTGAAAAGTGGGGCGTGCAATATTATTCGGCCCCTTTACTTTCAGTGCAGCAAACTCACTCCAGAAGTTCAGTGAGGATCTCTGAATAATCCAACGTTGTCCTAAATGACTGATGATGATAAATATAATCCACCTGTGTGTAATCAAGTCTCCGTATAAATGCACCTGCTCTGTGATAGTCTTAGGGTTCTGTTTAAAGCGCAGAGAGCATCATGAAGACCAAGGAACACACCAGGCAGGTCCGTGATACTGTTGTGGAGAAGTTTAAAGCCAGATTTGGATACAAAAAGATTTCCCAAACTTTAAACATCCCAAGGAGCACTGTGCAAGCGATCATATTGAAATGGAAGGAGTATCAGACCACTGCAAATCTACGAAGACCCGGCCGTCCCTCTAAACTTTCATCTCAAACAAGGAGAAGACTGATCAGAGATGCAGCCAAGAGGCCCATGATCACTCTGGATGAACTGCAGAGATCTACAGCTGAGGTGGGAGAGTCTGTCCATAGGACAACAATCAGTCGTACACTACACAAATCTGGCCTTTATGGAAGAGTGGCAAGAAGAAAGCCATTTCTCAAAGATATCCATAAAAAGTCTCGTGTAAGTTTGCCACAAGCCACCTGGGAGACACCCCAAACATGTGGAAGAAGGTGCTCTGGTCAGATGAGACCAAAATCGAACTTTTTGGCCACAATGCAAAACGATATGTTTGGCGTAAAAGCAACACAGCTCATCACCCTGAACACACCATCCCCACTGTCAAACATGGTGGTGGCAGCATCATGGTTTGGGCCTGCTTTTCTTCAGCAGGGACAGGGAAGATGGTTAAAATTGATGGGAAGATGGATGGAGCCAAATACAGGACCATTCTGGAAGAAAACCTGTTGGAGTCTGCAAAAGACCTGAGACTGGGACGGAGATTTATCTTCCAACAAGACAATGATCCCAAACATAAAGCAAAATCTACAATGGAATGGTTCACAAATAAACGTATCCAGATGTTAGAATGGCCAAATCAAAATCCAGACCTGAATCCAATCGAGAATCTGTGGAAAGAGCTGAAAACTGCTGTTCACAAACGCTCTCCATCCAACCTCACTGAGCTCGAGATGTTTTCCAAGGAAGAAAGGGCAAGAATTTCAGTCTCTCGATGTGCAAAACTGATAGAGACATACCCCATGTGACTTGCAGTTGTAATCGCAGCAAAAGGTGGCGCTACAAAGTATTAACTTAAGGGGGCTGAATAATATTGCACGCCCCACTTTTCAGTTTTTTACAAAAGTTTAAAATATCCAATAAATTTCATTCCACTTCACGATCTTGTTGTTGATTCTTCACCAAAAAATTTAAATTTTATATCCTTATGTTTGAAGCCTGAAATGTGGCAAAAGGTTGAAAAGTTCAAGGGGGCCGAATACTTTCGCAAGGCACTGTATCTAATACCTGAGAAATACTCCAAAAAAGCAAATCAAATCTAAACAACATCATAGCATTCCTAAATTAGCTGCAATAAAAAAAATAATACACAATGAAATATTATATGTTTGCATGTCCATGCTTAAAAGCTATTGATGGCTATGTTAAAAAGAGTGATCTGAGATTTAAGGGCATCTCTACCTTTTAAGAAAAAGCAATTAATGGAAATACAAAAAAAAAAGAGAGAAAAATAAAGCACAGTTATAAGGTATCAAGGAATAACTGATGAATTAATCGTGGGGTTATGAGAAGATTCTATAATCGGTGTCTCAGAAATAATGCAGGAGATGCAGAAAAAGAAAAACAACCTTCATCGGTGCTGAACACTGGTGTTTCCAAATATTGAGCAGAAGCTCAAAATCTTACGGTAAAATGATTTATTGCAGCACAAAAAGTTAAATCAATGGTGCAATGTGTTTCTATCCCGGACTGAATATACCTATGCTGTGGGGTGAAAGGTTTTTGAATCTCCTGCATGTAAGAAATCACACTGAAAGTGAGAAATCTGGAACTGAAATCTTGGGAAAATTATGGAAATATGCATTTCCTTACACGCACCTCCATACAGCCCTCTTATATAGATACTATGCACTCACTACAGACTAAGTGTACAAAAGTCGTAGAGCATATGGTGTATATGTAGAGCTTTACACTATAAGATCTCAGAAAACTGAAATGTAACTAAGCGAAAATTAGTGCCCACATATGTTGCTTCCTTTTTAGAGCAATATATACACACATACATACACATAAAAGCATGTATACAATGGAGTCACTTTTTACTGCAACGTTTTCCTGGATTACCAATGGTTCCTTAACGGGTGATTCCATTAGAACCTGATTGGTTCCTTCTTGAACCAAGCAAGGCAATTGTGTGTGGGAGCCATGTTATTGATGGTATCTGACAGATAACTGCAATTAACAAATTCTTATCTAGATTCAGGTTCTTATGTTGGCACCCAGACCAGTGGCGTTAGTTACAGCCATACCTACCCCTTGTGCATGCATGGTCCCTGCAATCGTTGGGGGAAGGGGACCTTAAATATACAGCAGTTCTGCAAAGTGGCATCTCACAAACTGATGTATATTTATATGATGCAGATAGCAGCAGTATTCCTTACCAGTTCAATATTTTCAACTTCAGTGATGGGTACTATGCCTTTCTCTTTGGCCTGGAAAGATGAAAAAAGTCCACGGGTTGCCTTATTGGGTGCTTTCTGTAGGCAGGTTTTACTTGTAGGTACCTTAGCAATTGACTTATTTGCAGAGTCTTTAGTTTCCAGGATTTTTGGAATGACCACAAACTGTAAACTGGGTTTATTTGCTTGTATTCTCTTTTTGCTGGATGTATGATTTAGTGGGACACGTGTTTTGATACATTGTCCAATTTTTTTATCAATTTTTCCCATATATGCTGCCTCTTCTTTTCTTATTTGCTTACTGTCTGTAGTCTGAACACCATTGTCATTATCAGACAAATCATCAATTTCTTCACTAAAAGAACCGGTAGTATTCACACAATTTGGTCTTTCTACATTCTCAGGTTCCTGCTGTTCTAAATCTGAGTGTGTGCTCTTAAGATCTTCAGAAGTTTGTTTCCTCTTTAAGTCTTTCCTTGTTCTTGGAGAACAGCATTTCCCTCTGTTCCTCTCAACACTCAGGGAAAATGGGTCTGTTTTATTTGCAGGGCTGCCTTTACTTTCTAACATACAAGACTTAATTGGACTTATCTGAACTTTACTGCTCACTGATGGACTTCTTGGTGGCGAGTCTTGGGTAAGTGGTATTAGACTGAGGGAGGCAATTTTGGTGCTTACGCTTCTTCTGCCTTGTTTGCATTTAGGGCTAGTATTACTACTAGTTTGGGCTATACTTTTACTAGACTCCTTTGGGTTGGAAGAATGTTCGGAGAACATCAAGGGGGAAATGTCACTCCTGCCCTTACTGGAGTCACCTATAGACATATCTGTATCGGATGTGAGTGCATCCGGAGTGCTACTGTCTGGGTCTGTTCCAACCTCATTCCTTCTGCTCTTTTGAGAATTCAAAGATGAAATCTTTTGCATGGAATCTTGGAAAAAAAAAAAAATTATATATATGGTATGTATAAAACACATAAAAACAGTAATACAACATTAAAAAGATGCATGAACAATATATATATGAACACAAGAACAAAAAATATAAATTATATATCTCGGATAAAATATAACAATTAATTGTTCACTAACTTTTCAGACAACTTATTCTCATTTCATAGAACATGTGATTCTGGAACAAAACCTAATGCACTTTATTTAAAAATGTGGCTCCTTTCTGCCTGAAAAACCTCTCTGAAGTTCCTGACACTAGGTGTCTCCCTTGTAGCTAATTTACAGTTCACTCCCTGTTGCTAAGCAGGGTCCGTCCATAGATAGAATACACTAGGTTCGCACCTGCATTCGGGATTTCTGTTCAGAGGGATCCGCTTGAGGACCCCCCAAACGGAAACCTAATCCGCTTAAAAAAAGCGGTTAACCTCGGAAACCTGCGGACCCCATAGATTATAATGGGGTCAGATGGGTTTCTGTCCGAAAAAGAGGCGAAAAAATGCGGAGAGAAAATTCCTGAAGGACTTTTCTCTCCTCATTTTTAAAGCAGAATGGGGAACGGAATCGCCGAGCGGAGACAGGGCGCGGGTGTAAACCTAGCCTTAGATGGACTCAACACTGAAAGCTTACTCTTAGGACAGTCCAGAAGAAGCCAGGTCTGTGTGAAGCTTTGTAACCAATTCTCCTGGGCTGGACTCTGATACTCACCTATGCTGTTCCATTCAGGACTCTGGTTGTAAATTGGCAACTGGGTGTTACCAGTTGGGGATGTGTCACTACATACTCTCCCCCACTGTGCAATCAGTGCTGACAGTATTAGACTGTATAGGGAGACACCCCTTTGACAGGGGTGTTTTCTTCCACTGGAAGAAAACACCGGAGCAGCATGATCGAACCGGGCTGAGACACATCAAAGCACCAGGGACAGATGAGTGTGTTTTTTTTTCTCTTCCCCGTGCTAATATATATATATATATATATATATATATATATATATATATATATAAAAAAGAAGTTATCCTGAACAACCCTTTTAATTTTCAGGTAATTCAGGGTTACAATTTGACACCGCTGGCATACAAGAGCTGGAGTTTTAATTTTTATTTTTTTTCTAACAGAAGACTGAGTTGACTTGATGGTCACACAGACCAATCTGTATGCCCGGCAATTCATTGACAGTAATACAGACTCCTTTTTTCTCCACAAATGGAGCCCTATTGACTAACAAGGAAACTTAGCTATGAACCTGGCCAAAAAAAATAGCTATATGAAACTGTTGGAGTACAGATGTGATCTACTTTTCCCCAATGTTTTGTGTGGCTATGACCAGGCAATTTCCAGTTTGAGATAATCTTAAAAATTTCTTCATTACTTCGATAATTCTCTTTGTCCCCCACGAGATCACCCCGAGCTGGATAGACTTTATAAAATTATGCTCTTAATAATCTACTTTATTTCCAAGTTTTCCCAGCTGTATAGCCCTTGTAAATTATTTTCAGTGGATGAATCCCCTGTTCATTTTAAGGGGAGGCTACGGTTCTGCCAATACCTGCCCAATAGGCAAGCAAAGTACAGTGTGAAACTATACAAGCTTAGTGATGGCTCCTCGGGATACACCCACTGATTTATAATTTTCCGAAGGAAAGATAGCCATATAGAGCTCCCAAACGTCCCCCCTTCCTGAATATTGCTGCCAAAATAGTTTGGGACTTGCTTCACCCCCTTCTAGACCAGGGATTTAGAGGAGTTAGAGGGAGTCGATCACCTCCTCCAAGCATATTCAATTGTCACCACCATGTTACAAAGCACATTACAGTGATAAACAACATACGTTTGTTTCATATGTCATCTGCCTTCCATGTCATCATCTCCTGCCTTCCCCCACCTCGTGCAGTGAGCGTTGATCCTCCCACTACTGGGACATCACCCATCCTACCTAAGCAGCAAAAGTGCTGCTCCTAGGGCTGAAGGCCCGCCCCCAAGTCATCAACTGCCTTATTTACATAAGATTTCAAACTTGTTTTTCATACATAACAATTGTATGTTGCATAAGAGAAGATACTTCAGAATCACTGCGTCATGGGTAATACAAGTACTTAATAAAAAAAAAACAAAAAAAAACACGTCAGAAGTGGTAATGTATCCTTTTAATCTCTGTTTTACTGCAGGAGGCCTAAATAAAGTAGGATATAAACAGTACCCTTGCACTTCTTATTCTTTTGCTCCATCATCTTGGTAACTGATGTTGCTTTAGCTATTAGCCTACAGTTTTTCTATTGTTGATAATGTGTCAGCTAGTCAAAATGACATGCTTAGTTTACATATATCACACTAGATGTGTTCTGTTTTGTTGCCAGCTGACACTGCATGTATTTATAAACACATGCTCATATGTCTACTTTATTTCACTGTATTTACCACTAGTATATATTTTCAAACAAAACACTTGAATTAAAAAAAAATTAATCTGTTTGGCTTCTTGTGTTAGTTCATGTTTTGTTTTTTTTATAAACAAGGGCTCTTTCTCGCACTGTCCGACTCACCAGAACTTGTAGGAAGGCTGACGCAAAGGGACTGAAGTTTATTCCAGGGATTTCCGTACTGACTACTTGGCCCTTCATTTATGCCCTCCTCAGAAAGTGTAGACAACGCAGTACTGTATGGCTGTGCTGGAAAAAAAAATCAGGTGTTCAATGTAGAGAAAAAAAAATAGAGAATTCAAAAGCCTTCAGTTGGATAGACCTAACAGATGTAGAGAAAAGTCGCTTTTTTAAATATGCAAATTAACTCTTTGGAGCAAAGAGGGTAAAGCCCTTTGATTGAGGTAACCCTAACCAATCTATCTGCAGGGCTGGGTTGATATGCTGGGTTCTAGTGATAGACTCCCTTTAAATCGTAACTTTTTTTTTCATAAATAATGCAGATGATTTTTCTTAATTAAAGAAAAGTGCCTGTATCTTTACGTAATTCTTGTTTTAGGAAATGCGTAGGGTCTTTTGGTAGTATTAGGAGGGTCACTTCTTCCATTGACATATCAGCTTAGACTGGTTCTGAGACTACAGGTGGTGTTGGCGTGCCAATAGGCCAGTAACCTCACCACCTGGGTCTGCCATCTATTTTACCAGTCTGGATTTCTAGATATGTTATGCCACTGGGTTAAGTGATTCTCTACATTTGATCTTACTATTCTTTGAGGGAGTTGAGTGGTATTTGAGGGACAGATTTTACAGTAGATCCTTCCTCATTAGGACGCTAGATCACTTTACTGTGATTACTATGTTTGTATTGAGGTGAACTAGTATCTCATCTACCCCCTCTCACCGTATCTATAATGTCAGTATGGCTTTATATTGACGCACTGTGTATATACACATATTTTTTAAAGTATTTAATTATTAAAGGTTATGTTTTAACCCATTTTTTTGTGGACCTATCCAGTGACCTATAGGGATTGATATATTTTTCTGTTATATTTCTCATTCCCTATTCCATATACAACCAGTCAGTTTACAATGAGATCTATGCTGGGGTAGTGGGCAAGAGGAGGAGAAAAGCAGAGATATGAGGTATTTCTGTCAGGAGACTGCTGGATAGTAATTCCTGACAACCCAGCTGTGTTGTGAAAAAGAACTGTCTTTATATATATAGCTAATGTCCCTCTGAGGAGCAGCCCCCCCCATAAAGTTCTATTGTACAGATTTAATCAGTGACAGTAAGAGGCAAATAAGTGAAGAAACAGATGCTTTTTCTGTATCAAGAATATTATAAAGTTTGTTATCTTCACCTGAACTATGGATTTAAGAAAAATAAATACAAAATGTTCATTTACACTTTAAGTTACGCTTGATTAAATTAAGCTGAGAATACACCATACTTCCAAAATAACTATAAGTACAAAAAAGAAGTATTTTATTTACAGTACATGTTGGGTACCTGCAGATGTTTTTGTTACTTAGATACAGAAAAATATAGAAACACTGTTTATAAATATGCCTATCTCAAAGGCAGTAGAAGATCCCAAAGGATCAGTGTTCTGTAAAGTGTTTTCCAAAAGTACAAGACAAACAAATCTCTACTACACAAGTCTGTAAATAAAACAGAGATGGAAAGCCACAGGACAAACACATATACCAAATGTACTCAATCTGTCACCATTCTAGATTTTTTGAACCAAATGAAACCAATATACATAAACTGATTTCCAAATCTGGACCACTCGACTTGAACATTCAGTAGAAACACTGATATAAACTGAAGTATCCGTTATAATTATTCATTAAATAGTTTGTAGACTACCTAATTAATAAATATCATTATATTAGCAAAAAAGGTGGACAACATTTGCAAACCTCTACAAGCATTAATCGTATACCATTGAAGGACTGTATTGCCACATGCCAGTACAGTTTGAGCTATAGTGCTAAATAGGAGTCCTCAGTGCTGACCTCAACAGAGTAGTTTATCAACTGTTCATTTAAACTTATTGTTCCATTTTCAATAAACATCATCTCAGCAGTTAATATTTTATTAATACTGGTTCCACGGAATAGTACTCCCAATCCCCCATATAACTGAGTGCCAGCACTTTAGATGTAAGAACAGCTAATGGCAAACAAAGAATACAGACATATACTGATACTTTACCATCAATAAGGGCCACCAAAACTTTTTCTGCTGGCTCTCAGGGAGAAACTCCTTATGAAAAATACCTCTGGCTTCTTATACTTTATAGCAATAGTATAATCTTAAATGTAAAAGTTGTTAGGGGTTTGTGATATTTCTTAAAGGGGTTTTACCCACAGGATATGCCATAAACGTCTGTTTGATGCAGGTCCCACGCTTATCTCTAAAATGGCTCAATGTTCTACGCTGTTTCCGTATATCCCATTCTTTTCAATGGGATATCTCACACAGCTACACTGTTTTCATACACCCGACCATTAAGGAAAGTCTTCTCAGTGAGGTTGTGACAAGGTTAGCAATGCGGGGTGTTCATTTTAAAGATAGGTGTGGGCCCTAGAGGTGGGACCCGCATCTATCACACAGTTATTGAAAATCCTGTAGATGCGCCATAAATGTCATTTATGGGAAACCTCATTTAAGTCAATTCTACTGAAGGAACTGTATCCACTACTTGAGACAAATTTATCAAATGTTGCTTAATATTGATGAATTTGTTGCATCTTTCGACATTTCTAAAGATATTTCTCCTTACTTCACCCACCTACTGAAGTGACAGTGGACAAAACTTTTGCAATTTATTAAAGTAACAAGTTTTAAAAGTATCTTAACACTGACCAAGCAGCACACCACCCCTACTTTTTATTCCAGTATTTTACAAAGTAATATGCAAACGGATCTAATTTTTGGTGCAAAAGTTAATAAATGCAACTCAAAGCAGATTAGACACTACTTTGGAATACAATGCATCAAAAAAGGTACAAATTCATTGATAAATGTTCAGTACCCTTTAAAGGGGTTGTCTCATCAGAACAACCGTTATAGATCACAAAGGGCTCTGAGCTGGGAGACAGAGAGGAATCTATATGATCTGCAATTTTAACCACCCTAATCTGAACTAGGTCCTATAAAAGTACCGGTGTCTGAATACATCTAAAGCATTCAACAATTAAAATTAAAATCATCCTTGGACCTCTGCACCAGAAGTTTGAATCCATTGAGTCACTGATTAATGAACAGGCAGTTGAGCGCTAGTCAAAATTCTGACCTGAGCTACTGCGATTCAGTCCAAAGTGCTGAGGAATCACTGATGTGTAGCAGCTAATCTGTTTATTATGTCCACCGCCTCTAAAAAGGATCCAAAGATTCACCTCATCTGTTTCTGCCCACTCCAATTAGCCTCCATGTTTCAGGGAAGGGGGTGCAGTCCAGCAGAACGCACTGCTATAGGAACCCAGTGCCTTCTATTCCACCCTATAACCCAAATTCCCTTGGCCTTTACAGATTGCTGGAAATTTGCACATATGGTTCCACTGTGGGATAAGTCCAAGTAACTCAAGTCAGAGTTTATCCGAGTGCCCGACTGCCTGGTCAAATTAGCAGCAGTAATCTGCTGATGAGTGTTGTCCTAGGAAGCATGAAACTCTTAAAGAGGACCTTTCATGTCCTCAGGCACATGCAATTTTACACATTGGGGAAAAAAGTATTTAGTCAGCCACCAATTGTGCAAGTTCTCCCACTTAAAAAGATGAGAGGCCTGTAATTGACATCATAGGTAGACCTCAACTATGAGAGACAAAATGAGAAAACAAATCCAGAAAATCACGTTGTCTGATTTTTTAAGAATTTATTTGCAAATTATGGTGGAAAATAAGTATTTGGTCACCTACAAACAAGCAAGATTTCTGGCTCTCACAGACCTGTAGCTTCTTCTTTAAGAGGCTCCTCTGTCCTCCACTCATTACCTGTAGTAATGGCTCCTGTTTGACATTATTATCAGTATAAAAGACACCTGTCCACAACCTCAAACAGTCACACTCCAAACTCCACTATGGTGAAGACCAAAGAGCTATGGAAGGACACCAGAAACAAAATTGTAGACCTGCACCAGGCTGGGAAGACTGAATCTGTAATAGGCAAGCAGCTTGGTGTGAAGAAATCAACTGTGGGAGCAATAATTAGAAAATGGAAGACATACAAGACCACTGATAATCTCCCTCGATTAGGGGCTCCACGCAAGATCTCACCCTGTGGGGTCAAAATGATCACAAGAACAGTGAGCAAAAATCCCAGCACCACACGGGGGGACCTAGTGAATGACCTGCAGAAAGCTGGGACTAACGTAACAAAGGCTACCGTCAGTAACACACTACACCGCCAGGGACTCAGATCCTGCAATGCCAGACGTGTCCCCCTGCTTAAGCCAGTACATATCCGGGCCCGTCTGAAGTTTGCTAGAGAGCATTTGGATGTTCCAGAAGAGTATTGGTAGAATGTCATATGTCAGATGAAACCAAAGTAGAACGGTTTGGTAGAAACACAACTCGTCATGTTTGGAGGAGAGTGAATGCTGAGTTGCATGCTTTGGGGCTGTTTCTCTGCAAAGGGACCAGGACGACTGATCCGTGTACATGAAAAAATGAATGGGGCCATGTATCATGAGATTTTGAGTGCAAACCTCCTTCCATCAGCAAGGGCACTGAAGATGCAACGTGGCTGGGTCTTTCAGCATGACAATGATCCCAAGCACACCGCCAGGGCAACGAAGGAGTGGCTTCGTAAGAAGCATTTCAAGGTCCTGGAGTGGCCTAGCCAGTCTCCAGATCTCAACCCCAATGAAAACCTTTGGAGGAAGTTGAAAGTCCGTGTTGCCCAGCAACAGCCCCAAAACATCACTGCTCTAGAGGAGATCTGCATGGAGGAATGGGCCAACATACCAGCAACAGTGTGTGCCAACCTTGTGAAGACTTACAGAAAACGTTTGACCTCTGTCATTGCCAACAAAGGATATATAACAAAGTATTGAGATGAACTTTTGTTATTGACCAAATACTTATTTCCCGCTATAATTTGCAAATAAATTCTTTAAAATCAGACAATGTGATTTTCTGGATTTGTTTTCTCATTTTGTCTCTCGTAGTTAAGGTTTATCTATGATGTCAATTACAGGCCTCTCATCTTTTTAAGTGGGAGAACTTGCGCAATTGGTGGCTGACTAAATACTTTTTTTCCCCACTATATACCGCTAGAAAACCGACAGTGAGGTGAATTCAGCGCACTGTCTGCTTTCCGTTATGTGCCCCGGGGCTGGAGATATTGGTGCCGTTAGTTTTCTGCCCATCGTCAACATTCCTTACCGCTGGGCGGTAAGGATCGCCCCCTCTGACATTACAGAGCTATGGACGAGTACAGTTGGGGGGCGTTCCTCACAGCCCAGCAAGACTCTCAGGACCGCCCTTCTGACGATGGGCAGAAAACTTTCTAGCGGTATATAAAACTGCATGCGCCTGAGGACATGAAAGGTCCTCTTTAAGGCTTTTCAAAGTGAAGTACATGGGTAGTTTTTCTTGGGGCCTGCTTTTGTAAGAGCAGAGTTATTTGGGGGCTAGGACCTTAACGGTGAGTTCACACAGAGTTTTTTACAAGAGAATTTTGAGGCGAAATCCGGCTAAAAATCTGCCACAAAAAACGCCTCCCATTCATTTCAATGGGAGACAGTAGCAGATTTTTTAATCAGCTAGAGGGAAAAAAAAAGTGAAGTGACCTATCATAAAGTGGATTCCACCATTGAAATCAATGGGAGGCGGATAAAACACAGTGTGGTTTTTTGATGCAGTTTTTAATGTCGTTTTTGCAAAAATTGCATCAAAAACCGCTACAGGTCCATACAGGGTGCTGGAGTAAAAAACCAAGACAAAATTCCTGAAGCAGATCTTTTCTAATTCCTATTTTCTGAAGCAGATTTTTTTTTCAGCCTGCAAAAAACTCCATGTGAACATACCCTAACACTGGCCTGTGACGTCAATATTTCAGTAAGATCCATCTAGTTGTCGGGGGGAGCACTTGTATGACCTGTTTTTTGAATCATGTAAGGTCTGCCTGTCCACGGTCTGCTTTAGACAGAACATGGTAAGAGATAGATCAGTCTGGACTTTTTTTTTTTTTTTTAAACTTCTTTCTGGTGTAGAGGGCCAAGGACAATTTTAGTTGCTGAAGTAAAGGTTATGTTTTAGATGTGTGCAGATAGCAGTGCTGTGTATATTGGATAATTGGTGTCCTTTCCTGACATACCGGTACCTACTTCGTTGTGAGAGACTAGGGTCTTGAATGATATTTAAGTTCTACATGCTTGATAAACATTCTAGTGGCATGTAGACAACTCTGAATGTAATGTGAAGAGTTTATGAAGAGACCTGTCAGGTAACTGTGTACGTTGTCAACATAAACAATGTAATTGGCCTCCTGAGCACACGGCACAAGGGAGGTACACTAAAGTAGAACACTACAGTCCTTGGACATTTGACACTTACAAGAATTATCTCCTTCAGAAGAATCTGTAAGTTCACTGGGGCACTGACCTTCATTTCCGAACTCTGAAAAAAAAACACACATATAGCAAGTTTATAGGATAAATCTGCTAAATTACTAATGCTTCAGTCTTATAAAGCATAGTCTTGAGAAAAATATGCAAACTGGTTCTAATACCTGAAAATAGGAAAATCGTAGCTTTAGTGCCAACTATCGGAAGGTAGTAACCCTATAACTTTTGTCACTGGCCTATCAGCTAGCCAAACACTGGCGAGGGGCAAGAATCCCAAAACAGCTGTGGATGGGTGTTTTTTCTGGTCTAGCTTACATCCCAAGTCAGGTTACAAGGCTTCTCAGTAAGCTGGCCACCTATTTTCCAATAGGTGATCCCAGAGACACAGTCTCCTTTCTCCAGTAAGGAATACTAACTTGCGTACTTGATTTATATAACAGTCCTAGAGGACCTGACCCAAAGCATAGTCATTTACATAGCAAGCATGCTATAGTAGACAACCTTTTTACCAAAAAGTGTACAAATTGTCACTTTGGGGTATTTTCAAGATTCAGCAAATAATTGCTATTCTTTGTAAATAAAAAGCTATAAAACATTCCAATATATTTTGTATCAATTATTCATTGCTTTCAAGATCTCTGCTTGCAGTTACTCAAATGCAATGTGCTCCGGCCATGTGATGACCAGTGCAGGACTTGTTATAGTTACTGTTATCAAAGCTGAGCCATGCCCTGGTGTCTTTATTACACGACTATGGCCGGGAACTTCATCTAGTAAAATTCAGTACTAATTTGAGCATTTCTATTATTACCAATATATAAGAGGACTGTTCTGTCAAGTACCTTGAAAGCAAAGATATGCTTTAAAAACTGTAAAAATGCCATGTGGCTATGTATATTATATACCAGTCATCTGTTCCAGAGCGGCTTCTTCATGTGGAGGCATAAGAAGCAAATTGATAGGGATATTAAATGTTTCTGCATTCTCCTGAATGTAGACAAAAAATAAATAAATAAATAATTTTTTCGTGTGTCAACTATTGTTCTCGGAAAATTCTTGGAAATCAGATTATATCTGTGCACAAATTATGCATACAATATATATACAATGATAATATGTTTACTTTAAATGATTATACGGTTTCAGACCAATATTGAGAAACAAATGTTATTGTTTGTATAATGAAAAGTTATACAATTTTCCAATATACTTTCTGTATTAATTCCTCGTGGTTTTCTTGATCTCTGCCTGTTGTCATTCATTCTGCTTACTCCCAGTGGATAAAAATCAGTTCATGGTCATGTGATGTACAGTCCATAGTCATGTGTGGAACACCAGTGCCCAGCTCATTACCAGGCAGATGTCTGATTACGGTGCTGTGACTAGTTGTGCACCTGTGTGTCCATCACATGACCATGGACCATATATGGACTTTTTTTATCCACTCTAAGTAGAATGAATTACGGCAACCAGAGATCTAGAAAACTATAAGGGATTGATACAGAAAGTATATTGGAAAATGGTATAACTGTACATTATTGCAGAAGATAACATTTGTCTCTCAATATTGGCCAGTAACTGGACAACCTCTTTAAATTGTGATGTTTGCTTTTAAAATGTAGCTAATTCTTCTACTAATGGGATCCGCAATGTATATGCAGTTTACAGCTTTTACTCAGATTAATGAGCTGTATATGGATCACACGTGCCTTGTCAGTGTGCTAGCTGGGTGTTTAATGGCTAGCACACAGACACATTATTTCTTATGGCCACACACATTTGTATAATATCACGAGTCTGGGTGGGGGCTATACCTTGACTTTTTTTTTTCTTTTTTTAAATAAGTAATCCAAATGTTAAATGATTTACAAGACATTTGCACACAACTTTCAAATTCCACTATGGAAGGAAGTAGTAGCTACTACTTTTTAAAATATCAGCATGTAGCCACTAAAAAAACCCAAAGCACTGACTTGTTGAACTGGGGTGATTTTGAAGATCTCTGAAATGCATTCCTATGCACAACCTTTCCTGTTGAGAAGAAAAAAAATTCTAGGTGTAGTCCTAGCCTAAACTGCTGTTGGTCCAACTCCTCACACTACAGACAAAAAGCTGATTTTACCAGCGGATGTTTCCATTGAGTACTATGGGGTAGATGCATTATTACACGATCACTCTCAACCTTATACATAGCCAGAGTGGGAGTCCCTGTACAAGTGCATAATTTAATTCTACATTCCTGAAGATTTTTAATCCGCCATCTCCTAATATTACGCCACAAGTCTGTTCATGCCCACGTTGTTCTTTGCTTTTCATTAAAAGAGAACTTTTAGACAAATGTTCCTGTGTTGACTATGGGAGTCATGAACAGCATGGACACTGGGCAGAACTTGCACTACATACATCAATATAGTAAACTGGAGGAACTTTGCATTGGTGATAAATTAGGTTCAGTGGGGGGCATTCACCAGAAAATTGGCATAGACGGATGGATATTGTGGTGCACATTTGAAACAAGGCCGTTTTCCGCAACAAATGTGCCCCACAAGCCCCAATCCGCACCTTGCCTGCCACATTGTATGAATGTGGGCAGAGCAGGGCAGGGATCGGTTTGGGGACGCTTTGGCCTGACAGATTTATTATAGCTCTGGCCAGTTTTCTGGTATGAGTTACAATGGAAATCTATGCCAGTTCATGGATAAATGTGAGAACTCTGAAGCAGTGTGTATTCTTTCCATATTAACTGTACCTGGTTTCTTTTTCTTTCTATGCTCCATAAAGTTCTGCCCTGAAGAGAAATATCTTGGGTGGCACACAGATCAAGCTCAAGACACTGTTCAGCAATGGATTTCAAAGTGCTGAATTTCTCTTCACTTGCGACCATTAGCAATTGGGTAAGAGAAGTATCTAATTAAATGAAAAAGAAAATAGTCCAAAGTGATTAGACTCTTGGAATGAAGGGACAATGGGGAAGGGGGGTGTAAAATTCAATGTACACAGTCAAAAGCAATATTAAAAGGGGTCTCCTAGCCCAAGGTGCATTTTCATACAGTATGTCATTGGTAGTGATCTGACACTGATCAGGCTGCCTCCAAGTCCATACTGCGCTGGACAAAGCTGGAAGCAGCTTGCCTATTATTCCAGTAATAAGTGTAAGCCGCAGCCCCATCCATTGTGTAGTGCATCCACTGTGTAGTAGTGGTGCCAGGGTACTTCAGAGCTACTTCTGTCCAGTTCAGTAGTACCCGGAGACAGAAAGTAGCCAGATCAGCTAGTGTCGGACACCTGCCAAACACATACGGATATCATATATCACTATATAGTGGCCTCACCATTGCAGCTCAACTCTTGATTATGAGCTGAAGTAGCCCTGCATGCCACTACACAGTGTATGAAGCAGTCTACTTCTGGATGCAGACAATGTATAGTTGTGTAAACCCAGACCTTCTGGGAAAGTTGGAAAACTAAATGACACCCCTACGACAACCATCAATGTTTCAAGAGTGGTTCGCAAGTTCTTGAATGATAACTGGTTACATAGGGAAACATCAGTGGCTCTTAACCTGCTCGGATTAGCTTTCCTAGAAACATATACAAACAAAGATACAAAAGAATATCCAACCGCTTTATAGTATTACCAATTATTTTCTTTAAAAAACAAAAAAAAATATATATATCATACACACACACATACAATGGGTACGGAAAGTATTTAGACCCCTTTAAATTTTTGACTCTTTGTTTCATTGCAGCCATTTGCTAAAAGAAAAAAAAGTTCATTTTATTTTTTATTAATGTACACTCAGCACCTCATCTAGACAGAAAAAAAAAACAGAAATGTAGATATTTTTGCAAATTTATTAAAAAAGAAAAGCTGAAATATCACATGGTCATAAGTATTCAGACTCTTTGCTCAGTATTGAGTAGAAACACCCTTTTGAGCTAGTACAGCCATCAGTCTTCTTGGGAATGATGCAACAAGTTTTTCACATCTGGATTTGGGGATCCTCTGCCATTCTTCCTTGCAGATCTTCTCCAGTTCTGTCAGGTTGGATGGTGAACGTTGGAGGACAGCCATTTTCAGGTCTCTCCAGAGATGCTCAATTGGGTTGAGGTCAGGGCTCTGGCTGGGCCAGTCAAGAATGGTCGCAGAGTTGTTCCGAAGCCACTCCTTTGTTATTTTAGCTCTGTGCTTAGGGTCATTGTCTTGTTGGAAGGTGAACCTTCGGCCCAAAGCACTCTGGAAGAGTTTTTCTTCCAGGATATCTCTGTACTTGGCCGCATTCATCTTTCCTTCAATTGCAACCAGTCGTCCTGTCCCTGCAGCTGAAAAACACCCCCATAGCATGATGCTGCCCCCACCATGTTTCACGGTTGGGATTGTATTGGGCAGATGATTAGCAGTGCCTGGTTTTCTCCACACATACCACTTAGAATTAACGCCAAAAAGTTCAATCTTCGTCTCATCAGACCAGAGAATCTTATTTCTCATAGTCTGGGAGTCCTTCATGTGTTTTTTGGCAAACTCTATGCGGGCTTTCATATGTCTTGCACTGAGGAGAGGCTTCCTTTGGGCCACTCTGCCATAAAGCCCCGACTGGTGGAGGACTGCAGTGATAGTTGACTTTGTGGAACTTTCTCCCATCTCCCTACTGCATCTCTGGAGCTCAGCCACAGTGATCTTTGGTTTCTTCTTTACCTCTCTCACCAAGGCTCTTCTCCCACGATTGCTCAGTTTGGCTGGACGGCCAGGTCTAGGAAGAGTTCTGGTCGTCCCAAACTTCTTCCATTTAAGGATTATGATGGCCACTGTGCTCTTAGGAACCTTGAGTGCTGCAGAAATTCTTTTGTAACCTTGGCCAGATCTGTGCCTTGTCACAATTCTGTCTCTGAGCTCCTTGGGCAGTTCCTTTGACCTCATGATTCTCATTTGCTCTGACATGCACTGTGAGCTGTGAGGTCTTATATAGACAGGTGTGTGCCTTTCCTAATCAAGTCCAATCAGTTTAATTAAACACAGCTGGACTCCAATGAAGGAGTAGAACAATCTCAAGGAGGATCAGAAGGAAATGGACAGCATGTGAGTTAAATATGAGTGTCACACCAAAGGTTCTGAATACTTATGACCATGTGATATTTCAGTTTTTCTTTCTTAATAAATTAGCAAAAATATCTACATTTCTGGGGGTTTTTTTCTGTCAAGATGGGGTGCTGAGTGTACATTAATGAGAAATAAAATGAACTTTTTTGCTTTTAGCAAATGGCTGCAATGAAACAGAATGAAAAATTTAAAGGTGTCTGAATACTTTCCGTACCCAGTGTGTGTGTGTGTGTGTGTGTGTGTTATATATATATATATATATATATATATATATATATATATAAACATATATATACACACAGTACAGACCAAAAGTTTGGACAAACCTTCTCATTCCAAGAGTTTTCTGTATTTTCAGGACTATAAAAATTGTAGATTCACACTGAAGGCAACAAAACTATGAATTAACACATGTGGAATTATATACTTAACAAAAACGTGTGAAACAACTGAAAATATGTCTTATATGCTAGGTTCTTCAAAGTAGCCACCTTTTGCTTTGATTACTGCTTTGCACACTCTTGGCATTCTCTTGATGAGCTTCAAGAGGTAGTCACCTGAAATGGTCTTCCAACAGTCTTGAAGGCGTTCCCAGCCAGAGATGCTTAGCACTTGTTGGCCCTTTTGCCTTCACTCTGCGGTCCAGCTCACCCCAAACCATCTCGATTGGGTTCAGGTCTGGTGACTGTGGAGGCCAGGTCATCTGGCGTAGCACCCCATCACTCTCCTTCTTGGTCAAATAGCCCTTACACAGTCTGGATGGTCCAACTAAACGCAAACCGGATGGAATAGCATGCCGCTGCAAGATGCTGTTGTAACCATGCTGGTTCAGTATTCCTTCAATTTTGAATAAATCCCCAACAGTGTCACCAGCAAAGCACCCCCACACCATCACACCTCCTCCTCCATGCTTCATGGTGGGAACCAGGCATGTAGAGTCCATTCGTTCACCTTTTCTGCGTCGCACAAAGACACGGTGGTTGGAACCAAAGATCTCAAATTTGGACTCATCAGCCCAAAGCACAGATTTCCACAGATCTAATGTCCATTCCTTGCGTTCTTTAGCCCAAACAAGTCTCTTCTGCTTGTTGCTGTCCTTAGCACTGGTTTCCTAGCAGTTATTTTACCATGAAGGCCTGCTGCACACAGTCTCCTCTTAACAGTTGTTGTAGAGATGTGTCTGCTGCTAGAACTCTGTGTGGCATTGACCTGGTCTCTAATCTGAGCTGCTGTTAACCTGCGATTTCTGAGGCTGGTGACTTGGATGAACTTATCCTCCGCAGCAGAGGTGACTCTTGGTCTTCCTTTCCTGGGGCGGTCCTGATGTGAGCCAGTTTCTTTGTAGCGCTTGATGGTTTTGGCCACTGCACTTGGGGACACTTTCAAAGTTTTCCCAATTTTTCGGACTGACTGACCTTCATTTCTTAAAGTAATGATGGCCACTTGTTTTACTTTACTTAGCTGCTTTTTTCTTGCCATAATACAAATTCTAACACTCCATTCAGTAGGACTATCAGCTGTGTATCCACCTGACTTCTGAACAACACAACTGATGGTCCCAACCCCATTTATAAGGCAAGAAATCCCACTTATTAAACCTGACAGGGCACACCTGTGAAGTGAAAACCATTTCAGGTGACTACCTCTTGAAGCTCATCAAGAGAATAATAATAATAATAATAATAATAATAATAATAATAATAATAGTCCTTTAATAGTCCCACAGTGGGGAAATTCAGTGTGTTACAGCAGCAAAGATAAGATAAGATAAGCAGATACAAATACAAATACAACATGTACAGGAATGTTCCAAGGTGAGAGGCATTACATTAATAGCAGACAGACAGATAGGACGTAGCAGGGGGGGGGGGGATTTAACAGGCAGAGAGATATTTCAGTTCTCTGTATGTAATGATCTCCGCTTAGGTCGGTGTTGGTTGTACAGCCTAACCGCGGTGGGGAGGAAAGACTTCCGATAGCGCTCCTTCTCACACCTAGGGTGGAGCAGTCGGTCACTGACAGTACTGCCCAGCGCAATCACAGTCTCATGCATGGGATGGGAGTTATTCTCCCGCATGGAGCTCACCACGGACAGTATCCTTCTGTCACCCACCACCTGCACTGGGTCCAGTGGGCTGCCCAGGACAGAGCTGGCCCTTCTAATCAGCTTGTCAAGTTTATTTCTGTCCCTGGTTGATATACTGCTCCCCCAGCAGGCCACTCCAAAGAAGATGGCTGATGCCACTACCGAGTTGAAGAAAGTCCTAAGAAGTGCCCCCCGGATTTCAAAGGCTCTCAGCTTCCTAAGCAGGTAGAGCCTGCTGTGGCCCTTCCTGTACAGGGCCTCCATATGATCTGCCCAGTCCAGCTTATTATTAAGGAGCAGACCCAGGTACTTATAGGTGTTCACAATCTCAATGCCCATCCCCAGGATGTCCACTGGTTTTGGAGGGCATCTGCCTTTACGGAAGTCCACCACCATCTCCTTGGTCTTCCCCGCGTTAATCTTCAGGTGGTTCTGGTGGCACCAGTCCACAAAAAACGGTTCAGTTCTCTGTACTCCTTGTCATCATCGTCTGTGATGAGGCCTACTATTGCAGAGTCGTCAGAATACTTCTGTAGGTAGCAGCTGGATGAGTTGCACCTAAAATCTGCAGTGTACAGTGTGAAGAGGAAAGGGGCGAGAACCGTACCCTGAGGTGCCCCCGTATTACAGATCACGGTACCTGACACACAGTCTTGGGCTCTCACGTATTGAGGTCGATTTGTGAGGTAGTCTAGGATCCAGTTGGAGAGGTGGTGGTCCACTCCAGCAAGGCCCAGCTTGTCTCTCAGTAACCTGGGCTGTATGGTGTTAAAAGCACTGGAGAAATCAAAGAACATTATTCTCACCGTGTTCCCTGGTTTTTTCAGGTGAGACAGAGCCCTGTGCAGAAGGTGGATGATGGCATCATCTACCCCAATGCCCGGTCGATAAGCAAACTGGAGAGGGTCCATAGCAGGGCTCACTAGAGGGCGAAGATGTGCGAGAACCAATCTCTCTAAGATCTTCATCAAGTGGGATGTCAGTGCTACAGGTCTGTAGTCGTTGAGGTCCATAGGGTGAGGTTTCTTTGGAACTGGTACCACACAAGAAGATTTCCATAATTCAGGGACTATTTCCTGCCTCAGGCTCATATTATACATATATGTAATTATACCACACAGCTGGTCCCCACAAGTCTTAATTAGCCTTGCACTGATGTCATCTGGCCCTGCGGCTTTCCTCGCCTTGATCTTTTTCATCTCCTTCCTCACCTGGGCCCGTGTGAAGGTCAGACTGTGGTCAGATAAAGACAGATTTCTGGATTTACTGGTCTGTTGGGAAGTAGCCACATGGGGTGAATGGGGTGAAGTCATTGTGGTGAGGGGAGCTGAAGGACATTCTGGGGTGGGAGGAGCTGGTGTGTGATCAAGAGTGTGCAAAGTAGTAATCAAAGCAAAAGGTGGCTACTTTGAAGAACCTAGAATATAAGACATTTTCAGTTGTTTCACACCTTTTTGTTAAGTATATAATTCCACATGTGTTAATTCATAGTTTTGATGCCTTCAGTGTGAATCTACAATTTTTATAGTCATGAAAATACAGAAAACTCTTGGAATGAGAAGGTGTGTCCAAACTTTTGGTCTTATATATATATATATCTGCCTTGGAATACACTGCAACATAATACTGACCAGACAAGTTCATGTCAGATGAAGTCTCATTCATTTCTAGTTCTGTCATGTAGTTCCTAAAACAGAAGTTATAAATCTATTAAGTTAGTAAAGACTAGTAAATTAATGATCTGTCAGTGGTTAAACTAACAGCATTATGACTGTAGCTGACAGACGACTGGGGATTGCAAAATGAAAGATGTGGATGTATCTCCATAGTTACTCGACTTGATAAGCCAGGATGTGACACAGCCAGTAATATGCAAGTCAATGTGTCCACCACTGTCCTTAACTCAAAGATACACATCATGTAGTACGCCTGCCTTATTAGGTCAAATTTATTCTGCAGCAGAACAAAGACCCCAAACATATACCCAATGTCATTAAGAACTATATTCAATGTAAAGAACAAGGAGCTTTGGAAGTGATGATAAGGCTCCCACAGACCTTATCTCATCATCATCATGTCTGGGAGTACATGAAGAGACAGAAGGATTTGAACAAGCCTACATCCACAAAAGATCTGTGGATGTAGGCTTGCTCAAACAACCTCCCTGCCAAGATCCTTCAATTACTATGTTAAGGTATAGCTAGAAGGACTGATGCTGTTTTGAAGGCAAAGGGTGGTCATACAAAATATTGATGCGATTTCAATTTCTCTTTTGCTCATTCACTTTGCATTTTGTTAATTGACAAAAATAAACTATTAATACTTCTATTTTTGAAAGAATTCTTACTTTTCAGTGCTTTTAATACAGTATGGTGTGTGAGTGTTAAATTTTTCAAACATCACTTTTCTTTCTTGTATGTGATCGCTATGATGATTTTACATCACACAATTGATGAGTCATTGCATCCACTATACCAGGGGTCGGCAACCCCCGGCAAGAGTGGCACGCGAGGCATATTTCCCTGCATGGCGACCCGAGTCCTCACCCAGCAGTTTCGATCGGACCAAACACCGCCAAAACGAAACTGCTGTTGTTATACTGTGGGGTCTCTTCAGACCCCCGAGTATAATAATCGGAGGCTCAGGAGAAGTGATGGTTGTGAGTATTGCAGTCTGTGTCCCACAGTCTTCAATGTAACAACCGCTGCAGTACTCACAACTGCCGCTATTCAAAGTACAGCTTGCCTGTTCATGGGGGGAAAGAGCTGGTCTGCAGGGGTCCAACATTCAGACCCCGCTGATCTAAAATTTGATGACCTATCTTATATATGGTAGATATATTTCTGATGCAGAGAAAAGGAAAGAGACATACCAAAAGAAGAGATGATGTTCTATCTATCTCAAAAAAAGGAGAGAGCCCTCCACCAATATCCAAATCCACCACTATTGATTTCACAGCTTCTTTGGATGAGGGTATACTAATTCCCCTCACCCCTTCAGCAACTGGAAAAGTCAATTAATATCATCAGTCGGATCTCAATGTCCGGATCCTTTTACTTACAAACAAATGAAATGTTTTTCCAAGACAGCATACTCCTCAATTCCCAGTTATCTTAGATACTCAGCATATATTACAGTCATTAAAGCGAAAAACAAAATAATTAAGAGAGTGCCACTGGTTACCACATCCAGGGATCATATACAAACTATTAGTATTAGGCGATATTGGCACTCACCTCAAACGGGGTTGGGGGAATATTTTTATTAACCCCCTTTCTCCGAATTCCAAAACTAACCCCTTGAATTTAGTTCCAATCCAGTTGATTGTAGTTATAGCAGATTATAGCCCAGATCATCCATAGTACAGGGTGGGACATAGGTATGGATACACCCGGGTAGGCCATAGGTATGGATACACCCAGATACCATTGTTTTTCTTGCGCAATTCTCCATGTGTTTGATGTGTCATATGACCCCCTTCCCATTGAATAATATGCCACATACGGTAAGGTGATATCAGCAACCACTTCCATTTTATCTGGGTGCATCCATTCTTATGGCCCACCCGGGTGTATCCATACTTATGGCCCACCCTGTAGATTTATTATATAAAATACAGATATGTCCCAGGATGAAAATTACAATAAAATTCAATACAAAAAAATCCCAAATTCACAAAAAAAGAAAATCACACAATCCAAAACAAAAATGCATTTCATCAATTAATAAATAATTTGCATGCTAAAAATATGGTAAATGTTATGTCATACTCAATGCGTTTTGGGGGATTTTACATACATCTAGGACCACCATCATCAGGAGCAAAAAAAAAATAATTAATATAATTCATTCAATAATGCACTCACTTTAAAAGCATAAGGTTTGGTGCCCTACTCTCCCTCATTTTCCTGAAACTACCACTACAGTCATGGCCAAAAGTTTTGAGAATGACACAAATATTATATTTTCACATGATCTGCTGCCCTCTGGTTTTTATGTGTGTTTGTCAGATGTTTTTATCACATACAGAAATAGAATTGCATTCATATTATGAGTAACAGAAGCTTATATTGACAGTTAGAATGAGTTAATGCAGCAAGTCAATATTTGCAGTGTTGACCCTTCTTCTTCAGGACCTCTGCAATTCTCCCTGGCATGCTCTCAATCAACTTCTGGACCAAATCCTGACTGATAGCAGTCCATTCTTGCAGAATCAATGCTTTAATTTTGTCTGAATTTGTTGGTTTTTGTTTGTCCACCCGTCTCTTGATGATTGACCACAAGTTCTCAATGGGATTAAGATCTGGGGAGTTTCCAGGCCATGGACCCAAAATCTCTATGTTTTGTTCCCTGAGCCATTTAGTTATCACCTTTGCTTTATGGCAAGGTGCTCCATCATGCTGGAAAAGGCATTGTTGAGCACCAAACTGCTCTTGGACGGTTGGGAGAAGTTGCTCTTGGAGGACATTCTGGTACCATTCTTTATTCATGGCTGTGTTTTTAGGCAAGACTGTGAGAGAGCCGATTCCCTTGGCTGAGAAGCAACCCCACACATGAATGGTTTCAGGATGCTTTACAGTTGGCATGAGACAAGACTGGTGGTAGCGCTCACCTCTTCTTCTCCGAATAAGCTGTTTTCCAGATGTTCCAAACAATCGAAAAGGGGATTCATCAGAGAAAATGACTTTACCCCAGTTCTCAGCAGTCCACTCCCTGTACCTTTTGCAGAATATCAGTCTGTCCCTGATGTTTTTTCTGGAGAGAAGTGGCTTCTTTGCTGCCCTCCTTGAGACCAGGCCTTGCTCCAAGAGTCTCCGCCTCACAGTGCGTGCAGATGCACTCACACCTGCCTGCTGCCATTCCTCAGCAAGCTCTGCACTGCTGGTAGCCCGATCCCGCAGCTGAAACACTTTTAAGAGACGGTCCTGCCGCTTGCTGGTCTTTCTTGGGCGCCCTGGAGCCTTTTTGGCACCAATGGAACCTCTCTCCTTGAAGTTCTTGATGATGCGATAGATTGTTGACTGAGGTGCAATCTTTCTAGTTGCAATACTCTTCCCAGTTAGGCCATTTTTGTGCAGTGCAATGATGACTGCACGTGTTTCTTTAGAGATAACCATGGTTAACAGAAGAGAAACAATGATGACAAGCACCAGCCTCCTTTTAAAGTGTCCAGTGGTGTCATTCTTACTTAATCATGACAGATTGATCTCCAGCCCTGTCCTCATCAACACCCACACCTGTGTTAATGGAGCAATCACTGAAACGATGTTAGGTGGTCCTTTTAAGGCAGGGCTGCAATGATGTTGAAATGTGTTTTGGGGGATAAAGTTCATTTTCTAGGCAAATATTGACTTTGCAAGTAATTGCTGTTAAGCTGATCACTCTTTATAACATTCTGGAGTATATGCAAATTGCCATTAGAAAAACTGAAGCAGTAGACTTTGTAAAAATTAATATTTGTATCATTCTCAAAACTTTTGGCCATGACTGTACAGGAAGTGGGGATGCACCACTTCCATCAGAGGAATCTGCCCATCTCCTTCTATTCATTGTATACTCAATGGTACTCAATTGCGACAGTAAGTAAGTAGGGAAACCCCACTTCCATCACATGGATCCACCCACCTTCAGATCTCATTCATTGTATATTCAATGGCACTATTTGATCACTACCGGAAGTGGAAATGACCCACTTCCATCAGGAGGACACCCATCTTAAATATATATAACAATGTTTAAACACTATTACAAATAGGGTGTATGTCTGCCCTTTTATTTAGTGGGTGAATGTAAGGACTAATACATTACCTTAAGCAGGGTTCACACTACCGTTGGATTCCATTATGAAGGTAAAAACAAAAAAACGGACACCTATCATAACAGACACTAACTGATGTTACTGTGTCCATTTTTTTTAACTGATCCAAATAACAGATCAGTTAAAAAAACGGATACATTAGCATCAGTTAGTGTCCGTTTTTTAACACTGTCCGTTTTTTTTTTTTATTATTTCTGCTTTCTGAGCATGCGCAGAAAAAAAACGGACATATAATAACAGACAGTAACTGATGGCTATCATTTACTGTCCGTTATAAGTCCGTTACCCATAGACTTCAATATTAAAAAAATAACGGACACTTGCTGTCCGTCAATAATCCATTGTTCCAAACGGACAAAAAAGTCCTGCATTTAGGATTTTTTTTGTCCACGGAAAAAAAATGGACTTCTGACGGATTGGGTGTAAACGGACATAAACGGACACAATATAAAAACCCACTGAAATGAATGGAAATTTTAACGGATTTCTGACGGTTCAGCTAGTGTCCGATGCTAAAATCTTGTAACGGACAATAGCAACGAACACTACTGACTGTCACCAACGGTAGCATGAACGCCCCTTAGTATTACAAAAACTAAAACACATTCATCATTTAATACTTATTTCCCTCATGAATACAATTTTTGCAATGTTTTTCAGTTTCCTTTCTTCTTCCTTTACTGTATGCAGTCAATTCCAGAATTAACCCTTTAGTCTATATTACTTTATATTTTAAGCCAGAAACAAATATACCGTATTTTTCGGACTATAAGACGCACCGGACCATAAAGACGCACTAGGTTTTAGAGGAGAAAATAGGGAAAAAAAATTTTGAAGCAAAAAAATAGTAAAATATTTAATATATGGGAGTTGTAGTTTTGCAACAGCTGCAAGGCCACATTTACAGGTGGTCCTGCCTTTGTACGGGGAGGCATAGGATATCTTTTTTTGCGGAGCCAGATGTTCTTTTTAGTTATACCATTTTGGGGAATGGCTATTGCATTGATCACTTTTTACTCAAATCAAAGGAGAAACAGTGAAAAAAAACGGCAGTTCTGCACTTTTGATTTTTTTTTTCCCACTATGACGTTCACCGTACAGGAAAAATATTTTTATAAGTTTGTAGACCGGGCATTTTACACAGGGATACCCAATGTGCATGTGTTTCACAGTAATTTTCTACTTTTATATGTATTCTAGGGAAAGGGGGTGATTTAGAACTTTTATTTATTTATTTTTTACTATTTTATTAGCCCCTCATAGACTGCAATACAACTGCAAGGTACAGGGCCGGTAGGCTACTTTTTTTTACTTTAGGGGGGCTTTAAAATAGTAATGCCCGCGATCAGACTGGAGACTGATCGTGGGCATTAGCTTCGGGTCTGCGCTGTACATTACAGCATGAGACCCGGTAGCTATGGCGACCGCTCTGCAGCAGAGCAGCCGCCATCATCTTTACAGACCCGGCATCCGCTGTAATAGCCCGCTCCTCCAATCCCAGGGCCCGCACATCGCCCCCACTCCTGCCGCTGGAGGAAGCCCTGCTGCAGGAAGCCGGTGGCAGGAGTGAGGCGATGCTGCGATCCCGCTCCTCCGACCCCCCCCCTTCCCCAACACCCACTTTTGGACGATAAGACGCACCCCCCATTTTCCTCTTAAATTTAGAGGAAAAAAAAGTGTGTCTTTTAGTCCGAAAAATCCGGTATTAACATCTCTATGAAACATAAGAAGGAATTACTTAGACCCATCCTTCTACCCCCTAATGGTTTCATTTTATTTCATTATATCACTGCTAGTTATTTGTCAAACTTTTAGCTGTATTATAAAAGATACAGAGGCATTATATACGTTCCAAACATTCATTCAAAACTTGTGGTGACAGGGTGTCTAGGATATAAATTCAAAACATTTCTCTTCTAGCAAGTAATCTATCACTTTTTCATTTGGAACCTGCTCTAGGGGTATAACGTTCAACTGAGACAGATCACACTTATGGAACGGTTTATAGTGGAAACTGTTGGCATCCACACATTTAGTGGGTCTCTTCTCAATGACACAGTTTTTATTTCTGAGAGTAAGGTCCAAAAATACCGTCTCAAAGACTATGATGGACTGAAAACTGGAGACCCCAAGAATTAGAGTTAATCTCATTAGTAAAACAAATTAACTCAATGGTGCTCCCTGACAAAATGAAGATTAATTTATCGATAAACAAATGATAAAACTTAATGTACTGTGCAAATCTATTATGATTTACTATATGAGAGTCTTCAAATGCTCCATATATAGATTCACAAAACATGGCACAATTTTCGTACCCACATGGTTTCTTTTGTTTGTATACAAAACTGGTTTCCATATTTAGAATAGTTATGGGTAAGGATGAATTGAAGGGAACTCAAAACAAATTCTTGCTGCTATTCTGACATTAAGGGATCTTGTTTTAAAGGAGTATTCCCCTATCTATCCTATCTATACTGCTACAGTGCCTTGCAAAAGTATTCATACCCCTTGAACTTTTTCACATTTTGTCACCTTACAACCACAAACTTAAATGTATTTTCTTGAGATTTTAAATGATAGACCAACACAAAGTAGCAGATAATTGTGAAGTGGAACAAAAACGATACATGATTTTCAAAATTTTAATCAAACAAAAATCTGAAAAGTGTGACGTGCAAAAGTATTCAGCCCCCTGTAGCTGTGTGTAATTTAGTCCCAGTATAAATACACCTGTTCTGTGAAGGCCACAGTGGTTTGTTAGAGAACACTAGTGAACAAACAGCATCATGAAGACCAAGGAACCCACCAGAAAGGTCAGAGATAAAGTTGTGGAGAAGTTTAAAGCAGGGTTAGATTATAAAAACATACCCCAAGCTTTGAGCATCCCAAGAAGTACTGTTCAATCCATCAGCAAAAAATGGAAAAAGTATTATACAACTGCAAACCTACCAAGACATGACCGTCCATCTAAACTGACAGATCAAGCAAGGAGAACACTGGTTAGAGAAGCAGCCAAGAGGCAATGGTCACTCTGGAGGAGCTGCAGAAATATACAGCTCAGGTGGGCGAATCTTTCCACAGGACACTCTGCAAATCTGGCCTTTATGGAAGAGTGGCAAGAAGAAAACCATTTTTGAAAGAAAGACATAAGAAGTGCCGTTTGCAGTTTGCCACAAGCCATATAGGGGACACAGCAAACATGTGGCAGAAGGTGCTCTGGTCAGATGAGACCAAAGTTGAACTTTTTGGCCTAAATGCAAAGAGCTATGTGTGGCAGAAAAGTAACACTGCTCATCACTCTGAAAACACCAGCATCATGCTGTGGGGAGGCTTTTCTTCAGTAGGGACAGGGAAGCTGCTCAGAGTTGATGGGAAGATGGATGGAGATAAATACAGGGCAATCCTGGAAGGAAACCTGTTGGAGGCTGCAAAAGACTTGAGACTGGGAAGGAGATTCAGCTTCCAGCAAGACAATGATCCTAAACATACAGCCAGAGCTACAGTGAAATGGTTCAGATCAAAGAATATTCATGTGTTAGAATGGCCCAGTCAAAGGCCAGACCTAAATCCCATTGTGCATCTGTGGCAAGACATGAAAATTGCTGTTCACAGACCCTCTCTATCCAATCTGGCTGAGCTTGAGCTATTTTGCAATGAAGAATGGACAAAAATCTCAGTCTCTTGATGTGCAAATCTAGTAGAAACATACCTCAAAAGACTTGCAGCTGTAATTGCAGCAAAAGGTGGTTGTACAAAGTATTGATTAAGGGGGACTGAATACCTTTGCACTTTCAGGTTTTTATTTGATTAAAATTTTGAAAACCATGTATCATTTTCCTTCCACTTCACAATTATCTGCTACTTTGTGTTGGTCTAACACTTAAAATCTCAAGAAAATACATTTAAGTTTGTGGTTGTAAGGTGACAAAATGTAAAAAAGTTCAAGGGGTATGAATACTTTTGCAAGGCACTGTAGCTTATGTAAATTCAAGAGTTTTCCTAAATACATTTATTCATAGCCCTAATGCCAGCCTCATGAGGTTTATTAGTATATAGGGTGCAAACATCCATAGTTACGCATAACCATCCATCTTGCCACTCTATGTCACCTATTAGCAACAATAAGTGGCCCGAATCCTTTAAGAAAGCCAGTAAATGTTGGACAAATCTTTGTCGTTTGTCAACATATGCTGAAAGACCACATGTGATGGAATCTATCCCTTATATGATGGGTCTCCCATTGAGTTTTTCCATATTTTTATGGATTTGAAATAAAAAATAAAAACAAGGAATAGCTGGAGACTGACAACATATAAAATCACACTCCTCTTTTGTAATAATCCCATTTTCAGAAGCATTGCTAATTTCCTTCCATAAAGCTTCACTGAAAGACTGTGTGATGTCTGTCTAGTTTTTGATAATATTCTCTATCAGATAGGAGGTGTCATGATAGTCTCCTTTATTCATAATGACGATCCCTACTCCTTTATCTGCATTTTTTACCACAATCTCTTTATTAGTAGATAGGGATGTGATTGCTCTTCTTTGAGAAGGGGGTTGTTTTTGTTTTTATTAGGATAAACTTGAGTTTTATACTGTATTTTTAAAGCTAGTTCTTTTAATTGAGGTAACGTTAATTCATAAAAGGTTTCTATGAAGTGTCCCTTACTTTGGAGCAGGTAAAAATAGTGCTATTGAATATACAATGAATGGTATTCGAAGGTGTGTGGCTCCATGTGACAGAAGTGGCGCTTCCCACTTCCTGCCACAATTGAGTACCATTGAGAATACAATGAATAGAAGCTAGATGTGGGCGGATCCCTCCGACAGAATTGGGGCAGTGGTAGTTTCAGGAAGATGAGAGACGATTCATTCTTTATGCTTATAAAGTGAGTACATTATTGAATTAATTATATTGAATATTTTTTATGCTCTAATGAAGGGGGTCCTGGATGTATGTAAAATCCCCTGAAACATGTTGCGTAAAACAACTTTTACTATATTTTTAGCATGCAAATTGTTTTGAATTGTGTGATTTTTTTTGTGACTTTGGGATTTTTTTATTTTCTTTTTTGTTTTTGCATATTTTTACTGTAGCGTTTTTTTGTATGGAATTTTATTGTAATTTTCATCCTGGGACATATCTGTATTTTATATAATAAATCTACAGTGGAAGATCGGGGCTATAATCTGCCATAACTACAATCACCTGGATTGGAACTAAACTCGAGGGGTCAGATTTGAAATTCAGGGTAAAGGGGGTTAATACATATATTCCCCCAACTCCATTTGAGGTGAATGTCAATATCACCTAATACTAATAGTTTGCATATGATTTCTGGATGTGGTAACCAGTGGCGCTCTCGGCAGTCCTTTGTTTTTTTCACTTTTATGACTGTATGTTATATATAGTGAATCGATTTAAAAAAAAAAAATAAATCAGATGACCTTTATGTCCAATTTGCATTATATATCACTTTTGGTTACATCAATTTGACAGCATCCCATAAAATAAACTACATTGTGTTTTCACTGTTATTATGTCCAGATTAGCCATGTGAAATGAAAAATGAGACTTACTGCCATAATTCCTTGATCTTTTTCCTCACTCCTGGTTCCATGTTACTGAAAGACCACCACATAAAACTATTACTTGTCAGAATAAACACAGATTTCATTCCAATATCTTAATACATAGATGGTGTCTAATAGAAGACTAATAGCATGACAATAATGTTATTGTAAATTAAAAGAGTTTTCTCCTTGTAGTATATTGCAAGGATAAGCAATCAATAGGCAATCATTGGGGATCTGACCAATATCACCCTTTGGCTACTGTATCACTTCATCTAGTGTTAGATGCACATTTTACAGCCAAAGTAGCAAAGAAGACCGAACAGCAAAAGAAACTGCATAGAGTTTCCTAACACTGCTGACATTGTTCTCCCAATCAATGATGGTCACAGCAGTAGCATACGCTTGAGGATCAGAAAATAGTGGAATGTCCTAGCAATATTCAAAAAAATTCTTTGATTAGGAAATTCCTTCATTAAAAGGGGTTGTGAAGGATAATTAGCTTTTTTTAATATGATTGCCCCCATGCCCCCTCCAACTTTCTAATATACCTCCATTTGCAAATTGTTGTGTTTCTCTTCCTCGACTCATAGGTCATGTCTACGCCCTATGCTTTTTTAAAAAAAAATTTTAAACTTCCGCTGATGTTGCGAGGACACGGTGTAATCCATATCTGGACCCACAACGTCAGCACCAAGGAGACCGCCCACCCAATTATACTTACCTGGTCTTGCTTGAAGATCCGGACCCGGAACGTCACTGCCAGAAGCAGTAGCGCGGCACCTCCTCTTCATTACGTGTGCCGGCCACCAATGCATGCGAAATACTGCTGGAACGCCGCCATGCGCAGTAAAGTGGGCGGTCAGCAAATGAAGTACAAAGTTAGGCCAGCCGCCCACTCTACTGTGCAGGGACCATTATGGAGCACATTATACTGTGTGGGGTCCACTGTGGAGCATTATACTGTGTTGGGGCCACTGTAAAGCATATTATACTGTGCAGGAGCCAATGTGGAGCATACTATACTGTGCAGGAGCCACTTTGAAGCATATTATTCTGTGCGGGGACCACTGTGGAGCATATGATACTGTGTGGGATTCACTGTGGAGCATATTATACTGTGAAGGGTCCACTGTGCAGCATATTATACTGTGAGGGGGGCCACTGTGGAAAATATTACACTGAGTAGGGCACTGTGGAGCATTATACTGTGGGGAGGGGGGGGCTCAAAATTCCTGCTGGCAGCCCTGTCTTTTATACCTGCATCACACCTCCTTCACGATAAGCTTGCACATACGCGTAGTGCTCCAGTAATGTGCATGAACCAGCCATGGAGCTATTGTGGCCTGCACAGTACTATAGAGGGGGGGGGGGCGCAATACTGGGAAAATACTCAGGATAGTCGGCACATATGTAAGATTTCAGTGAACGAGCCATGGTGTAGGCTATTAGCAGGAAGCTGTTGGCTGGGCCCTAGACCATTCAGTCCAACACTGTATATATATAAGAAAAAGATGTAGAGAGAGATATGTAGTTGTCAAAATATTCGTGTATATACAGTACAGACCAAAAGTTTGGACACACCTTCTCATTCCAAGAGTTTGCTGTATTTTCATGACTATAAAAATTGTAGATTTACACTGAAGGCATCAGAACTATGAATTAACACATCTGGAATTATATACTTAACAAAAAAGTGTGAAACTACTGAAAATGTCTTATATTCTAGGTTCTTCAAAGTAGCCACCTTTTGCTTTGATTACTACTTTGCACACTCTTGGCATTCTCTTGATGAGCTTCAAGAGGTAGTCACCTGAAATGGTTTTCACTTCACAGGTGTGCCCTGTCAGGTTTAATAAGTGGGATTTCTTGCCTTATAAATGGGGTTGGGACCATCAGTTGTGTCGTTCAGAAGTCAGGTGGATACACAGCTGATAGTCCTACTGAATGGAGTGTTAGAATTTGTATTATGGCAAGAAAAAAGCAGCTAAGTAAAGAAAAACGAGTGGCCATCATTACTTTAAGAAATGAAGGTCAGTCAATACAAAAATTGGGAAAACTTTGAACGTGTCCCCAAGTGCAGTGGCCAAAACCATCAAGCACTACAAAGAAACTGGCTCACATGAGGACCGCCCCAGGAAAGGAAGACCAAGAGTCACCTCTGCTGCGGAGGATAAGTTCATCCGAGTCACCAGCCTCAGAAATCGCAGGTTAACAGCAGCTCAGATTAGAGACCAGGTCAATGCCACACAGAGTTCTAGCAGCAGACACATCTCTACAACAACTGTTAAGAGGAGACTGTGTACAGCAGGCCTTCATGGTAAAATAGCTGCTAGGAATCCACTAAGGACAGGCAAAAAGAAGAAGAGACTTGTTTGGGCTAAAGAACACAAGGAATGGACATTAGACCTATGGAAATCTGTGCTTTGGTCTGATGAGTCCAAATTTGAGATCTTTGGTTCCAACCACCGTGTCTTTGTGCGACGCAGAAAAGGTGAACGAATGGACGCTACATGCCTGGTTCCCACAGTGAAGCATGGAGGAGGAGGTGTGATGGTGTGGGGGTGCTTTGCTGGTGACACTGTTGGGGATTTATTCAAAATTGAAGGAATACTGAACCAACCAGCATGGTTACCACAGCATCTTGCAGCGGCATGCTATTCCATCCGGTTTGCGTTTACTTGGACCATCATTTATTTTTCAACAGGACAATGACCCCAAACACACCTCCAGACTGTGTAAGGGCTATTTGACCAAGAAGGAGAGTGATGGGGTGCTACGCCAGATGACCTGGCCTCCACAGTCACCAGACCTGAACCCAATCGAGATGGTTTGGGGTGAGCTGGACCGCAGAGTGAAGGCAAAAGGGCCAACAAGTACTAAGCATCTCTGGGAACTCCTTCAAGACTGTTGGAAGACCATTTCAGGTGACTACCTCTTGAAGCTCATCAAGAAAATGCCAAGAGTGTGCAAAGCAGTAATCAAAGCAAAAGGTGGCTACTTTGAAGAACCTAGAATCTAAGATATTTTTTCAGTTGTTTCACACTTTTTTGTTAAGTATATAATTCCACATGTGTTAATTCAGTTTTGATACCTTCAGTGTGAATTTACAATTTTTATAGTCATGAAAACACAGAAAACTCTTGGAATGAGAAGGTGTGTCCAAACTTTTGGTCTGTACTGTTATATATATATATATATATATATATATATATATATATATATATACACACACACACACACACACACACACACACACTACCGTTCAAAAGTTTAGGGTCACAGAGATTTCCTTATTTTTGAAAGAACAGCACAGTTTTTTTTCAATGAAGATAACATTTAATGAATGAGAAATACACTCTATACATTGTTAATGTGGTAAATGACTAGTCTAGCTGCAAACGTCTGGTTTTTAATGCAATATCTACATAGGTGTATAGAGGCCCATTTCCAGCAACCATCACTCCAGTGTTCTAATGGTACATTGTGTTTGCTGACTGTGTAAGAAGGCTAATGGATGTTTAGAAAACCCTTGAAAACCCTTGTGCAAGTATGTTAGCACAGCTGAAAACAGTTTTGCTGATTAGAGAAGCTATAAAACTGACTTTCCTTTGAGCTAGTTGAGAATCTGGAGCATTACATTTGTTGGTTCGATTAAACTCTCAAAATGGCCAGAAAAAGAGAACTTTCATGTGAAACTCGACAGTCTATTCTTGTTCTTAGAAATGAAGGCTATTCCATGCGAGAAATTGCCAAGAAACTGAAGATTTCCTACAACGGTGTGTACTACTCCCTTCAGAGGACAGCACAAACAGGCTCTAACCAGAGTAGAAAGAGAAGTGGGAGGCCCCGCTGCACAACTAAGCAACAAGACAAGTACATTAGAGTGTCTAGGTTGAGAAATCGATGCCTCACAGGTCCTCAACTGGTAGCTTCATTAAATAGTACCCGCAAAACGCCAGGTGTCAACGAAAAAGCCATATATCTGAGACTGGCTAATAAAAGGAAAAGATCAATATGGGCAAAATAACACAGACATTGGATAGAGGAAGATTGGAAAAAAAGGGTTATGGACAGACAAATCGAAGTTTGAGGTGTCTGGATCACACAGAAGAATATTTGGAAGGGCAGAACTACTGAAAAGATGCTGGAAGAGTGCCTGATGCCATCTGTCAAGCATGGTGGAGTTAATGTGATGGTCTGGGGTTGCTTCGTGCTGGTAAAGTGGGAGATTTGTACAAGGTAAAAGGGATTTTGAATAAGGAAGGCTATCACTCCATTTTGCAATGCCATGCCATACCCTGTGGACAGCGCTTGCTTGGAGCCAATTTCATCCTACAACAGGACAATGACCCAAAGCACACCTCCAAATTATGCAAGAACTATTTAAGGAAGAAGCAGGCAGCTGGTATTCTATCTGTAATGGAGTGGCCAGTGCAGTCACCAGATCTCAACCCCATTGAGCTGTTGTGGGAGCAGCTTGACCGTATGGTACGCAAAAAGTGCCCATCAAGCCAATCCAACTTGTGGGAGGGGCTTCTGGATGCATGGGGTGAAATTTCTCCAGATTACCTCAGCAAATTAACAGCTAGAATGCCAAAGGTCTGCAATGCTGGAATTGCTGCAAATGGAGCATTCTTTGACGAAAGCAAAGTTTGAAGGAGAAAATTATTATTTCAAATAAAAATCATTATTTCTAACCTTGTCAATGTCTTGACTATATTTTCTATTCATTTTGCAAATCATTTGATAAAAGTGTGAGTTTTCACGGAAAACACAAAATTGGGTGACCCCAAACGTTTGAACGGTATTGTGTGTGTGTGTATATATATATATATATATATATATATATATATATATATATATATATATTTATTTATTATACACACACACACACACACACTCACATACATATACACATTAGTATATCTTTACCGGACGGATTACAATATTACAGCCAAAGGAGAAGGTTACTGAGTGAAAACTAGAAGTCTAAAGATGGCTGCTGAGTGTGTGGTGGGCAAGTTAGCTAGAGAAACAGGGAGGGGGAGTGAGTGAGAAAGGGAGGGGGGAGTGAGTTGCAGCTGTGAGTGCAGCCCAAAGAAACATGGGAGTTGTAGTAAAGATGTAGATGTAAACAAATGCAGAGCATGCCAGGAGAACCCAGAAATCACTCAAAACTGCTAAAGGTATTTGTGGTCACTTATTAACCCATTAATAGCACTAGCAAAAAATTTATTTTTAAATTTAGTGTCTGGAAAACCCCTTTAAGTAGAGAACAACTGACTACTTACCAGTTTAGTATGTCCACTGTGTTTGTCTCCATAGGCAGTATGCTAAAATGCTGAACTGTTAAATAAAATTCACACCTTCTCTAAAAAAAAAAAAAAAAAAAAAATAGGTGGAAATGCTTAAAATGATAAGGTCATGTGCACATAATAGCAAAGCATACACGTTTACATAGAAACAAATCCACAGATCTATCTTTGTAACAAATTCCTGTTACTAATGACAACAATTCAACAGGAAGATAATAGAAAAGAAAATGAGTCTCTTCCTCTTCAAATAAAAGTGAGTAATAATATATGTATTATAATGTGTGTACTGTATTTGGTATCCCCAAAAATGCTATGCTCTTAAAGGAAGTCTGTCAGCACCAAAGATATTATTAAACCAGCCCTAGCACCTTATAGTGCTCAGTCATGAGCGTAGCGCTATAATGTTTGTATAATGGCCACTTAATTTTGACAAACAGCTGATTTTTATTCATATGCAAATGAGCTAAGAGTTTAATTGGGGTGAGGGTTTTCCTGTCGGCAGCTGAGCATCACAGCAAGATCATCTTTTTGCTCAGTAGGGGGAGACGGGGAAAGGTCCGATTAGGTCAGTGCTCCTGAGGGAGGAAGATCTTGCTATGATGCTCAACCACCTCCAGGACTTTCTGGGGGTAATAATGGTCTTGAATTTTCTCTATTTGTACGCTATCTGTCTGACTGTGGATTCGTGGAGTCCAAACTCTTTAGAGATGGATCTGTAACCTTTTCTAGCCTAACGGGCATCAACAACTCTTAGACCTCATTCACACGTCTGCAATCCACTATTCACAGACAGCACCCCATCCTGCTAATTTGAGAAAGTCTGCTGTCTGTGAAAAGAAGCATTTCTTTTGTTTAATTTTCTATAGTTTGTCTCTAGTTCCGTGAAAAACGGATAACACACAGATGTCATCCATATTTTTTCATGGACCACAGACTTTCATTGGTGCAATGCATTTGTGATGCATCAGTTAAATAAAAGAACATGTTTCTTGTCCTCTGGCCTCTACTCGGGGATCTCCCCGTTATCTACAGTATAGAGTGTTGCTGCTGTCGTTGCAGCTATCTGTTGTCACTGTATTTTATGCCTTTTTGAAAACCAATAAACTTGGAATAAAAAAACAAAACATGTTTCTATTGTGAAAAAAAGGACGTCTGAATGGAGAAACTGAAATTAATGTGTATGTATGCTGTTTGTGAATTTTTTTCTCATAAAAAAAATTAAATCTAATATTTTTGACTTATTTGTTTGATTTGGTTCTTTTCATCTATTCTTAGGACCTATGTTAAAATCTGATGTAGTTTTAAGTCAAATTTTGCAGAAAAATAGAAAATGCTGAAGGATTCACAACTTTCAAACACCACTGTAATTGGGACTGTACTGTAATACCAAGCACAGCTGCTATAAAATGATCAGCTCTGTGCCTCTTAAGCAGTAAAGGCGCTGCAGTACTTGTCTGAACGCTGCAACTTTTTCAATCAACTGATTGGTAGGGGTGTCAGATATCAATATATCAGAGTCCCTGAAAACCCTTAAAGAGGTTGTGCTGTTATGGACACTTATCCTCTATCCACAAGACAAAGAATAAGTGTCCAATCGCTGGGGGTTCGATCGCCAGGTTCTCCAGTGATCAGTAGGACAAGGGGCTGAAAGTTTCCCTAAAACCTACTTGCGAATGGAGCGCCAGTGTACTTGCGTGACCAGTGCTCCCAATATTCCGCCCCCCCGCTACTTCTTTACCTGTACCTTTCTATATGTCTGTCTACTATCAATGGGATCCCTCTACCTTGGAACGTTTTGTATATATTATATGTGTATTTGTATTGCTTATCTTGCATTGCATATCCGTGCTGCTGTAACACATTGAATTTCCCCATGGTGGGACTATTAAAGGATTCTTCTTCTTCTATGGGGCTGTTTGGACTGTAATCTCCAGCAGTGCCCACAGTTACACAGAAGTGAATTGAGCGGCGGTCACGCAAGCGAACTGGCGCTCTATTCACTAGGAGGCCAAAGGGAGACTTTCGATCCCCTGTACTCATGATCACTGGGAGACCCAGCAATAGGCTTACCCCCTTGCCCTGCGCTACGAGTTCACTGCTGCCCTAAGACGTTGGCAAATACGTTAGTTGCCGTCCTCTCCTTTTTGCTTTCTTCGACCTTCCCTTCTTTCTCTCCCCTTATTTTTGTTTTCATAATTTATATTGTACATGCCACTGTATTTAATTGGTTGCCATTTTGAGAGCTCTGAACTCCCTCTATGTCTGTTAAATTACTTTGTGAAATACTAAATAGACCTTTGTTGAACCATAAAAAGATTAATAAAACAAAAGAGGGAAGGGATTGTTATAGCAATGGAAAAACATATTAAAAGTATCTACTATATTGCTATACACACCAAACACATATACATATATATACATATATATACACATATATATGTACAGTACAGACCAAAAGTTTGGACACACCTTCTCATTCCAAGAGTTTTCTGTATTTTCATGACTATAAAAATTGTAGATTCACACTGAAGGCATCAAAACTATGAATTAACACATGTGGAATTATATACTTAACAAAAAAGTGTGAAACAACTGAAAATATGTCTTATATTCTAGGTTCTTCAAAGTAGCCACCTTTTGCTTTGATTACTACTTTGCACACTCTTGGCATTCTCTTGATGAGCTTCAAGAGGTAGTCACCTGAAATGGTTTTCACTTCACAGGTGTGCCCTGTCAGGTTTAATAAGTGGGATTTCTTGCCTTATAAATGGGGTTGGGACCATCAGTTGTGTTGTTCAGAAGTCAGGTGGATACACAGCTGATAGTCCTACTGAATGGAGTGTTAGAATTTGTATTATGGCAAGAAAAAAACAGCTAAGTAAAGAAAAACGAGTGGCCATCATTACTTTAAGAAATGAAGTTCAGTCAGTTCAAAAAATTGGGAAAACTTTGAAAGTGTCCCCAAGTGCAGTGGCCAAAACCATCAAGCGCTACAAAAAAAAAACTGGCTCACATGAGGACCGCCCCAGGAAAGGAAGACCAAGAGTCACCACTGCTGCGGAGGATAAGTTCATCCGAGTCACCGGCCTCAGAAATCGCAGGTTAACAGCAGCTCAGATTAGAGACCAGGTCAATGCCACACAGAGTTCTAGCAGCAGACACATCTCTACAACAACTGTTAAGAGGAGACTGTGTGCAGCAGGCCTTCATGGTAAAATAGCTGCTAGGAAACCACTGCTAAGGACAGGCAACAAGCAGAAAAGACTTGTTTGGGCTAAAGAACACAAGGAATGGACATTAGACCTGTGGAAAACTGTGCTTTGGTCTGAGGAGTCCAAATGTGAGATCTTTGGTTCCAACTACTGTGTCTTTGTGTGACGCAGAAAAGGTGAACGAATGGACTCTACATGCCTGGTTCCCACCGTGAAGCATGGAGGAGGAGGTGTGGTGGTGTGGGGGTGCTTTGCTGGTGACACTGTTGGGGATTTATTCAAAATTGAAGGAATACTGAACCAGCATGGTTACCACAGCATCTTGCAGCGGCATGCTATTCCATGCGGTTTGCGTTTAGTTGGACCATCATTTATTTTTCAACAGGACAATGACCCCAAACACACCTCCAGACTGTGTAAGGGCTATTTGATCAAGAAGGAGAGTGATGGGGTGCTACGCCAGATGACCTGGCCTCCACAGTCACCAGACCTGACCCCAATCTCTGGGAACTCCTTCAAGACTGTTGGAAGACCATTTCAGGTGACTACCTCTTGAAGCTCATCAAGAGAATGCCAAGAGTGTGCAAAGCAGTAATCAAAGCAAAAGGTGGCTACTTTGAAGAACCTAGAATATAAGACATATTTTCAGTTGTTTCACACTTTTTTGTTAAGTATATAATTCCACATGTGTTAATTCATAGTTTTGATGCCTTCAGTGTGAATCTACAATTTTTATAGTCATGAAAATACAGAAAACTCTTGGAATGAGAAGGTGTGTCCAAACTTGTTGAAACCAGAAGTTTACATACACTATATAAAAAGACACATATGCATGTTTTTCTCACTATATGACATGAAATCAGAATAAACCTTTCCCATTTTAGGTCAATGAGGATTACCAAAATTATTTATGTTTCCCAAATGCCAGAATAATGAGAGAGAGAATTTTTAAGGCATTTTTATTACTTTCTGCAAAGTCAAAAGTTTACATACACTAAGATTACTATGCCTTTAAACAATTTGGGACAGATTATATGATGATGTCATGTCTTTGGAAGCTTCTGATAGGTTTATTGGCAACATCTGAGTTAATTAGAGACACCTGTGGATGTATTTTAAGGCACACCTGAAACACACTGCTTCTTTATGTAACATCATGAGAAAGTCTAAAGAAATCAGCCAAGATATCAGGAAGAGAATTGTGGACTTGCACAAGTCTGGTTCATCCTTGGGTGCAATTTCCAGATACCTGAAGGCGCCTCGTTCATCTGTACAAACAATTATACACAAGTACAAACAAGATGGGAATGTTCAGCCATAATACCGCTCAGGAAGGAGACGGGTTCTGTGTCCCAGAGATGAACGCACTTTGGTACGAAATGTGCATATCAACCCAAGAATAAAAGCAAAAGACATGGTGAAGATGCTGGCTGAAGCTGGTAAGAGAGTGTGTCATTATCCACAGTGAAACGAGTACTTTATCGACATGGGCTGAAAGGCCATTCTGCCAGGAAGAAGCCATTGCTCCAAAAGAAACATAAAAAAAGCCAGATTAATATCTGCAAATGCACACAGGAACAAAGACCTTGTTTTTTGGAGACATGTCCTGTGGTCTGACAAAACTACAATTTAACTGTTTGGCCATAATGACCATCGTTACGTTTGGAAGAAAAAGGGAGAAGCTTGCAAGCCTAAGAACACAATTCCAACTGTGAAACACGGGGGTGGCGGCAGCCTCATGTTGTGGGGTTGTTTTGCTGCAGAAGGGACTGGTTGACTTCACAAAATAGATGGCATCATGAGGAAAGAACATTATGTAGCAATACTGAAGCAACATCTCAAGACATCATCCAGGAAGTTAAAGCGTGGGCACAAATGGGTCTTCCAAATGCACAATGACCCGAAGCATACTGCCAAACTGGTTACAAAGTGGCTTAAGGATAACAAAGTCGATGATTTGGAGTGGCCATCACAAAGCCCTGATCTCAATTCTATTGAAAATTTATGGACAAAGCTGAAAAGACAGGTGCGAGCAAGGCGGCCTACAAACATGGCTCAGTTACACCAGTTCTGTCAGGAGGAATGGGCCCAAATTTCTACAAACTGACCCAAGTCATACAGTTTAAGGGCAATGGTACTAAATACTAACGAAATGTATGTAAAATTTTGCAGAAAGTAATAAAAATGCCTTAAAAATTCTCTCTCTCATATTATTCTGGCATTTGGCAAATATAAATAATTTTGGTGCTCCTAACTGACCTAAAACAGGAAAGGTTTATACAGATTTCATGTCAGATAGTGAGAAAAACATGCATGTGTGTCTATTTATATAGTGTATGTAAACTTTATTTTATTTATATATACATACACAGTGGGTACGGAAATTATTCAGACCCCTTTAAATTTTTCACTCTTTGTTTCATTGCAGCCATTTGCTAAAAGAAAAAAAAGTTCATTTTATTTGTCATTAATGTACACTCAGCACCCTCTCTTGACTGAAAAACAGAAATGTAGATGTTTTTGCTAATTTATTGAAAAAGAAAAACTGAAATATCACATGGTCATAAGTATTCAGACCCTTTGCTCAGTATTGAGTAGAAGCACCCTTTTGAGCTAGTACAGCCATCAGTCTTCTTGGGAATGATGCAACAAGTTTTTCACATCTGGATTTGGGGATCCTCTGCCATTCTTCCTTGCAGATCCTCTCCAGTTCCGTTAGGTTGGATGGCGAATGTTGGTGGACAGCCATTTTCAAGTCTCTCCAGAGATGCTCAATTGGGTTGAGGTCAGGGCTCTGGCTGGGCCATTCAAGATTGGTCACAGAGTTGTTCCGAAGCCACTCCTTTGTTATTTTAGCTGTGTGCTTAGGGTCATTGTCTTGTTGGAAGGTGAACCTTCGGCCCAGTCTGAGGTCAGGAGCACTCTGGAAGAGGTTTTCTTCCAGGATATCTCTGTACTTGGCTGCATTCATCTTTCCTTCAATTGCAACCAGTCGTCCTGTCCCTGCAGCTGAAAAACACCCCAACAGCACAATGCTGCCACCACCATGTTTCACTGTTGGGATTGTATTGGGCAGGTGATGAGCAGTTCCTGGTTTTCTCCACACATACCGCTTAGAATGAACGCCAAAAAGTTCAATCTTCGTCTCATCAGACCAGAGAAACTTATTTCTCATAGTCTGGGAGTCCTTCATGTGTTTTTTGGAAAACTCTATGCAGCCTTTCATATGTCTTGCACTGAGGAGAGGCTTCCTTTGGGCCACTCTGCCATAAAGCCCCGACTGGTGGAGAGCTGCAGTGATAGTTGAATTTGTGGAACTTTCTCCCATCTCCCTACTGCATCTCTGGAGCTCAGCCACAGTGATCTTTGGGTTCTTCTTTACCTCTCTCACCAAGGCTCTTCTCCCACAATTGCTCAGTTTGGCTGGACAGCCAGGTCTAGGAAGAGTTCTGGTCGTCCCAAACTTCTTCCATTTAAGGATTATGGAGGCCACTGTGGTCTTAGGAACCTTGAGTGCTGCAGAAATTCTTTTGTAACCTTGGTCAGATCTGTGCCTTGCCACAATTCTGTCTCTGAGCTCCTTGGGCAGTTCCTTTGACATCATGATTTTCATTTGATCTGACATGCACTGTGAGGTCTTATATAGACAGGTGTGTGCCTTTCCTAATCAAGTCCAATCAGTTTAATTAAACACAGCTGGACTCCAATGAAGGAGTAGAATCATCTCAAGGAGGATCAGAAGGAAATGGACAGCATGTGAGTTAAATATGAGTGTCACAGCAAAGGGTCTGAATACTTATGACCATGTGATATTTCAGTTTTTCTTTTTTAATAAATTTGCAAAAATATCTACATTTCTGTTTTTTTTTCTGTCAAGATTGTGTGCTGAGTGTACATTAATGAGAAATAAAATGAACTTTTTTGCTTTTAGAAAATGGCTGCAATAAAACAGAGTGAAAAATTTAAAGGGGTCTGAATACTTTCCGTAACCACTGTATATATACTTACATACCACATTTTTTGGACTATAAGACGCACTTTTCCCCCCCAAAATTTGTGAGGAAAATGGGGGTGCGTCTTATAGTCCGGGTCTGTGAAGATGATGGCGGCCGCTCTGCTGCAGAGCTAATGCCCGCGATCAGAGTCCACTTTTAAATTTTAAAGTCCCCCCTAAAGTGACAAAGTTGCCCCCACGGCCGTTCCATGCCGGCCCCGTAACTTTGAAGTTGCAGGCCGGCTCCCGCGCGCCGAGAATGCGACCGGTTCCTGTGACAGCTGGGAGCCTTATGAAGGCTTCCATGCTTGTCATAGGAATATTACTATCGCGGCTGGTCTATAACCAACCTCAGTAGTAATGTACAGAATCTCCCATAGATTGCAATATACTTGTACTGCAGTCTATGGGACTTGCAATCAAATGATTGCAGGTTCAAGCCCCCTAATGGAGGGCTAATACAATAGTAAAATAAATTAATAAAAGTTCTAAAGCACCCCCTTTCCCTAGAATACATATAAAAGTAGAAAATTACTGTGAAACACATACACATTAGGTATCCCTGTGTCCGAAAATGCCCGGTCTACAAACTTATAAAAATATTTTTCCCGTAGGGTGAACGTCACGGGGAGGAAAAAAAAAAAAAAGTGCTCAACCAACGTTTTTTTTTTCACTGTTTCGCCTTTGATTTGAATAAAAAGTGATCAAAGCAATAGCCATTCCCCAAAATGATATAACTACAAAGTACACCTGGCCCCACAAAAAAAAAAAAAAAAAATGCATCCCCACAAAGCTGCAGGGCCACCTGTCAATATGACCTTGCAGCTGTTGCAAAACTCCAACTCCCATATATGAAATATTTTACATTTTTTTGGTTCAAAATTTTTTTCCCTTTTTTCCTCTTCTAAAACCTAGGAGCATCTTATGAAACGTCGTATAGTCCGAAAAATACGGTATATATATTTTCCTATATTCCCCACAAACTTACCAGATCTTCATCTGCGGTAAAACACACAGAGAATTGTTTCAAAATGATAATCTTGTTCTTGATATCAACTAATGTAAAGTGTTCATCTTCACTAAAAAGGAAACATATTGTTTAAGTTGTCAGTTATTTAAGGCCTATAACAAACAAAATCACCAATCCAGCTCAGTTAAAACTGTTCAAGGATATGTATGAAAGCAACAAAAAATGGTTGTAAAATTCTAATCTAAAATAATATAATGAAGCAAGTTTAAAATTTAGTCTTGATAAAAAAAAAAAAAACTATATCCTAGCAGTTCAGTGTCTATAGCTACAATCACAGCTATATGTCTCCATGGTTACAAACGTGTTTGTAGTCTGTATCATGGGGTACCCCATCAGCTGTTTAATGCAGCTGAGGTATACCAAAACTATGCAGTACCATACAACATATATTATCCTACAAACAGGTCACTTCACATCACTCAAACAATGGTATGGCCTGTGATGTTGCCCAAGACTTGTTCTGCCCTGTCCTAAATATAGAAAGACTCCCACTTTATAAATAAAGCATTATTAAATTCCTACAAATTGAACTTAAAAAAAAGTCTCCCCCTCTAACATCTCAGATGCAGTGCAGCCCTCTTGCTCTTTATGCCTCCCTCTGTAACTTCCAACCCCCTAGATAGTCTGAGGATACCCTACTATGTAACCAGTCAATTGATGATTACCTGATCCACTTGCGCCTCCCCACCTCGCCAAGGATGCTATAGAGGGTTTAGAAGATCCACTATTGGATCTGAAGTTTTAGATGGTGGTAAAAGAATCTGGCATGGGCAAGGCCCTAGGTCTTGATGGCCTTTATTAGAAGTACTATAAAAAGTTTTTCCCCATCCTCCAACACCATTTAATGTGAACTCACGAGACTGCAGGCTGCTCCATTCCCAATTCGTGGTTATTCTTACAGATGGTAAAGATCAGCCCACTGTGCCAAATATCGACCCATTTCCCTGCTAAATGTTGACTTTAAAGGGGTTGTCCGAGATAACTAAGTTCCTTGGTTGACCCCTATTGCTGCAGAATTTAAACAAGTCCCATAACCATGGGGACTTCACGTCTTGGTCTGTGGGATTCAAACTATGGTTAGCGAAAGTCACAGAGGGAGAAAGCAACACACCAACTCTTGCCCAGGTGTTTATTTATAGTGCAGTCCTGAGGTCGTGCCCCTTATAGGACCAATCATATACACACATAAATGGGAGTTACATATATAGCTTCCATATTAGTGCATATGGCTTTTAGGTCATTTAGAAATATAAAAATATATGTTCATATTTTTCCATTTACCCCTTTCTAGAAATTGGACAGGATCATGAGCTACATTACGCATCCAAAAGTGGAACTTACAAAGATATTTTTATCATTGCCTGTGACAGTGGATATATACATCAACATGAAATATATAAAGACACAGCAAAATTAGGTTCAATCCATAAACTAGAACTTTATTTTTTTACACCCTCTATTTTCAACAAGTGTTGCACCATGATGAAGTGAGCTTTATGCCCACAAGAGAAGCTAGAGACAACATGACTTGGCCATTGAAGTTCTACACCAAATCACCCTTAATTCTATACCAGCCCATCAGATGGAGAAAAGGCTTTTGACTGGTATGATTCGGATTCATTTCCTGAACCCTTGCCTACATTGGCCCAGGCCCTCATATGAGTAAGTGGCTGGATTATCTCTACTCCACTCTGTCACCTGGGATGCGAATTAATGGAGAATACACCGCCCCCTTTCAGATTACCAACAGAACTCATCAGGGCTGCCCCCCTCCTTCCTAATCTTCAATTTCACCCTTGAATCACTCTTATGTCACCAAGCTATATCTGAAGCTAGGGTTGGAAATGTGGAGTAGCGGGATGATCTCTTTCTGTCTCCAACCCCAGTAGGTTCCTACCTGCACTCCTCACGTAGCCCTCTATCTGCAACTCTCTATCCAGTTATACAGTTAACCAGCAAAAGTTGGAATTTCTCAATGTGTCTCTCCGACATAGCGTGGTGATAGAGCTTTTTGAGGCATTCCCATTTCAAAGGATCACCACTATCTCAGTTTTCAACTCCCAACAAAACTCACCAATTATCAGATGAACTTCCCGCCCTTACTGCTTAGATGTAGGACTGATTTAGACCAGTGGTCCCAGGATTCCTTTACTTGGTGTGGGTGATGCTCCATCTTTAAAGTGAACATCCATCCACAAATCCTATACCTTCTCCAAGTCTTACCCGTCCAGATCCAAAAGAGGATTTTCATACAGATATCTTTCATGATAATTAAATTCACTTGGGCAGGCAAACTGGCACAGATCATCAAGTCTGTTTTTTTCCGCCCTAAGTCCCAGGGAAGTTTGGGTCTCCCAGATTTTTTCTCATATCATATAGCAGCACACTTATCTCAGATACATGACTAGCATAGACATGGTGAGATTAAACTGTGGGTTCACATGGAATGTGAATGTCGCTAGGGTTTGAATACCAGCATTATGGCGGCACATGGAGCCTTCTACTCTCCAGCAGTGGATCCACAGAGTTGAAGAAATCATACTGATGGAAGACTTGACTGCTCAAAGGACCTGGTTTTACTGGGTCCACAGGTCGCAATAATGCCTGCACAGACGCTTTTTCATATATTTTTATGCGTACTAATACGCATGATACTTTTTTTTAGAATTAAAACACCTAAGCTTCGGAGTCCCCTGCCCCAATCATTAGTGTCTGAGCAGAGAACTCAGCTACTGCACGCCGGTGAATGGCATGCCTGTGAATGATCAATTACAGCATCCATTAACATGTTCCTTACTAATGGCAGAGAACAGGTTAACAGATGCTGTAATCTTCCCCTTGCCAACATCCACCATACAATTATGATGGATGTTGGCACTTTATATATGGCACCCACTCAGAAGCGGAGCTGGTGACATAACTGCCGGTTCTTGGTGTTAATGCCCTTTATCAGAGTCCTCTCTGATCACAGGAATATATTATCCACCCCCCATCTCCCCACCAGGTTGACCCCCACCTCCTTATTCATTGTATGTTGCTGGTATAGTTAGGAGCCATCTAAAGGCTTCCAGGCCTGTCATTGAAATAAAAACTATTGAGGTTTGCCAGTGGCCATAGTATTGCATTCTATGACAAGTGATCTAATGATTGCAAGTTCAAGTTAAAAAGAATGTAGGAAAAAAAAATCTTAAATATTTTAAAAAATTTAAAAAAAAAAAAAAAAAAAAAATTTAAAAATTCTAAAATCACACCACCACCTTTCCCTAGATCGCAAAAAAAAAAAAATAATAATTAGGCATTCCTGCGTCCAAAAATGCCAGAACTATAAAAATATAAAAAGTATTTATGCCATGCAGCAAACACTGTAGTGGTAAAAAAAAAGATCAAAATAACCAAATCACCTTTTTGCCTACCAAAAAATTTTAACAAGAAGTCATCAAAAAGTCAGCCTAAGGCTATGTTCACATTTCTCCGTCGCAACGTCTGAAAACGTCCTGCATGGATTGACTTTTTCATCCACTGGTTTCAGTTTTAAAGTGATGAACACCCAGCCAACCCCATTATAGATAATGGGATCCGTCAGTCTCCATATCTAAAGACAATTGTAGCAATCTGCTTGTGCCACCAAAAAAAATAAATTATGCTTTACACACCACCATACACATTTTTTTTAATGGTATTAAAACATGACAAAAACTATATCATTTGGTTTTGCTATGATCGTGGAGACCCGAAGAATATAAGGAACATGTCATTTTTATCGCACAGTGAATGCTGTACAGTCATGGCCAAAAGTTTTGAGAATGACACAAATATTGTATTTTCACATGATCTGCTGCCCTCTGGTTTTTATGTGTGTTTGTCAGATGTTTTTATCACATACAGAAATATAATTGCATTCATATTATGAGTAACAGAAGCTTATATTGACAGTTAGAATGAGTTAATGCAGCAAGTCAATATTTGCAGCGTTGACCCTTCTTCTTCAGGACCTCTGCAATTCTCCCTGGCATGCTCTCAATCAACTTCTGGACCAAATCCTGACTGATAGCAGTCCATTCTTGCAGAATCAATGCTTTAATTTTGTCTGAATTTGTTGGTTTTTGTTTGTCCACCCGTCTCTTGATGATTGACCACAAGTTCTCAATGGGATTAAGATCTGGGGAGTTTCCAGGCCATGGACCCAAAATCTCTATGTTTTGTTCCCTGAGCCATTTAGTTATCACCTTTGCTTTATGGCAAGGTGCTCCATCATGCTGGAAAAGGCATTGTTGAGCACCAAACTGCTCTTGGACGGTTGGGAGAAGTTGCTCTTGGAGGACATTCTGGTACCATTCTTTATTCATGGCTGTGTTTTTAGGCAAGACTGTGAGAGCCGATTCCCTTGGCTGAGAAGCAACCCCACACATGAATGGTTTCAGGATGCTTTACAGTTGGCATGAGACAAGACTGGTGGTAGCGCTCACCTCTTCTTCTCCGAATAAGCTGTTTTCCAGATGTTCCAAACAATAGAAAAGGGGATTCATCAGAGAAAATGACTTTACCCCAGTCCTCAGCAGTCCACTCCCTGTACCTTTTGCAGAATATCAGTCTGTCCCTGATGTTTTTTCTGGAGAGAAGTGGCTTCTTTGCTGCCCTCCTTGAGACCAGGCCTTGCTCCAAGAGTCTCCGCCTCACAGTGCGTGCAGATGCACTCACACCTGCCTGCTGCCATTCCTCAGCAAGCTCTGCACTGCTGGTAGCCCGATCCCGCAGCTAAAACACTTTTAAGAGACGGTCCTGCCGCTTGCTGGTCTTTCTTGGGCGCCCTGGAGCCTTTTTGGCACCAATGGAACCTCTCTCCTTGAAGTTCTTGATGATGCGTTAGATTGTTGACTGAGGTGCAATCTTTCTAGCTGCAATACTCTTCCCAGTTAGGCCATTTTTGTGCAGTGCAATGATGACTGCACGTGTTTCTTTAGAGATAACCATGGTTAACAGAAGAGAAACAATGATGGCAAGCACCAGCCACCTTTTAAAGTGTCCAGTGGTGTCATTCTTACTTAATCATGACAGATTGATCTCCAGCCCTGTCCTCATCAACACCCACACCTGTGTTAATGGAGCAATAACTGAAACGATGTTAGGTGGTCCTTTTAAGGCAGGGCTGCAATGATGTTGAAATGTGTTTTGGGGGATAAAGTTCATTTTCTAGGCAAATATTGACTTTGCAAGTAATTGCTGTTAAGCTGATCACTCTTTATAACATTCTGGAGTATATGCAAATTGCCATTAGAAAAACTGAAGCAGTAGACTTTGTAAAAATTAATATTTGTATCATTCTCAAAACTTTTGGCCATGACTGTAGAAACATAAACCTAAATGCACTATTTATACATGGAAGACAGTTATACTAATGGCTTCCCAGCTTAAATAGCATTATTAGGCCTACATATCATTTATTTACATTACTGCAAACTTCATACTCCTCTGTGGCTAAAAATATGAGTATTTTTACTCTCTCAAAAATTTTAGTGCGGCTTCTCTCCCAAGACAAGTGGGAGTGGCTTAAAAGGGGAGTGGCTTTAGATCCACCCCAAGTTTTAGTCAGGAGATAAAGCACAGCATGTTGGGCCTTTTCTTGTGACTAGAAATACTGAAAGGAGACAGAAGAATTTTCTTAATGCTGCAGCCAACCAAGACTGATAAATAGAAAGTACTGAATCAGTGCCAATCATTATGTAAGTTTTACAGTTTGTTTGTTTTTTTGATCCTCGGAGATATCATTATAATGGACTGTAAAATGATGCTGTAAAGAAACGTTTTTCTCGACTATTCAGGGGCTTTAATTTTCGCTCCCCACTCCTAAACTTCCCTAATAACTGCTCAAATCCATATTCAATGGAGATAGGTTGCATGAGACAATAAATCTAAATATCCAGACCTTTCTAGCTTCTCCTGTGCTTCCTTGGTGATGACAGCTTTGATGTAATACTTCTGATCCGAAATATTGACAACAACTTCTGGATACTGACAGTCTTCTAAACTCGCTGAACGATCTGGCATCCTCAAAAACTATAAGAAAATAACATTGAAACATAGCAAATTAATAGAAAAACGTATTACATGTGCTTGTACAACTGTGATCAATTATTAGCCCCCATTCCAAATTAGTTTTATTTGCAAAATTTACAAAAACTTTCAGCAGTTTTCAATAAAACAATCAAACAAGAACAAAACAAGCAGAGAAACAGTAACAATATAACAGATGGTTTCTCCAAATTCAATACAAAATATCATTTTAATGAGTACTGCAGACTCAGAATTATTAACCTCTTGCCGCTGGTGGCATTTTTCGATTTTCGTTTTCGACTCTCCACCTTTCAAACCCCATAACTTTTTTATTTTTCCGTTCATAGAGCCATATAAGGGCTTAATGTTTGCAGGACAAATTGTATTGCATTTGTGTGAGTATCTTACAAGCTTTGCTTTTTTTACGGTGTTTACTGTGCAGCTAAATTGAAAAGTCACCTGTATTCTATGTTTTGGTACAATTCCGGGGATACCAAATTTATATAGTTTTCTTTACATTTTACCCAATCTAAAAAAAATTTCTTAAAGTTGACATATTCTGACAGCCGTAACATTTTTTTTATATTTCCATGTATGGGGGTGCATAGGGCATCTTTTTTTGCGGGGCCAGGTGTACTTTTTAGTTATATCATTTTGGGGAATGTCTATTGCTTTACCAGGGGCAAAACTGCAAAAAAACGGCAGTTTGGCACTCTTGATTTTTTTTCATGCTACGGTGTTCACCGTACGGGAAAAATATTTTTATAAGTTTGTAGACCGGACGCTTTTGGACACAGGGATACCTAATGTGTATGTAATATATATATTTTTTTTAATACTGTATTTATTAGACCACCCTAGGAGTCTTGAACCCCAAGGGATCTGATAACTAAACTAATGCAATGCATTATAATGCTAATGCATTGCAAAATACCGTCATTTGTATCACAGGCTGCATAAAGCAGTCTGTGATACAAATGAATGCCAGATAAGCCTGGGAGCCTTCAATAGACTCCCGGCTGTTATAGCCAGCGATCCTCCCCAAAATGGAGGCACCCATGTGCCGCCAGGAAAATGGCTCCTCACTAAGCTTTGACCATATAATATATATATATATATATATATATATATATATATATATATATATATATATGTAATACAGTAAATACAGCCCTCGTGGAATGAGCCATCACATGGAGAGACAGCGGCGGATCCTAGAGCCGATAGGCCTGCCTCATAGCAGACTGAATCAGGAGATGGAAGTCTTGAAAGCAGCCAGGTCCTTGTGAGGGCCCTCAGAGAGAACAAACAAAACATCCGAACAACGGAAGGGGTCAGTGACAGACAAATAGATATGTACTGGAAGGAAGAAACCACCTTAGGCAGAAAAGACAAAGTGGTAGACAAAGGACAACCTTGTCCTTGGGGCGATCCAGACCAGGGCAGTCAGGCGGATGGAAGTAATGGCCACCAGGAAGGCAATCTTCCAGGACAAAAGGCGAAGAAAGATCTCATGTAAAGGTTCAAAACGGGGAGCCTGAAGCACCTCAAAAATGAGATTAAGGTCCCACAAGAGGACACTAGGGAGGAGGCCAGCTCGAAGGGGGGAGCGACAGAATGAAAATGACGCAAACCCACTGTGAAACGAAGAAAACACTGATGGCACATTGCGATGGAAATGTGGAGAGGAGCATCACGGATGTCGATTGATGACAGGCATTTGCAGCTCTCCAGAGATGCCACCACCGACCACAGGGACTAAATGCGGAACCTGCGGACACAGACAAACCTGTTGAGCCCCTTCAAGTCCAGGATAGGGCAAAGGGAGCCGTACTTCTTGGGAATGGTGAACAGGTTGGAATAAAAAACCTGGAATTGCTCTGAGGTGGGGACGGGGATAATGATGCCCTTCTGTTGAAGAGTGGAGACTGTCTGAAGAAAAGCGACTGCTCGAGCAGGAGGAAGAAGGCAAAATGGACAGAAAAAAATCTTACGCTTGGAAGGGAGGTAAACTAGATGGAGTAGCCAGTTGACACCACCTCTTAGACCCAGGTGTCGTCGAAGCTAGCAAGACAAATCTCCAGGAAGGAGAGCAGCCACCCCCCGGGCTTGGTGCGGGACTGCTATGCAGGTCTGGGCTAGAAAGAGGGCTTCTTGGAGAAGGTACAGCCCAGAGGCAGAGCGACATCTTTTGCTATTCCTAGTGTGAGCCTCCTAATGGCCAGATCTATAACCATGGTGCTGTGTCCACAAATGGCTTTTAGGTCAGCAAACTAGAAGGCACATATAAAATATTGCTGCAGGCCTTTTGCAGTCACAGGGTTTTTGACCACCTGCCTCCTCAGAAATCTGGTGGCAGCCAGTGAGAAAGATGAAATATCTTAGGTCCACGAGCACCACACCTCCAAACATGTGGTATAGCAAGATTCAAAGAATGAAGCAAAGTGTGGGTGTAATATCAATGGAGATTCTCTTTATAGGTAACACATTAGTCTCCAAATAATGGTCCAGGACAGATCTGAGAGTCTCGCATAGATAACCTTCCCATTTTAGCATATATAGGTATTTGGGATTTTTCTCCAAAGTGGGATCTGAAAGAATACAATAAATATATGGATTAAGACCTGCTGTAGAGGAGTCAGATTTACACAGCTTCTCACTCAAAGAGCGTGAGCAAAGAAGCCTGGGGGCCCCAAAAAACAGAATGAGATAGATGGATAACCTGAATTTATGAGAACTCACTAGAGGGGGGAGAATAAATTTAGTCCACAAATCAGCGAAGAGAAGGAGAGAGCATGTCATATAGTCAATAATATTCATGAATCGGAAAAAGCCCGCCTCCATGGTCCCGAGACCAGGGAGGTGAGGCCGGGTGGGTAATGCGGGTGAAAAAGAAAAGCAGTCAGAGAGGAAATTAGATGAAAGTGCGTAGCACAAGTGTGCCAGACGTCTAGGATCAGGGCTATCAGACCTAAAAGGGTAGTAGAGGGAGGGGAATAAGAATTAGACCAAGGCAAAGAGTTGGGGTGGTTCGGAGCCAACCAAAGCTTTTCCATTTCCATCCACTTTGACTATGCTAAGAGGGTAGACCAAGCCGGAATCCTCTGGAGCTGGGCAGCCCAGTAGTAAAGAACTAGATTTAGGAGCGACAAGCTGACCTTATGCTTTAGAGTCATCATGAGCAATCTGGAAATCCTGTGTCTCCCTTCGGCCCAAACAAAACGCAATATATAGCCCTGTAACGATCATAGGTGCTTAACAAGAACCGGGATTGGTAGGGTCTCAAAGGCATAAAGCAATTTAGGCAGAATGGTAATTTTCACAGCAGATATCTGGCTGAAGAGAGACACATGTCGATATAAGTGAGGGAAGTTATCCTGGAACAAGTGAGAGAAAGATTTAGTGAAGTGAACGCCTAAGTATTTCAAGGATGAGTCTTGTCATCTATAGGGGAACGAGGGTTGCAGTCGAGCTAAACGTGTGGGAAGATCCAGATGGGCAAAGCTTCGAATTTAGAAACATTAATTTTGTATCTAGAGAGACAGCCAGACATATCTAAAAGGGCATGGAGATTAAGGAAAGTAATGTGTGGGTTAGTTGGGACTTTCATATTTCAAGCCCTAGCCAGTCCAGGTGTTTGATGTCTTTTGTGTCAAGAACATCTGATACAAGTAATGAAGCCCCTGATTGGTCACATCAGGTGTACTCGAGGCAACACCAGATTTGCAAATGTGTGCCCTTATGAGAGATTTTAAAGTTGTTAAATAATTCTGAGACTGCAGTAGTCATTAAAAGTGATGTTTTGTGTTGAATTTGGAGAAATCACTTGTTATATTAGTTGCGTTGAGCTATTTATATTATTCTTATTTAATTGTTTTCTTTTTATCGGAAAGTTTGTAAATTTGTTAACCAGTTTCAGCAAAAAAATTAGTGGCCCAGATTTATGAAGACTGGCATTTCTTACACAAATCTTCATAGCCCCTCCGACGCATGAGGGAGTTCTTCCTTTCTGTCAAAAACAACAATAAATCTGATGAGGCCAATGGCCCTGTCCTCACTTTTTCACAGAAGTGGTGAAGGCAGTGCAGAACCTGTAAAAGTCCCAATTTTTTTGCTCAAACCACTGATTTTATGTGCCTTTTTATGCCTTGTATGCCAGGAAACTGATGTACAAAGCATAATAAATATGCCCCATTGTTTGTATAATGAAGAGTTACGCAATTTTCCAATATACTTTCTGTATCAATTCCTCACATTTTTCTAGACCTCTGCTTTCTGTTATTCTTTGTTTACTTCCAGTAGATAATAATCATGGGATGGACAGTCCATGGTCATGTGATGGACACTCAGGTACACGGGTCATTACAAGATACAGTGGGGGAAAAAAGTATTTAGTCAGCCACCAATTGTGCAAGTTCTCCCACTTAAAAAGATGAGAGAGGCCTGTATTTGACCTCATAGGTAGACCTCAACTATGAGAGACAAAATGAGAAAACAAATCCAGAAAATTACAATTGTCAGACTTTTAAAGAATTTATTTGCAAATTATGGTGGAAAATAAGTATTTGGTCAATAACAAAAGTTCATCTCAATACTTTGTTATATATCCTTTGTTGGCAATGACAGAGGTCAAATGTTTTCTGTAAGTCTTCACAAAGTTGGCACACACTGTTGCTGGTATGTTGGCCCATTCCTCCATGCAGATCTCCTCTAGAGCAGTGATGTTTTGGGGCTGTCGCTGGGCAACACGGACTTTCAACTCCCTCCAAAGTTTTTCTATGGGGTTGAGATCTGGAGACTGGCTAAGCCACTCCAGGACCTTGAAATGCTTCTTACGAAGTCACTCCTTCGTTGCCCTGGCGGTGTGCTTGGGATCATTGTCATGCTGAAAGACCCAGCCACGTTTCATCTTCGATGCCCTTGCTGATGGAAGGAGGTTTGCACTCAAAATCTCACGATACATGGACCCATTCATTCTTGCATGTACTCGGATCAGTCGTCCTGGTCCCTTTGCAGAAAAACAGCCCCAAAGCATGATGTTGCCACCCCCATGCTTCACAGTAGGTATGGTGTTCTTTGGATGCAACACAGCATTCACTCTCCTCCAAACACGACGAGTTGTGTTTCTACCAAACAGTTCTACTTTGGTTTCATCTGACCATATGACATTCTCACAATACTCTTCTGGAACATCCAAATGCTCTCTAGCAAACTTCAGACGGGCCTGGATATGTACTGGCTTAAGCAGGGGGACACGTCTGGCACTGCAGGATCTGCGTCCCTGGCGGCGTAGTGCGTTACTGACGGTAGCCTTTGTTACGTTAGTCCCAGCTTTCTGCAGGTCATTCACTAGTTCCCCCTGTGTGGTTCTTGGATTTTTGCTCACCGTTCTTGTGATCATTTTGACCCCACGGGGTGAGATCTTACGTGGAGCCCCTGATCGAGGGAGATTATCAGTGGTCTTGTATGTCTTCCATTTTCTAATTATTGCTCCCACAGTTGATTTCTTCACACCAAGCTGCTTGCCTATTGCAGATTCAGTCTTCCCAGCCTGGTGCAGGTCTACATCTTTTTAAGTGGGAGAACTTGCACAATTGGTGGCTGACTAAATACTTTTTTTCCCCCACTGTAGATGTCTGATTACTGAGCTGTGTCTGTAACTGGCTGGTGTCTCTGTATACCCATCAGATGACCATGGACTGATTTTTAGCCACCGCAAATAAACAAAGAATGATGGTAAGCAGAGATCTAAAAAAAAGGACAACTGATAAGTATATTGGACAATTGTTTAACTTTTCTTTATACAAACAATAACATTTATTTACTGAAACTGGACAACCCCTTTAAATGCAGCCTTGAAAGTTTTGTTATATTTTTGGGGGGTTTGTTATATTAAAAAAAAAAAAAAAAAAAATAAATCATATTCACCTACCTCAACTACCTGACCAGGGACAGGTTTTTGCTTAACAACTGCACTGTCATATTTAGCAAGACAGTCAATGATCCAGGCATAACCAATAAAAGAATGATATCCAGCCATATTTGCTGTTCAATGACCTATATAATAAAAACATTAATTATTTAGCATGAATTAATTAGGAGCTGTAACAGAAAATAACCTTAAAGTTCTCCAGAGAGTTGTTTTTCACTTACTTCTGGCACACTTGAGATCGCTTCAATCACCTCACACCCACTTCCAGTGAGGGTGCTGGGCCTCTGAGGATAATACGCAAGACAAGCCTTCTAAATTTTATATATTTATGAACCCCTAAATGGGTTGGCACTAGACACTTAACACATACAGAGAATACATGTAGCGATTAGCAAGCAGATACACGTGAAAAGCAGCATAACACAGTAGATAAAATAAAAATGGGAATAACAGAAAGAAAAGAATATATATTACCAACACCAGCTTGTGATGGTTTCTCTGGCCCCAAGATGATGAGACAGGGCACGTATTTTATGAAGTCCAGTAGTAGATGAATCTTAGCAGAGCGAAGGGCAGAAGACCAATTGGTCCTCGCATGGCTTGCTTTAGTGTGTTCCCTGCCCACGCCCAGAGTGATGTCACGGGGAGGGAAGTTACACCTACTAGCTTGGAGCTCCTGAACTAGAAAATGGTTCTGGTTCCTTACCAGGCGACCGGATTGTCTGGCAAGTGGAAGGGGGGGAACTCGGGGTGAAACCCCCTTCGTATACATACCAACCATGGCACCTCAATTCCCTTTGGGTAGGGAGTTGGACGTCTGGACCTGTCTCGGGCTTACAACGGCGCCATGTTTGGGTTGACCGCGTACGCCTTTCTATGGGGCACCTACAGAATTTATCGGGGTAACTGTGAGGTGTCCCCCTTAGGAGATATGGGCATAAAACTGTGATCTCTCTGATGTATAATTGGTGCCGAGTTGTCTGCTTTGGCTGTGGCTCACCAGGATGTCTCCCGGGGAGAGGTAGGATTCTTGAAAGGAGTGTTAATTACTCAGAGCAATATAACATAGGGATGGTAATTAACCCACAATAGGGACCCAGCTCACAGTAACCGAGGGGGGGGGGGGGGGGGAGGTTGGAACACATGTTCCGGTGGGGGAATAGGGGGTCAGCCAGATACATAATTGTACAGAAATACATATATGGGAGTCTGCTTAATCATTACAGGGGGGTTTTAAGATGTTGTACCTAGGGGTTCCGGGCTGATTCTGATCCAAGATTACGTGATTGCAACCAGGACTCCGACCCCTAGGGTCGCTCCACCTCCTCTTCTGTTTTCACCAGTAGTTACCTGTGCTATGGGGCTGGCTTTACTATAATAAAACCAGCCCCCATAGCACAGGTAACCATCTGTGAAGACAGGAGAGAACAGTAGAGGCAGAGTGACTCAGGGGCCGTGACCCTGGGTCATGTGATTGGAACCAGCATAGAACCCCTAGGTACAAAATCTTAAAGCTTCTGAAAGAAGTAAAAAAAAAAAAAAAGAAAAAGATTCCCTAGAGAACCCATTTAAGAGCAGCACTTATCTTGGATCCTGCAGTAAGCTAGCTTCTTCCTTTCTCACAATATCCACAGCACACAAAGGGGAGCGTCCTTTAACATTCCCAAAAAATGCAACACTGTACACATGCAATCCCACAAATAAAATTTCATGCTGTACTGTACAATATTGCAATGAAATTTACTGTGTGCACACATGGAACTTTTATGCGTGTGAATGTCAAAGTTTCATTCAAATTTTATAAAGCATGACCTTCCAACTTTAAGGCTAGGACTACACAGCGACTTTAGCCATTGCTCCCATTGTGTGACAAAAGATCGCCATGTTGCCCTGCGACTCCTTCACTCATGTTAGTGAATGGAGTTGCACTGTGACCTCGAGAGTGCCGCATTCTCTAGTTGCAAAAAAGATGAACATTGACTTTTTTGCGATGCTTGCGGCACTCTAGAGGTTGCAATGTGACTCCATTGAGTCACATAGCAAAATATACAAGTAAGCATAATAAATAAATAAATGGTGATCTTTTGGTCAAGTGACAGGCGTGACAGCCAGAGTTCCTGTGTGGCCCTAGCCTAAAGGGAGTCTACCACCTCCCCAAGCATATTTAACTGCCAACACTGTGTTATAGAGCACATTACAATTATAAACAACATACCTTTGTTAAATATGTCACTTATGTAGATTTTGACAAAAAAAAAACTTTGAAGACTTATGCAAACTAGTTGGGGAACTAGGAGTAGGCCTTCAGCAAACTGAAGCACTGCTCTTGCCACTCATACCTCTACCATCTCCTTCCTACACTACCCCGTACAGTCACAGTTGATCCTCTCACTGTTAAGAAATCATCTAACCTGTTGAGCGGCAACAACAGTGCTCCCAGGGCTGAAGGCCTGCTCCTAGTGCATCATTTGCATAAGACATCAAAGTTGTTTTTCTTCAAATCAACAAAAGTGACAAGAGGAGGGGGAGGTGATAGGCTCCCTTTAACTACGGAGTAAGGCTACTTTCACTATCAATACATTTCACAGACTATAAATCATTGGACGTTGTATATCCCTGTGTATTTACGTGTGGTGTCTGATCCATGTATCACCCGTTTTCTTTTTTTGCATCTGCAAAAAAAAAAAAAAAAAAAGACAAATGTTGCCTTGCATGCGTTCTTTATTTTTTGTCTTGCTGCCAGCACGTCAATTGAATTGACAGGCAGCTCCTTCACTAACAGGTGAGTGAAGGAGTCACGAATCACCATGCTACATCGGTCCATCTGTAGTAATGTATCTATGAAAAACTATAAAAATCTAGCATGTATGAATACAATGTGCGTGCTGTCCTTTTTTTTTTTAACTTACCAATAAACTTGAATAGCAAATCTCCGTCTATGAAAAGCAAACAATGGTCCTATTCACTATAATGTGTCCATGTGATGATTCTTTCATGGATAGGACATACAGAAACATAGTTTGCATGGAAGGACCCTAATACTGTAGCTGCAGTCCGCAGGAGCGTACTGTGCAGCATGCAACTCATAGCAGCCATCTGGAGCACAGTATGTAACTCAGTAGTTAAAGAGGATCTGTCACCAAGTACAAAATACTAAATGCAATGCAAATCAAATTCATTTAGCATTTTCTACATGGGGGTCGGCCCTCTTTATAGTTGGTACTCCCATTCTCAGATGTCATGCTGTGGACCTGTTAGAATTTCTTGCAGGCTGGATTCTATTGTTGGAGTACTGAGGGGTTGTGGCGAGGCCATCAGAGTATCACCTCATATTGTTCACAAGATCCAGCCTGCCGTGTACACAGCTTCTATAGCGGGAATAACATAAGGCTGTTTTACTATGTAGACTCTGGACATGCATCACAATAATGCTGGGAAAAGTGACCTTGCCATCCATCCAAAGTCACCGTTCCATCTTTTAGCGCAGTTTTAATAAAAAAAAAAAACAACTAACCGGCCACTTGTAAGTACGAATATGGTTCTGTCTCCAGTCACTTGCACTGGATGACTACAACACTGAGGAGCTATTCTTGACATCACTCCACAGGATTATCGGATCGAGTGAAAGGACGCACAGGAAAGCTTCGCGCCAATTTTGCACACTTCGTACCTGTACACTATATCAAACCGCGAAGCTCTGCAGCGGCCATGTTTGTTTGGGTACACACCATCACGCATACAGGGAAGTGTCGACCTCGTGACGTCACCGGAAGTCGGGTACCGGCTAGGGGGAAGCATGGAAATCGCGGAGCAGTCACATCGTCCCATCACTATACACAACTTCAGCGAGAAGATCTGTGACAAGCTTGTCTACTTCCACGTTATGAGTCTGCAGGACTGCTTCTTCCTATGGGTCGGGATCTCCGCCAGGATGTGTAATCTGGCTGTGGCCATGTGTAGCAGATTTGTGAGTGTATTACTATATTGTCAGTCATAGTAGCTGTGTGTCATCTGGGCAGACTGTGCGGAGGGGAGTAAAAACTGTGTCAGGCCCCGGCTCACTCTTTCCTACATTAAAGTGGTAAAAGATGACTTCTTTCCAGTATTGAAAGCAGCAGCCAAGTGCCCGAGGCAGAGAGGTCTTCTCACCTTATACGATGTTCACACCTATCTGTCTTATCTGTAGACCGTCAAATAACAGACAGCAGCAGCAGATCCCAAAGGATCTCATTGACTGCAGTTGTGTCTGTTTTTTTTTCCCCGATATCCCTTTTTTTATGTCTGCATATGTTTCTTTGTTGCCAATTAGAGATAGCATTGAAATTATCACATATTTGTAGAACCAGGTATGCCAGGGTGCCATGCTCTAGTGAGACTCTGAAAGGTGGCATAAAAGTATCGCCAGTGTAAAGGATACTAGGAGCATTATGTAACAGTTTGGTGACAACTTTGCTTTCCATGTTAACCTCTTACTAAAGGTTTTAGAAAGGGAATGAGTAGCATAGACAAAATACAAACAGCAGCTGAACACTTTATATTCTGTTCTATGCTCTTTAAAGTGACTACAATGTACAGAGACGTAGTCTTGGTCATATTTTACAAAAACATTGTGGGAAATGTATTATGTACGCCATTCTTAAAGGGGTTATCCAGCTTCCAAAAATTATCTGCAAATACATCCACAACAGTGTTAAATACTCACTTTTCCCTTGTACACCCTTTACTTGGCTTTATTTTACTTGCTGCGCCTTGTATCACTGTTATTCATGCAGTGAATCTATGAATAAACTACATTTCCCATGAATTATCTGCCTGCCCTCACTCTTTGTGTTTGCTGCTCACAGGGGGAAGGGATAGTGAGTTTGTAAATGAAACCTGTATTTGCAGATACTTTTTGGAAACTGGATAACCTCTGTAATGAAGTCCCTAAATGGTACTAACTGCGCCTGGATTATGAAGAATCTCTGGCCTACTGATATTTCAGGCGCATTCCCATGTGCCAGAATGGAAATCTACACCAGTCAGGAACTGGCACAATTTCTTATATAACTCATCCTAGTTTTTTGTGATAGTAAAGGGGCGTTCAGCTACTGTTGGTGTCCGTCAGTAGTGTCCGTTGCTACTGTCCGTTACAAGATTTTAGCATCGGACACTAGCTGAACCGTCAGAAATCCGTTAAAATTTCTATTTATTTCAATGGGTTTTTATATTGTGTCCGTTAGTGTCTGTTTACACCCTATCCGTCGGAAGTCCGTTTTTTTTCCGCAGACAAAAAATCCTACATGCAGGACTTTTTTGTCTGTTTGGAAAAACGGATTCTTGACGGACAGCAAGTGTCCGTTATTTTTTTAACATTGAAGTCTATGGGTAAAGGACTTATAACGGACAGTAACTAATAGCCATCAGTTACTGTCTGTTTTATGTCCATTTTTTTTCTGCGCATGCTCAGAAAGCAGAAACAAAAAAAAAAAAAAAACGAACGGTGTTAAAAAAACGGACACTAACTGATGCTAATGTGTCTGTTTTTTTTAACTGATCCATTATTTGGATCAGTTAAAAAAAACGGACACATTAACATCAGTTAGTGTCCGTTAATGTCTGTTATGATAGGTGTCCGTTTTTTTGTTTGGTTTTTTTAACGGACAGCTTCATAACGGAATCCAACGGTAGTGTGAACCCTGCTTATGTTTGCCGGGCCGAGGCATTTCTCTCCTGCATCGCCCACTTTCATGAAAAGTGTTGAGTGGGACACAGAAAGAGGGAAATGGCACATCTTAGGCTCAGAAAAGTCCCGTTCCCCAAAGATGCACAACAACTACAAGTATTCCCTTCTATGCCAGTTTTCTGGTGTAAAAGGAATAGTAAATCCCCCCTTTGTCTAAGCCCCACTAGACCACAGGGTTGATTTTATGTTATTATATAGAAAATTATATAAAACCCATTTGAAGATTGAGATATTTGCTATTGCATATACAGTATAGGAGATGTTCTGTACTCTATATGCAAGCAATATTGGAACCAGAACTAAAAACACAGTAAAGTAAAATATGTATTAATTATGCCACCTGGTGGATTGTATTATGAAGTACAGGTTACATTATCAGGCAGCCAGTTGCATTCACAATCTTTTAAGTATATTTATTGGTTGAAATAGCAAATGCATTTTGGTTATAAGCCTTGCACAGAACGTCTTTGGGATAAGTAAAATAAATAAATAATGTGGAGAACTTGGCATAACCATCTCTATGCCCTTCCTATCACTGGGGGTATCAGTAGCTTTATGTGCAGTTATCCAGTTGGAGATATTATGTTGCTGTCCATACAGAATGCCCTGTTAGCAAATTTGGATATCAAGGCGCTATGAGCCAGAATGGAGAAGCCCTCTAGTGGACTTCAGCCATCTATGTATTCCATAGATAGCCATTCACCTCGTACAGCAAGATGTTGGATCCTCCAGCGGCTTGCAGTTGTGCATAAAACTACTATTTGGCCAAACCTAAACAGTGCTCACAAGAAAAAACGATTGCAGTGGTCCCAGACATACATGTAGCACAACATATGTGAAGGAGTGGGCACCACAATATACAAATCTTTAATTCGGGATCGATTCATGTATGCTAAAAAAGGATAAGTAAGCAACACAAGAAAAAGGAAGCATACAAATGAAGGAGTAGATCAACCCCAAGATGAAATGTAAAATATATAAATTTTATTGCCAAAAAAACATTAAAATCAATTAAAAACAGGGAATAGACCATACAGGCAATGCCAAAAGTGTTCACCATGGCAGAAAGATAAATAGTGAAACAAAGAAAGGCAAGGCAGATTAACCTCTAATTCAATGACAAACCCTAAGCTAAACGCATGCAGTTTAGTAAATCTTGGATGCGATTGGAGGTTCGTCTTCTCTGTGCAGGTGCTCAATCCAGGTGACTGTTTGTACATGTACTGCCGGCTATCTAATACCCCTAAGCCCTGTAGCGGGCGATACTCGTAGGGAGTCAGGTATTGGACATTCTGTACATGGATGCCATTTTATGGTAATTATTTTATAATTTTTGTGCACCTTGGCTTCACTTTCAGCCTGGAAGTTCAGGTTTTGATGAGTATTAATGAGGTTTGTGTGGGTGATCAGTGGCTTGGTGATAGTAAGTAGCACAGCGTCTGCAAAAAGTTTAGCCTTCGTGACCTCCATTACATAATCCGAATCATACACCTTTATTAATGGATGTGTTATGGATAGAGTTGCTGCAGGGACATATGTTAATTTGACCTCAGTACTATTGGGTTACATCCACCAAATGTAAAAATTGTGCATTGTAAACATATCTTGTTCTTGCCTTTATGATATCCCCTTGTACTGTGTACTTTGTAAGGCAGTTTGTAAATGTCACATCCAGGACTATAAACTGTTGGCCATGGTAAAATACAGAGACTGCCATATAAATGTACACATAATCATTCCAAAAACTCTTTGTTCAGTGTTTTCCCCAGTGAATTCCATCTTGGATTCATGTAATGGAAGCTGAGCCATATATTTCCTGCATGCATTATGTCACTAGTGGCTTCCTCCGATGTAGGCATGTCTTTAATGGTTTTTCTTGACTTCTTTCATTATAGGATTTAGTGCCTTTGTCTTCACTGGTTCTTGGGGATAAATCGGATACAACTTCAAGTTCTTTTGCACAGAGACTAGGTATGCATCTTCTCCCCCCCCCCCCACTACCTTTCATGCAGACTTTGTGTCCAACATCTATTTGAGGTATCCACATATAACCAACAAGTGGATTGTCAAAGCTTCCAAATTATTGGACATGCATGGTTAAGTACAATTACTTTCATACTTGTAAATCTACAAAAACTGTAAGTTTCACTTAATTGTTTTTAGAGTAACCACCTACTTCAAGCTTGTAATCTAGATTTATACTATATTTACTGAGTATATGGCCTCCAAATCTGTGGTAATGTTATATGGATTAGGATACATTCACACTGTGTTTGCAGTATTTGTTGTTGGGAAGAGTCCTGGAACATACATCAGATTTATCCATAATTCCCCATATCCAGCAGAGACCAAAAGTGCATTCTTTAGCTCACCTTTCTGCAAAAAACTGCTTCATATACATTTCTTGAACATGGCTGATATTTTCCACTGCATACTATACAGTGACATATAAGCTTGAAATTAGTGATTAATAGCATGTGTGAGTGTCATCTGTATCCCATAAGTGCCCATGCAAAAAAAAAAAAATCATAGATGCGTGTACAGGCAAATGTATGCTCTGAAAAAGTGTAAATTTTATGTAAACTGAACCGACCCCCAACCCCTAGGTTGCTTTGACTCCCTCCACCTGTGCTATGGGGGCTGGTAATGAACTATGAGATCAGGAGAGGAGTGACGGGGTGGAGCAATCAGAGAGTCAGGGGCTGGTTCCAATCATGTAGTCTGGGGGGGAGGAACCTGACTGGAGCTCCCACGTCCATCATCAAGATGCCACCAGATCAATTAATGCAATTTTAACTCCCTGGACAAACCCTTTAAATATTTCATGACTTTCCGTAGAACTCGGTAAGAAGTGACATACATAGAAGACCCCACAGAAAAAGTTGTTATTATGATTATTATTATGGTCTCCAGCTGCTACCTTCAACAGAAGGGCTTGGTGTTTATTTACCCCAATGCCCTTTTTATCACGCTAAAGGAAACCATAGATATAAGTCTTAAAGGGGTTGTCTGTTTAGCAAATCTGTAAAACAGATGACCATCCATTTACATAGAAATCATTGTAAAAAAAAAAAAAAAAACACAATATAACAGGTCTGTTTTTCTGTCCTTCAAAAGAAAAAACAAAAGTGGATCCTTTTTTTTTTTGGTTTGTTTTTACATTGATCTCTATGTAAATGAATGGCCAACCATTTGCATCCGTTTTTTCATATCCATTAAACGGATGTGGTAATGTGATGTGAATGGACCCTTAGACCAATATATCACCCCTTTGTTTACTAACAATGAATTTCTCTTTGAGAAGGAAATCCTGTACAGGTTCTTGCCACTTATTAGCAAAGGGATTAGATCAATAAAACTAGGGGTCATTGTGACTTTTAGCCATTGAAAATTAAGATAGCAGATGTTATGCTGCCAGTTACAGCTAGTGAGAGAGCTAATGTAGCTGTAAGCAGAGTTGGATTTCTGTGTCATATTAGTGGTTATTATGGGACTACATTTGCTATCATTATCACTGCTTGTCATTTGTTCTTACTGGTTGGTGACTTTTTCACCCTATCAATTGGAGGATAAAATAGACACCTGGACAAAATTGTTGGTACCTCTCGTTTAATGAAAGAAAAACCCACAATGGTCACAGAAATAACTTGAATCTGATAAAAGTAATAATATATAAAAATTCTATGAAAATGAACAAATGAAAGTCAGACATTGCTTTTCAACCATGCTTCAACAGAATTTTTAAAAAAAAAGAAAACTCATGAAACAGGCCTGGACAGAAATCATGGTACCCCTGAAAATAATGTGACTAAAGGGACATGTTAAATCAAGGTGTGTCCACTAATTAGCATCACAGGTGTCTACAATCTTATAATCAGTCAGTGGGCCTGTATATAGGGCTACAGATACTCACTGTGCTGTTTGGTGACTTGGTGAGTACCACACTCAACATGGACCAGAGGAAGCGAAGGAAAGAGTTGAGATTCATCGTTTGAGTAATTTTATAGATTTTTCACTGTGGTGGTTTATTTTGCTTTTTGGTAATCACTTATTAATTTTTTAATCTATTTTATTAAAGGTTGTGTTTTAGGAGATTTTATTCTGTTATTCCTTTTGCCATAAATAGATACAATATAGTAGCTCAACCATTGCAATCTTATGTCATTTGCGGTTTAGCCCTAGTCTAAGCTTAGACTCACATGGACACGTTGTGCAAAATGGCTGTGTAAAGCTGTCTTGCACCCCAGGAGCGCCCATATTGACAGATCTCTCATATGTTTGAGTGTAAACAGACAAGAATAGAATATGATCTATTTTGACTGTGGTCGAAATGGGATCGTCAACTAATCGTTTGAATAGCCCCCATTCACATACAGTGAATGTAATGCAGCTGTGTGACGGCCCTTAAAAACCAGCCATCACACGGCTTATTCTCTCTGTAGTGTGAATGTAGGCTAAAAGCTCATAGCAGCAGCATGATCTTTGTCGTGTGTATTTCCTTGTTCAGTAAGTTATCCACGGTCCACAAAAGCAACAGTTCTATGACAGTCCCAGCTCTACTATGTCCAATAATATTGATATCCATAGGATCATTTATCTTGGCAACACAATAGAGACATTTTTTTGTGTACCTTAAAGGGATTGTCCAGGCTAAAATTTTATTTTTTTTATTTAGGCTGGGGAAGGTGAAAAATTAATTAAAAAAACAAAACCCATACTCACCTGTCCCCAGTACTCTGGTGCCTCCCAGCGCGGTCCTGTCCTGCAGCTCCATTGTTTTCTTCCGGCAGCATGTGACTGCTGAGGCCAATCAGTGGCTTCAGCAGAAGGGACATAGGATGTCACAGCCGGCGAGGACTTTTGCAAAAGAAGACAGCCAAGCAGCAAGACCGGTCCACGCTGGGAGGACACTAGACCACCAGTGACAGGTGAGAGTATGTTTTTTTTTTTTTTTGTTTTGTTTGTTTTTCTATTTTCACCTCCCCTGGCCTAATTAGGCTTGGACAACCCGTTGTTTGTTGTAGGTTGTTGAAGATCAGATTATAGCAAAGTCATATGTGAATCCTTTTTTTTTTTTTTTTTTTACAGCAAAGAAGACTAAGAAGCAAGTGTTTACCAGCATCAACATCCCAAGCAATGACAACCAGCTCATGCTGCTCATAGAGAAACGAATCAAGGAGGAGATGGAATCCTTTCCTGAAAAGTTTTGAACATGAACACATCTGCAGACAGCACTTGTAAAGACTGCTTTGGTTAATCTCCAGATACCTGAGAAGGACAATTTCTACACTCCCTTCTAAAAAGAAAGGCTTGGATACAGAGCACACGGAAGCTTATGTGTTAAGACCAACTACATAACATTAGCCTCTTACAAGATTTATATGTATTAGTGGATTCAGGGGATAAGACTTGCATACTTGTAAATGAGATTGCATGAAGAATGAGATCATAATTTAAAGTAAAGATATAATGCAATTAAATCCACTGACAGTTTTTTTAAATTCTAAATTTTATTGAATTTGCACAACATTAAAACAAAACAAAAAGTAGAAAGCAACAGTAGCATGAAAAAATACAGTGATATCAGGCACATGTGCCAGAAATGTCAGGTGTATCAAAACATAATCAGTACTAAGGTAGCAGACACATAAGTGTCATTGTTAAACATGAATTAAGATTTGGAACCAGATTTTCCTGAATTGGTCACCAGTGCCATGGGTAGAAGCTGAAAGGTCCTCAATGCCTTTTACCTCCTGAATCTTGTAATGCCACCGGCCAATAGATGGGGTTACAGGTTGCCACCACAAGACAGCGGGCAACGTTAATGAGATAACAAACCACAGATTTCCAATATGTAGAGATAGGGATATCACTAAGGTGAAGTAAGCAAAGACCCAGGGTAAAGGGAAGGGGGAAATCAGTAAACTCAGAAGTAATAGTCCAGACCTCCCAGACAAAAGATGCAAGGAGGGGGCAATCCCAGAAAATGTGGAGTAGAGGCACCTCCCCACAGTGCCAACCAAGGAAGGAAGACTGAGGGCATGGTGTAGGTGTGTGGGGACTCTGTACCATCTGTCCAGTATTTTATAACTCTCATCTTTGGTTCAAGATGAGAGAGATGATCTATGAGTCCTATCACTTTGCTCAGGTTTAAAAATGAAGCCGAGGTCTGCTTCCCAATCATAGAAAAACACAAGGACTGAAACTGGGGTTATAAGAAATTGGTAAATGGTGGAGACAAAGTTGCAGATGGGTCCTGACACTGTACAAAGTGTTTTTAAGGTCATGTATTCTCAGGTAAACTATCCTAGCAGTTCAGATATGCTCAGGAAATGCTGATGTATCTGTTGTGCTGGAAGAAGGCATGGGTCATTACATTTACCAATGTAAATGGAGCAAAAGCATGCATGAGGGGAAACTGGACACACACTGATCAAACTGCTATTTCCGTGGTGGCGAACCTATGGCACGCGTGTCAGAGGTGGCACTTGGAGCCCTCTCTGGGGGTACCCATCTGTGGAACAGATTATACTGTGTGGGGGCCACTGTGGAGCAGATTGGATTCTGTGGGGGCCACTGTGGAGCAGATTGGACTGTGGAGACCACAGTGGAGCAGATTGGACTGTGTGGGGGACACTGTAGAGCAAATTGTACTGTGTGGGGGCCACCGTGGAGCATATTGGACTGTGTGGGGGGCCTACACTATTTATATCACACAGTATCTGTTTTATAGCAGACATGTGATATTATTACAGGCCGTAATAACTTTCTACGGTCACTATAAAACAGATCTATGCAATATAAATAGAGAACATTAATTGTTCAAAATTATGCCAAATGCAGTACAAAGTTGTTTGTATTATTGAAAGTTCTGTAAAGCCCCATTCATACAACTGTATTTTGCAGGTCTGTAACTGTCCGCAATTGTGGATCCACACAGTATTAAGGTTAAATTGCCGTGTTGGCACTTTGTGATAAATTAGTGGGTTTTGGGTTGCAGTTTGGGCACTCTGTCTCTAAAAGGTTCGCCATCACTGCCCTATTTAAATTTGCTGAATATTGCTTTAAAGCAGAACTAAACTTTTGAACTTTTTTATTTTATTTTCTGGCAGTATTTGTGTCATTAATAATTTTCATACACCACCCATACACTAGCATCTTCTGGCACCTGGAGGCTGCTGGAACAGGAAAACCCCTTCAGGCTGAGGCACCACATTGCTGCTGTGTTTTGTTTTACAGTACCAGCAAAGTGAATGAGATTCTGGTTAATGTTATCCACACATTGCAGGAAAAAAATCACTGCAGAAAAGCTGCGTTTTCAAAAACGCAGCGTGTCAATTTTACCTGCTGAAACGCTCACTTTTTCCGTATGGATTTAATAAAGGAAGAAAAACCGTAGCAAAAAATGATGCAGGAAAAAAGTGATGCATTTCCACTGCAATTTTTTTTCTGCAGCGTTTTTCTGCTGCGTTCCGCAATGTGGGGCCTTATCCATAAAATGCCTCCATTCCCTTAGATTCCGTTTTCTTGCTTCCCCTGTACACCAATGATAAGCCAGTGAGGGAAATCAGGTGAAGAACACAATTAGATTTCATGAAAAGGAGACAAAATCCATAAAGGGGTTGGCCACTTTCAGACCAGTATTGAGAGATAAATATCATTGTTTGTATCTTAAAAAGTTGTACAATTTTCCAATAAACTTTTTGTATCAATTCCTCACAGTTTTCGAGATCTCTGCTTGCTGTCATACATTCTGCTTAATCCCAGTGGATGAAATTCTGACCATGGTCATGTGATGGACACACAGGTGCACAGCTTGTTACAGTTATAGCACAGTAATCAAACATCTGCCTGGTTACGAGCTGTGCACCTGTGTCTTCAGAACATGACCATGGACTGATTTCTATCCAGTGGAAGTAAACAAAATGAATGATAGCAAGCAGAGATCTAGAAAACTGTGAGGAATTCATACAGAAGGTATATTGGAAAATTGTACAACTCCTTATTATACAAACAATTAAAGTTGTCTCTCAATATTAGTCTGCAACTGGACAACCCCTTAATAAAAATTAACAAAAGGACATTTAAGGGCATATTTTAGGATAACACAGAAAGCAAAGTGTAACGTTATCTACATAAATACATACCTGTGTACATAATGCATATTAGTTGCACTAGAGCCTGCTGTTGAGGCCATTTTAACAGAAGTGATATCTCCACTTGCATAGGCCGCTCTGCCGTTCTTTTGGGATTTATGTTATCTTTTGGGTTAATGGTAGAAAGAGAAGATTTACACTCTTTTTGACATACATACAAAAAAAAAAAAAAATATGGTCAGATAGAAACGTTGGATTTCTCCAAAACTTGACATACAGTTATTTCTTGGGCAGATATGTAAATGATTACATGTGTGGTCCAATTAGACACTGGGTCTTGATACAAGAAGAAATAAAAGTACTCCTCCAACTGCCCTATAAGGCTGGGGCCCCATGTGGCATAAATGCTGCGGTGGAAACAAAACGCGCGTTCTACAGTCACAGCAAAGTGGGGATGGGATTCTAGCAAATCCCATCCCCACTTTGCATTAAAATATGCGCTGCAGACACATGGCAATTTCCGAAACCGTTGCGTTTTTGGAAATCACAGCATGTCAATTATACCTAAGGAAACACCAGCGGTTTCCCTATAGGCAGGGCCGGTTTTAGACAAAGTGGGGCTCTGGGCAAAATTAAAAGTGGGGCCCCAAATGCTGATATGCAAACAACACCATTGTCTTCCAGTGACAACCCCTATAATAACGCCTCCTTTCTGCCAACAAAAAAAGTAATAACAAGCCCCATTTTACCACACACAATTCAAATGAGCACCTTTGTATTTTTGTACCCAGTCATCAGTTATTATAGCGCCTGCTTATAAATAATAGTCTCTGCTTATAAATAATATTACACCTTATCAGTAATAGCACCCTTATAAATGATAAATAGTGCCCTGTATCAGTAATATTCCCCCTTATCAGTAACAGACACCCTGTAAAAATAATACTGCTCCCTTATTAATAATAGCCCCCTCATAAATAAGTTACCCTTATAAATAATAGTCCCCATTATCACTAATAGCCCCCTTTATAAATAAGCCCACTTAACAATTATACCCCCTTATAAATAGTTCCCCTCTTATAAATAATAGCTCCCCCTTATAATGGATGCCTTATATATAATAGTTCCCCCCTTATAAATAATAGCACATCTTATAAATAATAGTTCCCCCTTATAATAGCCCCTTCATACTTAAGTTTCCCAATTATATATAGTAACCCACCCTTATATATAATAGTTCTCCCTTATACAGTGTCGGACTGAAGGGCCTTAGGCCCACCAGAGAATCTTGTCCTGGGGCCCCACAACAGCTTCCTGCTAATAGCCTACACCACGGCTCCTTCACTGAAGTCTTACATATGTGCTGACTATCTGGTGTTACTGAGTATGTTCCCAGTATAGTCAGCTCCTATAGTACTGTGCAGGCCCCAATAACTCCATGGCCGGTTCATGCACAGTACTGTGTAGGGAATGACATGGCCATGGAGCACTACACGTATGTGCAAGATTATAGTGAGGGAGCTGTGATGCAGACATAGCACACAGGGCTGCCAGCAGGAATTTTGAGCCCCCCCCCACAGTATAATGCTCTACATGGTATATAATGCTCCACGGCATAAAATGCTCTCCTGAGCCCTCCAGTTTCCCCACATGGTATATAATGCTACACAGTGACCCCACACAGTATAAAATGCTCCCCTGAGCCCCCCATAGTGGCCCCACATGGTATGTAAGGCTCCACACAGTATAATACTCCACAGTGGCCCACACAGTATACTAACCCTTAGTGGCCCCAGACAGTACAATATCCTCCCCAGCAGACCCACACAATATAATATGCTCCATACAGTATAATATGCACCCCACAATGCCCCCCCCAGTATAATGCTCCAGTGGCCTAACACAGTATAACATGCTCCATAATGACCTCCACATAGTATAATACACTCCCCAGAGGGGTTCCCCCAGTATAATGCTCCACAGTGGTCCCCCACGGTATAATATGTTCCCCACAGTCCCCCCCAGTATAATGCTCTACAATGGCCCCACAGAGTATCATATGCTCCCGAAAAGCCCCACACAATATAATACACTCCACAGTGGCCCCACACAGTATAACAGGCTCCCCACACTGTCCCTTCCCCCAGTATAAAGCTCCACAGTGGCCCATAGTATAATATGCTCCCCAGAGGGCCCCCGCTAGTATAATGCTCCACAGTGCCCCCTCCAGTATTTTGCTTCACAGTGGCCCCACGCAATATATTATACTCCCCAGAGCGTCCCCCCAGTATAATGTTCCACAGTAGGCCCCACGCAGTATAATATGCTCCCCAGAGGGCCCCCTAGTATAATGCTCATTAGTCCCCCCGAATAATGCCCCACAGTGGCGCCACGCAATATAATATGCTCTGCTGATGGCCCCCCAGAATAATGCTCCACAGTGACCCCACTCAGCATAACATGCTCCAGAAATGGCCTCCACACAGTATAATATACTGCCCAGAGAGGTTTCCCCAGTATAATACTCCACAGCGGCGCAAAACAGTATAATATGCTCTCCAGAGCTCTTCCACCAGTATAATGCTCCACAGTGGCCCAAAACAGTATAACATGCTCTCCAGAGGCCCCCCTAGTATAATGCTCCACAGTGGCCCCGCACAGTATAATATACTGGGGGGCCCCTCTGGAGAGCATATTATACTGTGTGGGGAAACCGTGGAGCATTATACTGGGGGGGGCTCTGGAGAGCATATTATACTGTGTGGAGCCACTGTGGAGCATTATATTGGGGAGGGGGGCCCTCTGGAGAACATGTTATATTCAGTGGGGCCTCTATGGAGTATTATAAAGTGGGGGGGCTCTGGAGAGCATGTTATATTCTGTGGGGCCACTTTGGAGCATTATACTGGGGGGCCCCTCTGGAGAGCATATTATACTGTGTGGGGCCACTGTGGAGCATTATACTGGGGGGCCCCTCTGGAGAGCATAATGCTCCAAAGTGGCCCCACATAATATAACATTATCTCCAGAGCCCCCCCCTTTAAATTTTTCTCTCTTTGTTTCATTGCAGTCATTTGCTAAACACAAAAAAGTTCATTTTATTTCTAATGTACACTCAGCACCCCATCTTGACAGAAACAGAAATGTAGATATTTTTGCAAATGTATTAAAAAAGAAAAACTGAAATATCACATGGTCATAGGTATTCAGACCCTTTGCTGTGACACTCATATTTAACTCACCTGCTGTCCATTTCCTTCTGATCCGCCTTGAGATGGTTCTACTCCTTCATTGGAGTCCAGCTGTGTTTAATTAAACTGATTGGACTTGATTAGGAAAGGCACACACCTGTCTATATAAGACCTCACAGCACACAGTGCATGTCAGAGCAAATGTGAATCATGAGGTCAAAGGAACTGCCCAACAAGGCACAGATCTGGCCACGGTTACAAAAGAATTTCTGCAGCACTCAAGGTCCCTGAGAGCACAGTGGCCTCCATAATCCTTAAATGGAAGAAGTTTGGGACGACCAAAACTCTTTCTAGACCTGGCTGTCCAGCCAAACTGAGCAATCGTGGGAGAAGAGCCTTGGTGAGAGAGGTAAAGAAGAACCCAAAGATCACTGTGGCTGAGCTCCAGAGATGCAGTAGGGAGATGGGAGAAAGTTCCACAAAGTCAACTATCACTGCAGCCCTCCACCAGTTGGAGCTTTATGGCAGAGTGGCCCGAAGGAAGCCTCTCCTCAGTGCAAGACATATGAAAGCCCACATAGAGTTTGCCAAAAAACACAAGAAGGACTTCCAGACTATGAGAAATAAGATTCTTTGGTCTGATGAGACGAAGATTGAACTTTTTGGCATTAATTCTAAGTGGTATGTGTGGAGAAAACCAGGCACTGCTAATCATCTGCCCAATACAATCCCAACAGTGAAACATGGTGGTGGCAGCATCATGCTATGGGGTGTTTTTCAGCTGCAGGGACAGGACGACTGGTTGCAATTGAAGGAAAGATGAATGTGACCAAGTACAGAGATATCCTGGAAGAAAACCTCTTCCAGAGTGCTCCTGACCTCAGACTGGGCCGAAGGTTCACCTTCCTACAAGACAATGACCCTAAGCACACAGCTAAAATAACAAAGGAGTGGCTTCGGAACAACTCTGTGACCATTCTTGACTGGCCCAGCCAGAGCCCTGACCTCAACCCAATTGAGCATCTCTGGAGAGACCTGAAAATGGCTGTCCACCAACGTTCACCATCCAACCTGACGGAACTGGAGAGGATCTGCAAGGAAGAATGGCAGAGGATCCCCAAATCCAGATGTGAAAAACTTGTTGCATCATTCCCAAGAAGACTCATGGCTGTACTAGCTGAAAAGGGTGCTTCTACTCAATACTGAGCAAAGGGTCAGAATACTTATGACCATGTGATATTTCAGTTTTTCTTTTTTAATAAATTTGCAAAAATATCTGCATTTCAGTTTTTTTCTGTCAAGATGGGGTGTTGAGTTTACAGTACAGACCAAAAGTTTGGACACACCTTCTCATTCCAAGAGTTTGCTGTATTTTCATGACTATAAAAATTGTAAATTCACACTGAAGGCATCAAAACTATGAATTAACACGTGGAATTATATACTTAACAAAAAAGTGTGAAACAACTGAAAATATGTCTTATATTCTAGGTTCTTCAAAGTAGCCACCTTTTTGCTTTGATTACTGCTTTGCACACTCTAGGCATTCTCTTGATGAGCTTCAAGAGGTAGTCACCTGAAATGGTTTTCACTTCACAGGTGTGCCCTGTCAGGTTTAATAAGTGGGATTTCTTGCCTTATAAATGGGGTTGGGACCATCAGTTGTGTTGTTCAGAAGTCAGGTGGATACATGTGTATGTCAAGACTGAACCTGCGATTTTCCATTGGTCCATAAGTGTCATGTGATCATGTGCATCTCAGTTTGGATATCAGTGAAAAACCTGCGATCGGTTGTTATGGAAAACCTGGAGTAAAGCTGTTTGTATGTGACCTTGTGTAACAGTGTCATACACATCGCCCTGCCCCTTTAAAGCTGACCTACAGCAGTGAAGAAAAATGGCTGGGTTGTTATTGAAACCTGGAGTGCTTTGTCAGATTGGAGACGGGCTTGGGTCTGCTGGGGAGTTTCTGCAGCTCACTGTTATCTGTAACATACCTTATCAGATTGGAGACGCTTGGGTCTGCTGAGAGTTTTCATTAGCTCGAGCAGCAGCCATGCGTTTTGCTGCAGGAGACATGAGTAGTTTAAAAAACGTTTCAATTTATAAGAATGCTGAAATCCAGTATGGCAGTCCAGTCAGTGGCGTAAATACCGGTTTAGCAGTGGTAGCAGCTGTCACAGGGCCCGGGACATTAGGGGACCCGGCGGGCCTCTGATTTTTTATTTTTTTTTAAACACCAGCAGGTAACGGGCCCTATTTACTTACCGATCCCCACTCCTGCTCACGGCCGCCTGCACTTCACCTTCTGCAGAGGCGGCTGTGAGCAGGAGCGGGGATTGGTAAGTAAGGCCTGTGGGCCGTGAACCCCACAAACACTGCTATCATTATACTCTGGGGTCTTTTCAGCAGGCTTCGGGCCTCCTCGGTGGCGTCCCAGATGTCGGTGGGCCATTCCGTGTTATTATGCGTTGCGATACATGCCTGGCTCACGTGACATCTGGTCCAACATTGAAGAAGTAGCGGGAAGTGCGCATAATACTATATGAAGGAGCCACTATGATACTGTGTGCAGGGGCCACTATGGGGCAGAATACTGTGTGCAAGGGCCACTATGGGGCCTAATAGTGTATGCAGGGGCCACTATGGGGCATAATACTGTGTGCAGGAATGCAGTTTGTGCGGGGGAGGGGTGGTTGCCGGGGGGGGGGGGGTCCCATGTCAAATGTTCGCCTTGGGGCCCTGCCATTGCTAGTTACGCCACTGAGTCCAGTATAGGTACAGTCTATTTATGGCTGTGTTGTTATGGAAACCTGGTAAATTAAATGTGAACTTTTATTGGCTGATACACGTGATATGACTGAATATTTTAGGACCTGCGAACTGCTATTGACTAATACAGGTCATAAATAGCTTGGTTGCTATGGAAACCTGTGTGCCTGAGGAGAGTAAGCACCTGCGAGCTCTTATTGGCTGATAAGGGACATGTGATCGTGTGTATGGCAGTTGGAATATGAGTGAAAGACTTGCAGGCTTGTATAGACTAATGCTGGTCATTTTTTGGGAATACTGTATCTCAGGAACAGTACGTCCAAGAGAGCTGAGACCCAGTCTATAATATTCCCGGACACCTGATGTACATGTGTGCCAAATTTGGTGAGGATCGGTCCAGTCGTTTGGTCGCGCATAAAGAACAGACAGACAGACAAGAACTAATTTTTATATATATAAGATATATATATATATATTTTTTTTTTTATATTGTAATATTTCCTTATGTAGTTATGTTTCCTTTATGTATTTATATTTTCTTGTATTTTTATGTTTTTTATTGTTTGCTGTGTGTATTACTGGGAACTACTGGTGGTAGTTGCTTTTAATGGGCTGTCGGCAGGGAAATAAATATTAAATATCAATATATATCAGTGGAGTGATTTATTTGTAATGCTACTGGGATGTCGGCACATATACAAGTGCTGAGGCCTTGCCTGGTTGTTGGCAGTACATGTGCTGTAGAGCTTGGCTTCTATAAGTGCCTTTTGTACATATGTTGTCACGGTTACAGCAGGTTGTGGCATTTCTGTATGTCATTTATGGTGACGTGCAGTAGTGCAATCGAAAGCATGGGACTGAAACACGACTGATCAACACCATCTGAGGAAAGAGTACTATAAATATACCCATCCCTGGCTTATATTTTGCACCCCCTGATGAAGCCACTCCTGGTGAAACGCATGTCAAGCGTAGTACCCAGGGTGTCCTGTGGATACATTTTTTTTTTACAGTCATGTCTAAAGGAATTTATTACACTTTTCTATGGAGGATGAGATGAGTGGAGTTCCATATTGTATTTATTATTGAGCCCTTATTTGGTACTGAGTTGGTGGCTTTTTTGACCATTATAGTGATATAGTTGCTTTGCCAGCAGATGCATGTATATTCAGGTAAAGGGTTAGTCTTCCATATCCCTCTCTACATGAAATTTATATATATTTATTGCCTTTATATTGGTATGGTGTGATAAAATTATTAGTTGCATTCATTATTGTGTAACTGTAATTTGGTACCCACGTTCTACCCTGTGTTGTTTCTGGTGGACTTTCTGTATCCTTCTTTGTATGTATTCTACACTGTGTTCCAAATTATTATGCAAAAAGTGTTTAGGACTGATAAGGTAAGAATTTTTTTGTTTGTCAGTTAAACTCATTGATGGTGATGTGTGTCAGGGCTCTTTATATCACTGAAAGCAATTGCAGACACCTGTGCTAATTAGTTTGGCAGGTGTGTCCAATTAAAGGCAAGACTACTTAAGAAGGCTGTCCCACATTATTAAGCAGCCTACATTTTCAGCCAAAATGGGAAAGAAAAAGGATGTGTCGGCTGCTGAGAAGCAACAAATTGTGGAGTGTTTAGGTCAAGGCATGACTACAATCAACATTGCCAAGACACTTCATCGTGATCATCGCACAATCAAGAAGTATGTAGCTGATTCACAGCACACACGTGTGCGTGCTAAGGGAAAATTGAGGACTCTTTCCAACAGGCAATTACGTCAGGTTAAAAGAGCAGCTTCAAAAATGCCTTGTCATAGCAGCAGACAAGTTTTTGAAGCTGCTGGTGCCTCCAACGTCCCCCGAACAACAAGATGGGTCCTTCAGAGGTTTGCAGCTGTGTGTAAGCCATCCTGTCGACCTCCTCTATCCACTGCACACAAGCAGAAACGGCTCCAGTGGGCCAAACAATACATGAAGACTGACTTCAAAACTGTTTTGTTCACCAATGAGTGCCGTGCAACGCTCGATGGTCCAGATGGATGGAGTGGAGGATGGCTTGTTGATGGACACCCCATGCAAACACGGCTACGGCGCCAACAAGGAGGTGGAGTAATGTTTTGGGCTGGAATCATGGGGAGAGAGATTGTCGGCCCCTTTAGGATCCCTGAAGGGGTAAAGATGAACTCCATAATGTATGTGGAGTTTCTCAAACAGCACTTCCTGCCATGGTTCAAGAAGAAGAACCATGCATTCCGCAGAAAGATCATTTTCATGCATGATAATGCACCGTCTCATGCTGCAAATAACACATCTGCATCTCTGGCTGCTATGGGCATAAAAGGGGAAAGACTTATGGTGTGGCCCCCATGCTCCCCTGACCTCAACCCCATTGAGAACCTCTGGAGCATCATCAAAAGGAGTGTCTATGATGGCGGGAGGCAGTTCACATCTAAGCAACAGCTCTGGGAGGGTATTCTGTCCTCATGCAAAACAATTGAAGCAGAAACCATCCAAAAACTGACAAATTCAATGGACGAGAGAGTTCAGAAGCTTCTTTCGAACAAGGGGTCCTATGTGCAAATGTAAGATCACCTCGAATAAAGTTTTGGCTTGAAAACTGTTTGATTTCAGTTTGTAATAACCTGCTAATGCTTATAATTTCACAATGACCATTTTTTTGTTCTTAATAAAAATGAAAAGGTTGCAAATTCTGCTGTGCATAATAATTTAAAACATGCATTTTGAGTGTTTATTTTTTTTTTTAAATATACTGTTATCATAGGCAGTTTGTTCAAAAACCTTTCAATTATACTCGAATAGTTGATGACTGGAAAATTACAATGACTGCAATTAATATAGGTAATTTTGGAAAATATGAGAAAATATTATTTGCATAATAATTTGGAACACAGTGTAGTGTTATTATACATTAATAAAATAGAAACTTTTGATATATTGAGTTATTGATATTTGTTTATTTGGTATTTATGTAGTTCTGCCATGTAAGTAGGTTTTTCATTAGAGAACACTCACCTTGTTTACAGTATTTACTTTCTTCCTATGTTACTTGAGTGTATTCAACCACAAAAAGTTGGTTTTAGGTGAAACTTGAGTTGGATGGTGTGGTGAGATGCCACATGGGTTTTAATGCTTGAATATATGCAAGTTTATGCTGCTCATTTGTAAAGCACCTATATGGACTCTATGGGGCAGATTTATTAAGACTGGCATTCCATACACCAGTTTCAGTAAAAGCCTCTTGATAAGTCAGTCGTGTACCTGTGCGCCAGAGTGCAGATTACACCAGTTAAGTGAAATAGTTTTCCAGTATAACTCACACCAGGAAACTATAATAAATATATGAGACATCCCCGCCCTGCCCACTTTCACAGAAAGTTGTGCGCGAGGCACAGAACAGGGGATGCTTCGCATCTTAGGTATAATGTTGTACCGTGTTAGCCATAGAAAGTAGTGGAAGAGTGAAGAAATCAGGCGATACCTTTTAGAGGCTGAGTATATTTGATAGTCTCAGTTTCTTGTATGTCTGAAGAAGAGAGCTAGACTCTCGAAAGCTTACTATCAAATATACTCAGCCTCTAAAAGGTATCGCCCGATTTCTTCACTCTTCCACTCGCATGTTAGGTGTAAGAGGAGGTCTTACGCCAAAGTTGCAACACATTTTCACCCCTCTAAGACTGGTGAAGTGGGGTTGATAAATCCTCCAACTGTGTTTTAATCTTTACTATACTGTATCTGTTTTGCAGGACAGTACATTGGAGTTGTATCTTTTGAACCAAGCTTAAGCCATGTATTAAAAGCTTGGATTGACAATTATTCTTGGGAGTCCTTGAGGACTTGAATGTTCTTAATTCCTATAATATCTGGATGCCAGTTGGGCATAGCAGTACTGTAAATTTTTAATATTTACTAAGAAATAGGATGTCTTATTAATTTGTTATTAATTTCTTTGTAACCACATCATTTACGTTCCACCCGAGATTGTAGCTGCCAGAGATTCCGCTTAAATCGTCAGAAAGAAAAGTCCTGCAAGCAGAACTTTTCTCTCCACCGACTTCAGTATAAAATCGGCGGATTCCCCATACAGACCTGAAGGATGGAAACCGAGCGCTAGTGTGAACCCAGCCTTTGTTGTGAGGATCCATCAAGAGGTATAGAATGAAATAGTTAAACAATGTGACTATCTAGGTGCCTTATATTTCCTGTTACAATACAGCACCATTCATAAATCACAGGGACAAATCTGCAGCTGCCTTCTTTTTATGTTTTTTATTTCTGTACATATACAGTACAAATAGTTTTTGCGCAGATACAACCAGGTGACATGCACACATTTAATTTTTAAGACATGTTTCAGTACTCAATTTGAAAGCTTGTGCTATGGATGTGTACCACCAAACTTCTCCTGAAGGTCAAACAAAACCAGTATGTACTAAAACATGTATTTACTAAAAGTAAAATCAGACCAAAACACATTGTTGTCCTTGTTTCATACAGAAAACATAAAAAAAGACAATTTTCACAAATGCTTGTGGCAGGAGAAATGCTGATCGTGTAGAAACAAATTTCATGTAACTACCAAAAACAGGTTTCCTCTAATCCTCTACAGGTATATTGAATGCATGATCCATCAAAATCAGTTGCATAATTCCAAACATTTTTCACCAATCGCAGCCACAGCTTCTTCCTCAATTCTACACATTCTTACATATTATCTCATCATTAATAGTACTGATGGCCAATTGTAATATTAGTGTTAAAAAGAAACAAATAAAATCTTTCTAGGTATAAGTGACCAGTATAACCTATTGCTCTGGATCCTAAAATAATGTAATGGTAATGACACCAGGATTAGCAGTAGTGGTTTGACAAGTCTACAGTACTATGTCAACAATTCATGGATGATTGCTTCAAGATTACTGTACAAAGAAGACACTAAAAGTTATTACTTTTAAAAAGGAACAGAAATGTGAGGGATCGGTGTTAAACACCTAGAATAAAATAGGCAAAATCTCCTCCAAAACACTCACGGTACACTTCAGAACACAGGTTTTTTTTTTTGTTTTGTTTTTTTTAAGGTGCATCATATCCCCGTCATTATTAGAGGGGATGCAGTGCGCTTTAAGTCATCCCGACGGTTAAAGTGATCAACACTCACAGTTCATTTAATGGCACTTCTTCCGATTTGGTGACCCGTGATTTTGGCTTCACAACATTTAGCAACATTTATTAAAATACTAACATTGATTTTGCATTTGTACAAACCCCAACTTCCCTCCCTCAAGATCACAAAACTAGATCGGCCACAAATTTATTTTCTTTCTTCCATATGATGCATCTAAAAACCCCGACAGCAACAGCATAGTTCACATTATGATCAACAGTATTCAACTAGAAAGCACTAATGTAACAGCTACAAAGAATACACTTTCATCAGCAGGCCATGAGGCTTGATACCCTTGTAAAGGTCATTCTCTATGCAAGGTGTTAAAAGAGCTAACCTTTACGGGACTGGATCTTTCATTGCTAGAACTTAAGAATGGAAATGGTGCTGCCATCGGGCTGATTTTACATTGGGTAACTGGTGTATAAATAAGCTCTGTACCAAGGTAGAGATTAGGTATACCCTGCATGTGTATTGTCCTGTAACTGCCCAGCCACATGGAGTAGTAATGATTTCTACACAGTTACACTCATCCTATATTAAAAAGATTCCTTTATGAATGGTTTTAGAAAGTCTTACTAGTTTCTCAAGTCCTCCACTGAGTACAAGCCACAGTTCTGAAAAATCTGATAAGATTCATGGGCCGTTTATCATGGAGACACACCCTGATCAACCATACAAGCATCTTAACTTTCTTGGATTTCCTGCTTGTGGTTAATCATAACCAATGTAAAGCAAGTGTTACCTGCTTCTGCTGATGGATCTAATGTTTTCTACAATGGTATTGCAAAGAATTTACAATCTCCTGCTGACCAGCACATGTGGTCTGACTTGTGACCACGACTGCTATACATCATAGAGGCAATAACTCTCTTGATGGGAAAATAACTGTGCCTTCCATAGCCAACGTTCTGTTTATACAGGAGGGAAGAGTATTCGGCAGAATTTGGCACATATTGACTTCACATCTTTAAAAGCCTTTTCCCAAGTGTCTTCAATGTAAGACATAAAACCTGAGGGGTAACCATAAGGTACACTCAGTAACAGCTGCAGGCTATAGAATGATGGCAGCTAAAAGGCTCTTTCAAGGTAGTGGTATTTCTCATTTCCCAACTGTTCTGTATTGCTCAAGTATTCAAGCGAAAAACAAACACAAAAAAAAAAAAAAAGATAAACATATTAGAACTTGGAGTCCATTAGCTCAATCTTCCCTTTCATGTTCATGTAGGCATATGTGGATAAGTGTCCAATTGACGAGCAGAAACCTCCCACTACTGTTACGTTGTCAGGTTCCTCCTTCAGAAAGCCTGGGAACAAATGTTGGATGCTATTCTTCTTGCTATTTTACTTTTTTAATTTGGATGTTACCTGGACAGCTGTGAATGTAATGTATGGGACAGAGAATGAAGTGTAAAATAAAAAGTCATCACAGAATCACAGTCATTCATGTCGTGTTCTTGTCTGTGGAAATGCTTATTTGCTTGTTAGTGTATATAGTTTATCCAACAAATGACCGACTGCGAAAGATGTAACAGATAAGTTGTTGGAATCCAATGTTAGGATCAAGTGATCAGTGATCGAAGCAAAAATCACTTTTTTAATCCTGAAGTGTTAGAGGCTGAATTTCCTTTTGGGGGTTCTCCATAAGGTCGAAGGGGCCTAAGCACACTTAGCAGCTGTGGGAGGATGCCCCAATACCAGAAAATCCTATGGTTGGTCCGTAAGACCTGTGCAAAGGGGAAACAAACAATAAATACATGAGATGTTTCTCCATGGCAGTAATCTGGCTATGTTGATTTTATACCATTGACTGTGGTGTTTTCAGATACACTATCCCCCATGGCTACGGAGTCATGGAGACCAGAGTAGTCCTTAAGTTCTGAGTTTGTTAACAAGAGTGGTTGCTCTCCTTTCTTGTGAGGTAGGAGAGGCTGACGGGTGTAATGCTCTCCATGAGGGATGTTTTCCGGGAGGCTTTGGTTCTTACTTTCAGGCAGTAGAAGGATGCAAATTATACAAATCAAAGTACAGCAGGCAAAGATGACATGGTGGAGGAAATACCCCTTTTGATTGTGAAGTTCCATGATGGGGGCGGTTAACATTCCAAAACCTGCACTGGCTAAGACCAATCCCAGGCCTCCACCCCTAAAGAACATAAAAAAATATATATTTAGAAACAAAAAATTACAATACTACATTCCTAACATTAACCTAAAAGAACAACAAATCACATTATGAAAACAAAATTTTCTTCACATGAAAGTTTGGTAAATGTTTGGGACAAAGTAGTACACGTTATATAGCACATTGTAGGCTGTGTTCACACTGTTGTTGGATGTTTCTTTTTAGAGGCCTCCCTTGACAGTCCTGGGGGGGCAGAGACTATGTGCGACGCCGTTTTACCTGTCAATATGACAACCACAACAACAGAACAGAATCCAATGAATGTCATGAATCTGGCAATGTGCAGTACTTTGTTATAACGCAAAGCCTTAAACAAACATGGATTATTTTTCAATATGCTTGATTATTTATTCCCTCGGTGAGGCTACCCTCAAGAACATCATATTGTTGGCTGGTAAACAATATTAAAGGAATGTGTATTACAATCTTAACCTTTTAAGGATGCAAGGTAGTTTGGGAGTTAATATGCTCGGCAACTTTTTCATATTTTCCATCACCTCCTTCCATAACTTTGTGATTTTTTTTTTTGTCAACATCTATGTCAGGGCTTATTCTTTGTGCTACAAGTTGTACTTTCATTTGCCACCATTTTGGGGTACATATACAGTTTTGATTAACTTTTATTAACTTTTTTTGGGGGATGGGTCTGTGTGAAAACCTACAATTCTATAGTTTTCTTGCATTTTGTTTTCACAGAGTTCACTCTGCATTAAAAATGACATAGCGGCTTTGTCTGGCAGGTCATTATGATGATACCATATTTATATTTGTTCTTTTACTAAATAAAATGACATTTTTTGAAAAAGATTTAGTGCTTAGGGTATTCTGACGCCTATAACTTTTTTTTTACTGTTGACAGAGCTATGTCAGGGTTCTTTATTTGCGGGTCAAACACATTTTTTTGTTTTAATTACATTATGAATTTTTTAAAATTAAGAGGTGGGTTTTTAATTTTCTATTTAATTTACTTCTCTGTTCTATGCTGGAAAGGAGTAATTGAGTCCAGTGGGTGGTCCTAACAGTGACTGTGCCTACAGAGATAGCTGTCGATCACGGTTAGGAAAGCACAGAAAGAACAGAAGAATTAATAAATGACAAGTTATGCTGAATCTTTTCCCATAAAACTATATATCAATCTGCACAGAATTCACTGCTTTTTCATGGTGACAGGTTCCCTTTAAAAAACATATCAGGCATCAAAAATGCACTTATTGCTCAGGAATGGTTGGGATTAGAGAAAAAAACTCTAACTGTGCTGGAATCAGTGGAGCAGCACTTATTAACGGATGCTAAGAACTTGAACTGGTGGTTAAAGTATTTATGATCAAAATGGCGTAAAGACAAAATCATTATTAGCTAGAAAATGCTGGTTCTGTCCTATACGCTAGCTCAGGGGTCAGCAACCCCCGGCACTAGTGCCGGAGTCGGCACCCAAGGCATATCTACCTGGCACAGGACTCTCTCTGCTCCAGGTGGCAATCTCTCTCTATCCGTCGATGTAAATGCAGTTGGATGTGTGGATATACTGGGAGGTGGTGGGAACATGAGGCACAATGTCTAAGTGTCCAGGCCAGTAGCCTAGTCAAAGGTCAGCAACTACCTGTGCAAAGTAACATGGCAGCTAAATTTGCCTTCATTCATTTCAATAAGACTGTAAAAATTTGTTTGGATTTCTTCAGCAAAAAGACTAGGCTGTGTGATGGGCACCCTCTGCCCCCACAAAGCAGGCTTACTGCAGACTACACTTAGCCCCATGTCCAGTCCAAATATCAATCATTTTGCTAAAGGATCACATTGAAATGTAAGCTCAATTGACTAACTAACTGGTTGCAGTTATGGTTTGCATAATATGACTTTCATGTAGGACAGTGTTTCCCAGCCTTTTCAGACTCAGGGTCCCTTGGAGCACCCCTAATAAATAATTTTTACCAAAAGTCGAAAAACATCCTAAGGACACAGATAACATTGCATAAAGGCATGGGATCATCCTTCTAAATACTTCTAGAGTGTTGAGGCCCCCTGTCGGTAATCACCGATGTAGGAGGGCGACACCCTTATAACTATTACATGGCACACTGAGTAATTCATCTTTTGATTTTTTTTTCCAAATCGGCACCCCAGACTAAAAAGGTTGCTGACCCCTGCGCTAGCTACTTATATCTACAGGGCAGTATAGTACAAGAAGCTGCATGAATCAGTCAAGTTGTACAGTAACTGGTTCAGAGTCTGGGTGAGTTTCTACATATAATCTCACATTTGTGAAAACTATTTTATTATGGAAGAGCATAGTTTACTACCATAAGCAGGAGTGATCCTAACATGTCATAGGTTGAAGTTCAGGATCAGTTGTTTTTATTATTTTTCTTATTACCACTAGAGGGCAGGCAGTGACAGAGATACAAGTCACTGGTCTCATAAAAGCACAGACAAAAGGAATATTAAAGGGAGTCTGTCACCAGAACACAGCATATCAACCCAGCCCCACAGATAAATACTTATAGGTTAGGATCACCTGAATCAAATTGTGTTTTGCCTCTATTACGGAGATCTCACTGTTTTTGTCAATATGCAAATGAGCTATCTGGAAAAACAAGAGCATTTTGCATTTACCTCTTTGGAGCAACATCAATGGCCTCAATTCTTCAAAGAGCTCATTTGCATATCGACAAAAATGCTAAATCTCAGCAGCAATGGAGACACAAAGGGGAAAACCCATCCCTGCAGATAAATGAGTTAGGGTCACCTGAAGCACACAGTCTTTTCTCCTCACTGTTCTGTTGCTGAGACACTGCAGTTTTTGCCAATACACAAATGAGCCCTTTGGAGTAACAAGGGCGATGCTGCTTACCTCTTTGTAGCAATGAGGGCGATGCTGTCGCTCCAAAAGAGCTCATTTGCATATTCACAAAAATGGCAATATTTCAGCAACTGAGGCACCGATTCACAAAGTGAAAACACTGTTAGATTGATTCAGGTGACCCTAACCTATCTGCAAGGCTGGGTTGATATACTGGATTCTAGTGACAGACGCATGGCATAAATTTTTATGGCCTTTCAGTAAGTATTCCAATTGAGAATAATCGTTGATTTTGTAGATAATCTGTTTTCCCTTAGTCCGAACAGCAGCACAATATGGGGTATTTCTGCCCCTGTGTGCTGGTAGGACAGGCAGAATTTTTAATTTACATAATTAATTAAGTGATACTCCCCTATAAGAGGCAAAGGAGACCTCCCCCCACTGTGTTAGTTATAAAGAATAAATAAAAAACAACAATCCTTCCTAAGGGGGGAAAATTTGTGCTGCTGTTCGAACTAAGGGAAAACAGATTATCTACATAATCAACGATTCCCTTACATCCAACAGCAGCACAATATGGGGATGTAGCAAGTAGGTCCCTTAGGGAGGGTTCTCTCGCACCACAGTACAGTATGAATGTCCAAAGGCAGTAGCCTCTGAACTACGGACATCTAACCGATAGTGTTTCACAAAGGTTAGTTGGAATGAACAAAAGCGGCTGCACAAAACTGCTCAAAAGGCAAGACCGACTCACAGCCCAGGAGGCTGACACAGCCCTGGTTGAATGGACTTTGATGAATTTGGGTGATGTTAACCCGAGCAAAAAGAAATTGCTTCCTTAATCCCTCTTGATAAAGAGGGTTTGGAAGTTGTGAGACCTTTGTCTCTACCATATACAGTGGGGAAAGAAAGTATTTAGTCAGCCACCAATTGTGCAAGTTCTCCCACTTAAAAAGATGAGAGAGGCCTGTAATTGACATCATAGGTAGATCTCAACTATGAGAGACAAAATGAGAAAACAAATCCAGAAAATCACATTGTCTGATCTTTAAAGAATTTATTTGCAAATTATGGTGGAAAATAAGTATTTGGTCAATAACAAAAGTTCATCTCAATACTTTGTTATATATCCTTTGCTGGCAATGACAGAGGTCAAACATTTTCTGTAAGTCTTCACAAGGTTGGCACACACTGCTGCTGGTATGTTGGCCCATTCCTCCATGCAGATCTCCTCTAGAGCAGTGATGTTTTGGGGCTGTTGCTGGGTTTGTAGGTGACCAAATACTTATTTTCCACCATAATTTGCAAATAAATTCTTTAAAAAATCAGACAATGTGATTTTCTGGATTTGTTTTCTCATTTTGTCTCTCATAGTTGAGGTCTACCTATGATGTCAATTACAGGCCTCTCTCATCTTTTTAAGTGGGATAACTCGCAGAATTGGTGGCTGACTAAATATTTTTTTTCCCCACTGTATATTAATTAAGAGGTTCTCCAATCTTCTGAATGGCCGTGTACACAGAAGATAAATTTTTGGAGACGCCAAACTATATCCATTGTATGGAGTTTTCCCCTTCCCTGGAAGATGAAGCTGGGAAAGAAAACTGGTAAGGAGACCACCTGGTTGATATTAGCCCGAGAGGGCACCTTATGGTTAAACCCAGGAAGAAATCTAAGCTAGACCCCAACAGAAAAAAATTATATGGCTCTTCAGAAAAAATCCTGCAACTCTCGTATTCCTTTTTGCTGAGTTGATAGCTAGCAAAAAAGGTGGTTTTGAAAGCCAGAAACTTAAGATCCACCTCCTCCAATAGTTCAAATGGCAGGCCGCAGAGGCCAGAAAGAACTGTGCACATATCCCAGTGGAACGGGAGCTTAAACCACTGACCTAAGTCTCATAGCACCCGTAAGAAATCTGGGAATTAAGGGGTTCTGAGACAAACTTTTGCTTAAGCAGGTGGATAGGGCTAAAACCTGTACCTTAAGTGTGGCAGGGGAAAGACCCTTATCCAAGCCGTCCTGAAGAAAATTTAGAATCACTCTTGTAGACGGATTTGACTATTCACTTCCTGTCTGGAACACCACTCCTTGAAGACATTACCTATCCTTAGGTAGCTTTTATTGGTGGACTCTGCTCTTGCGCAGGAAAGGGTCTTCAGGACGACTTCTGACAGTCCTCTAGATTTCCATAGTGACTGAGCAACCTTCAGACTGTCAGGTTGAATCTCCTCAGATCCTGGCACTTCTGAGTTCCTTGGAAAAAACAGGTTCTGGATTGCGGGAAGCCTCCAATAGATCCCTCGACTCATGAACATGAGTTGGGAACACCAAGCTCATTTTGGTTATGACAGAGGCTTGGTCCTGTCTGACTTTCATCAATACTCTTGGTATCATGGAAAGTGGAGGGAAGATGTACATCAGCCTGAACCTCCAAGGGATGGACAGGGCATCCACTGCCAAGGGATAGTCCTCCTGATACAGTGAGCAGAACATCTCTACCTTGGTGTTGAGTCTGGTCACCATGAGATCTACTTCTGGAAGACCCCACTTCAGGGTGATCTGGTGGAACACTCTTGATTGAGAGACCATTCTCCTGATACGGTAAGACCCAGCCTCAACTGATCCACTACTATGTTCAAGGAGCCCTCAATGTAAACTGTGGAGAGATGGGTCAGATTATTCTCTGCCCAGGTGAAAATCAGATCTGCCTCCCTGCGGAGGGAGAATTATCTGGTGCCTTCTAGTTTATTACAGTCACCAAGTTGACGGACCGGATCTTGACAGCTCTTCCTCTGAGAAGAGGAAAAAAATGGAGGAGTGCCAGGTAACTGCTCTGAGTTCCCTCCAGATGGATGATGTCATCCTTTCTAGCCTGTCCCAGACTCCTTGTACGGTCTTCTCGTACAGATGGACTCCTCATCCTGAAAAGGATGCATCAGTCAACAGGGTCCAACGAGGTTGGACCGTGGACATCCAACTTTTGGGTGTATCCACCAGTTGAGAGAAAGACGGGTTCTGGGAGAAAGTCTGATCCTCTTGTCAAGATTCAGAGGGCCATGATTTTAGACCCCCAGTACTTCCGACTGGAGGGGACGCATATGCCATAAAGCGCAAGGGACTGCATCGGCTGAGGCTGACATGAGGCCTAGGACTCTCATAGTTGTTCTGATGAACATCTGGGTGTCTTGAGAAGATACTGAAGCGCTCTGATTATCTTTTCTCTCCTTGTCGGAGGTAAAGAAATTTCTAGGCGGATAGAGTCAGGCTGAACCTCAGGGACTTCTTCCGTGTGGAAGGAATTACCTCTGACTTCTCCCAGTTATTAGCCTAGATACTGGAGAAAGACACAGTTGTCTGCAGGTGCTGGAGCAGGATGGTTTCTGACTAGGCTTTATAAGCCAGTCGTCCAAATATGGCACTATGAACTGACCTTGAAGTCTGAGTGCAGCTGTTACTGGAGCCACCACCTAGGTAAAGGTGTGGGGAGCCAAGGAAATGCAGAAGGGCAGAGCCGCAAACTGGAAATGTCACCTGTGGCTAGCAATTGATACAGCTATTCTCAGATACCTTCTGTGAAGAGGATAACTGGAACATGTAAGTACGCATCCTTTAGGTGAAGAGTGACAAAGAACATCGCTTTGCAGAAAAGGATGTGACCAACTTCCCGGTCTCCCTTCGGAAACGCTCTTCTCTAAAGAAGAGACTTCGATATATTAGGACTATAATCATATATTGGTAGTAGGAAGTCTAGAGAGTAGACCCCAAACCTTCTTCTGAGGGGGGAACTTTTTTCAAGGCCCCCTTGCCCAGGTATTCCAGAATGGAATTTTCCAGTATAACCTGCTTCAGTGCAGGAAGAAAGCAGGTTGCGATGAATCTGCCTTGTGGCGGGCGAAGAAAATCGTCCGCATAACCCCGCTGTATTACTTGTAAGACCAAAGATCTTGGATCTTCTCCTGCCAGAAGGAGAGAGAAAAGGGGAGAGGCATCCCCCAACAGAAATATTTGCCGCTACAGGAGGCAAGAAGCTGGTGACAACGGCCAGGCTTCTTTCTGTCTCCTTCCTTGGGGAACTTTACGTTCAGCCCCTCTGGACTGATATCTAGCACGCCTCTGATATTGGAGCGTAGATTGAGGCGGTTGCTAATAACTTCTGCCCCGACCAGAAGGTCCTGCTTTTCCTCTAAAAGACTGCGGAAGGCACTTATCCTTTTTATCGCAAGATCTTCCATGTTGTCCAGGCCTCTGCTAAAATGTTTACACAGCTCAAAGGGTCGGGAGCATAAGTTATACTTGGGCGCATTGTCTGCTCTCCAAGGCTTCAATCAGAATGGCCTTCTAGCAGCTGTAGAGAGGGCCAGAGATTTGGCGACCATCTTGGCTTGGTGTACGGAAGCTTCCGCTAGATAGTCTGCTGCCAAGGAAACCGACCCATAAGGGATAATAGATCGTCTGGAGACTCCGGAGTCAATGTCCCACCTCAGTTGGGCCAGATCAGAGCGAAGCTTACTCGCTAGCTCATTGGAGGCGATGCACACAGAAGCCAAGGAATAAGCCCTTCTAAGGGTGCACTCCATGCGTCTATGTATAGAGACTTGGAGATTGGAGCCAACTTGCGCAGCGCAGTAGAGAAATTTAGCTACCGCCAAATCCACTTTACACTGGGGACCCAACGATCCTGCTGAGGGAAATTGGGTCCTAAATCTCCTGGACAAATAGGTTGCACTTTTTGGGATGTCTCCCACAGTCTCTGACCAGATGGACTTCAGCACCCTAGGTATCCTTACCAAGGAAAAAAGAGGTCTGCTGGAATTTTCCGAAGTGTCTTCATCAGGCGGGTGCGTCTCATTGAGTATGTGAAATTCCTCTTCTGATGGAACTGACCGAGAATGTCTCTCAGTACGAGGCTTCTTAGAGATCTGAGAAATCGAGTCCCGGATTTTTTTCACGCTCCTCATACCATCAGGCAGAGGGATGTCGCACTCTGTATAAGCGAAATGTTTCAACTTAGAGGAGCTTTCCCTCCTGGAGTTGCCGCTGCCACTGGAAGCAGAGGAGGACGTCAGAACAGCATCAGGAGATTTTGAAAAAATGCAGACAGTAGCAAACAAAAGGAAGCGTACAGAGGCCTCCCCTATATAAGAGACAACCATTGTCTCAGGAGGAACGTTTAAATAGCTAGGGAGAAAACCATACTTACCCATAAAATTTATATACGCAAACTCTTTTAGAGACCCTTAACAATGGGGTCTTTAATACCGCTACAGCGGTAAAGAGAATGGCCTAAAACTAGTCCAGTAGTGCAATCCAGCAGTACAGAAAGTAGGCTGCAGAAGTGTAACAGAAAAAAACAGTCCCAGGAATACAGGGCCTGCAAAAAAGTTCTGAAGCTGAAGTGGCAACCTCACTTTCCCAGGCTTTAACCTTTCTCTTCCTCCTTGCTTTAATTCCACTGCTATAGCAAGTGCGGTGTGTTTTTGTGGCATTCTGGGATTGAACCATAACTGCATCAGAAGGCAGTGTAGGGAACTTGTGTCTGAGACGCTGTGATCTGTTGTAGCTCAGAACAAACACCTGAAGCATAAACTCTGCTGAAGAGCTCAGCCAGGCCAGGAGCTGCATAGTGGTTATACACACGTGGAGAAAATTGTTGGTACCCCTCTTTTAATGAAAGAAAAACCCAGAATGGTCACAGAAATAACTTGAATCTGACAAAAGTAATAATATATAAAAATTCTATGAAAATGAACAAATGAAAGTCAGACATTGTTTTTCAACCATGCTTCAACAGGATTTTTTAAAAAAGAAAACTCATGAAACAGGCTTGGACAGAAATGATGGTACCCTTAACTTAATATTTTGTTGCACAACCTTTTGAGGCAATCACTGCAATCATACAATTCCTGTAACTGTCAATGAAACTTCTGCACCTCTCAACAGGTATTTTGGCCCACTCCTCATGAGCAAACTGCTCCAGTTGTCTCGGGTTTGAAGGGTACCTTTTTCAGATTGCATGTTTCAGCGCCTTCCAAAGATGCTCAATAGGATTTAGGTCAGGGCTCATAGAAGGCCACTTCAGAATAGTCCAATGTTTTCCTCTTAGCCATTCTTGGGTGTTTTTAGCTATGTGTTTTGGGTCATTATCCTGTTGCAAGACCCATGACCTGCGACTGAGACCAAGCTTTCTGACACTGGGCAGCACATTTCTCTCTAGAATCCCTTGATAGTCTTGGAGATTTCATTGTATCCTGCACAGATTCAAGACACCCTGTGCCAGATGCAGCAAAGCAGCCCCAGAACATAACAGAGCCGCCTCCATGTTTCACAGTAGGGACAATGTTCTTTTCAAGATATGCTTCATTTTTCCATCAGTGAACATAGAGCTGATGTGCCTTGCCAAAAATTTAGATTTTTGCCTCATCTGTCCATAGGACATTCTCCCAGAAGCTTTGTGGCTTGTCAACATGTTTGGCAAAATACTTTTGTCAGATTCAAGTTATTTCTGTGACCATTGTGGATTTTTCTTTCATTAAATGAGGGGTACCAACAATTTTGTCCACGTGTGTATATTAACCCTGCAACACAACCTCCAAGGCTCAGAAGCAGACACACACAGCATGCACAACCTGCCCAGCCGCAAACATCTCACCTGAGATCCGACAAGGGCAGGCACCCAGCTCAGAATGGCCACTGACAGAGAGTGCAGCAGGAAGAACAAGGAAGCTTCAGGAGTAAAAAGCAAAGAAAGAACAGCAGAAGAGGAGAAAAGTTATTAAAATGTAGTTAACGCTCCAAATCCTTTTTAGGAAAAAATGGGAGGACAAAGAGCCTCCCTCCACCTGTCCCACCACACAGGACAGAAAAAAAAAACACAGTGGTGGGAGGTCTCCTTTGCCTCTTATAGGGGACTATCACTTAATTATGTAAATTAAAATTTCTGCCTGTCCTACCAGCACACAGGGGCAGAAATACCCCATATTGTGCTGCTGTTGGACGTAAGGGAATAACACTTTTATTATCCTTTCCCCATCCGGCTATGGCTACTTTCAGGCAACAGAAAGTACAGCTGGTCATACACAACAGATAAAAGCTGTGACATGTGTGGGGTGTTCTACCAACTGTCCCCTGACCACAGGTGTTGAGGAGAAAAGGGACCAGACGTGTTGGATTTCAACATGCCCGATACTTTTTTTTCACAGGAGATAACTTGCTCACAGTGGCATCGGGCAGTGGTTCATTCCCCTCTCTCATTGAAATAAACATGCATGCTCAGCCAAGGCAGTCCTGTGTTTTTATTGCGAAGCTTTGAAAAATATTTGTTTCGCACACAGTAGTTGAATGTGTATGGTCAGCTCAACACTGAAGTGCACATTAAACACAGATAAGGTAGACAAACTTTGAAGCCCATTTAAGAAATATTTGTCAAGCTAACTAAAATACCCTTGTCCTTGTGATAGCAACAGTTACTTATTTGTCCTCATTATTTCTGTGAAGAAGGGGTTACAAGAAAAAGACAAGATTTCCTTATTCTCAAGTGCTGCAGTTAATTAACTTCGGAGACTAACGCCTTCCCTCGGTGGGAATATTTACCAGACAAAAGGAATCATTCAGGGAGTTTCAGAACTAGACTGGATCCGATAGTGTGATGCAACAACATTCAGATTATGTGAAATGGATCATAAAGAAAACATCCTGCAATGATGCATGTTAAACAGTGCACTATACCCCCAAACCCTCAAGGTTAAGCACTAACTCCATAGGCTCAGATAAAGTGTAAGGAAATGAGAGAACAAGAGTGTACAGATACGATAAGTGTGTGTAAAGTTTACTTGCAGCAAGTATTATTCTATCTACATTAGGAGCCAATGTATTCCAAAGATCTATACAGTGAATGCATTCATCCTCTTTGGCTCCATACCCAATGAAAGGTACAATGAATGAAATCCACCTTCCAACTGCAGATGCAGCTCACACACATTGCGTGTACACAACAGTTTTTGGTTTGAGGGCTTCATTTGTCAACTTGCACATTTAGTGCTCAGATAAACGGGCTTTATTTATGCATGTAAAATGTATAATAAAGAGTATTTTCTGTATATCAAATGTTGAATTATCAGATCACGTGAGAACCAAAAGGACTGAGTCACTAGACAGATACGTGGCTGGAAAAAGCATATAAATCAAGATAATACTCAGTAACATGTAGAGCTTAAAATTTCATCACTAGGGTAGCCAAATGGTCACCATAAATGCCACCATAATGTGAAAAGGAAACGTTCAGTACTATAGTCAAAATGATTCTCTTTTATTGGTCACCTAATGTTCCATTATTTTTTCTTGTCAGTTATACAGCACTAAAATGTCCTGCGGCAAATTCATAATAGTACTTGTCCCCAGTACCACTAAGCCACCATGCTGTCACATGGTATCATATGCAAGACCAGTGCAAACAGCAACTAGGCTACATTAGCAATATCATGGCACTACTTGCTTCCAATGCTGCTAATCTGGTGGTTGTAAAAGGCAATACCATTTAATTTATCTATGATATCAGACCTTTCCCAGGCCAAATGCAGAAAAGAGGAAACACTGGATTAATCATGGTTTTGTTCACTGCTGCTTCAGCATATAAAATAAAAATCCAGTGCTGTCTTTTAGGGATGCAATGTCATACATGTATTGGATTTTTATTTTATGTGTTTTTTATATGAAATAGTTACCATAGGATTTTTATTGAATAGAGTAAAAGAGTGCTCCAATGCCCTAGTCCTTTGCAGATCTCCAGTATACAGACTATAGCCAGCAAGCTCCCAGAATCATTTGTTACAGCTAATGGGATATGTCCTGGAAATCAAGAGTTATTGGTATTATGTCCTACAGCTTGCCTGGAGACAACGCATTTGCCTTGTTTTCCATGAACACCTACAGCAAATCAGTGATAAGTGGAAGCACAGCGATCAGAGCCCCTGTAAACAAGGTCTTCTTCAATCATTTCCCTTGTTCCATTGCAGTGATTTGTAGGTTGCATTCTCAGCATTCAGTCATCTCATGCACTTAGTCTAATGCTAGAGCCCAATAATACAAAACGTAGTCTGACTCTGCTGTTTAGCTCTAAATGATAAGAGTCAATGTTGTAGCCCTGAAGAAGCAAAGTAAGCAGTTACCATTCGTCCACTGAGGGTGCACATATCAGAACATCCTCTGACACAGTTTTGGAGTGTGAATTATATTAACTTCTCTTATCTATGCCCTTCCCTCAATGCCTGTGGAGAGATAGGTTTGCATGACTGACACAGCAGCTGTGAATGTGTGCTCTCACTGGAGTTCTTTGGCCTGGTTTCACACAAACAATACTGTATTAAAACATAATTTCTACACTGCAGCTTTAATATAATGCACTGAGGATTTCCACCCTAATAGAAACTCCAGTAAACAGAAGTATATGCATTGTTCTCTTCTGTCAAGTTGTTATAAAATCCAGGTCAGAAATAATTATCTATGTTGTGGTTGGGTGACAGTAGAGCTCATTCAGGGTTCTGGGAAAGCTGAATAACAGCTTCTGTATAAGCTCCGATTGTGACAAAATGAGCCTAGTTATGCAGAAATACAAGAGAAGGAGATGTATTACTTCATAACTAGATTGATAGGAATAGTACTGGCTCTCCTGCCAGGAATTCATGATTTAGTAAATGAGCTCTTTATAGGTGTCTGAAGAAGAGTCTGCCCTTTGTTAATGCTTGACATGGTTTCACGATGTCTAAAATACTTAATACTAATGTAGGAATGCCATTATTCCCTCTCCCTATATAATATCTCTATCTATCTACCGGTTGACACCTACGTCATGTGTATTATATGTTGCATTCAATCATGACCATGACATGCTGCACTTCCTCATGACAGCAGAAGACATCACTGGTCTCAGCAGTCATGTGTATGTAGCAGACATCATTTCAAGAAAATATAGACTAGTGGGGCCCACCAGAGCATGGACACTAGAGCACCAGGGGGTTCAATAGGCGAGTCATTTTTTTCCTCCTATTGTTCACCACCCATCTTCTATAACAAGTAGAAATACAGCCTCTCTTACCTTTCTCACACCAGTCATCAGTTCACGAAATATGTTATTTATATTTATTAATTTATATTAAATAAATTATTCATATTACCAAGAACGCTCTCCTACCTTTGGTTTGTCTCACATTGGTAATCCTTAGATCAATCAATTCTCAAACAAAGACGTTGTTGTCTCTGAAATACATGCACTAAGAGAGCCCACTGCAAAGTGGCCCGCTGCAACGTTAGCTGTGCTTAGTGCATGTCATACTGATTCAAAGCAGGTCATAGAGAAATTCTGAGTCAGTCATTACCTGTTGTCTCACAGCCTACACTTGCTACAGGTTTGGAGCAAAAATCTGTTTTTCACTGTGCTAACCCAGTGTTACCTGAGAGGAAAATATTCAGTACGCTGTATAGCTAGACATGAATCAGCACTGGTGGTGACACGATCACAGCTTAGAAGTATATACATTTATGGTACAATGGTTTATAAGTAACACATCTATCTACCTGATCACAGTGGGGGTGATTTCAGCACAAAAAAACACACTTAAGCTTCCAACTGCATGAGAGGAGAACATCCCAATGATCGAGAAGATTACGGAGAATTTATTCTTCACAGTTTCGCTCATACCTTAAAATATTAAAACACAACAATATAATTAACATTCATTGTAATTAGACATAGATACATACCGTATACAGTACAGACCAAAAGTTTGGACACACCTTCTCATTCCAAGAGTTTTTTGTATTTTCATGACTATAAAAATTGTAGATTCACACTGAAGGCATCAAAACTATGAATTAACACATGTGGAATTATATACTTAACAAAAAAGTCTGAAACAACTGAAAATATGTCTTATATTCTAGGTTCTTCAAAGTAGCCACCTTTTGCTTTGATTACTGCTTTGCACACTTTTGGCATTCTCTTGATGAGCTTCAAGAGGTAGTCACCTGAAATGGTTTTCACTTCACAGGTGTGCCCTGTCAGGTTTAATAAGTGGGATTTCTTGCCTTATAAATGGGGTTGGGAACATCAGTTGTGTTGTTCAGAAGTCAGGTGGATACACAGCTGATAGTCCTACTGAAAGGAGTGTTAGAATTTGTATTATGGCAAGAAAAAAGCAGCTAAGTAAAGAAAAACGAGTGGCCATCATTACTTTAAGAAATGAAGGTCAGTCAGTCCGAAAAGTTGGGAAAACTTTGAAAGTGCCCCCAAGTGCAGTGGCCAAAACCATCAAGCGCTACAAAGAAACTGGTTCACATGAGGACCGCCCCAGGAAAGGAAGACCAAGAGTCACCTCTGCTGCGGAGGATAAGTTCATCCGAGTCACCAGCCTCAGAAATCGCAGGTTAACAGCAGCTCAGATTAGAGACCAGGTCAATGCCACACAGAGTTCTAGCAGCAGATGCATCTCTACAACAACTGTTAAGAGGAGACTGTGTGCAGCAGGCCTTCATGGTAAAATAGCTACTAGGAAACCACTGCTAAGGACAGGCAACAAGCAGAAGAGACTTGTTTGGGCTAAAGAACACAAGGAATGGACATTAGACCTGTGGAAATCTGTGCTTTGGTCTGATGAGTCCAAATTTGAGATCTTTGGTGCCAACCACTGTGTCTTTGTGCGACGCAGAAAAGGTGAACGAATGGACTCTACATGCCTGGTTCCCACCGTGAAGCATGGAGGAGGAGATGTGATGGTGTGGGGGTTCTTTGCTGGTGACACTGTTGAGGATTTATTCAAAATTGAAGGAATACTGAACCAGCATGGTTACCACAGCATCTTGCAGCGGCATGCTATTCCATCCGGTTTGCGTTTAGTTGGACCATCATTTATTTTTCAACAGGACAATGACCCCAAACACACCTCCAGACTGTGTAAGGGCTATTTGATCAAGAAGGAGAGTGATGGGGTGCTACGCCAGATGACCTGGCCTCCACAGTCACCAGACCTGAACCCAATCAAGATGGTTTGGGGTGAGCTGGACCGCAGAGTCAAGGCAAAAGGGCCAACAAGTGCTAAGCATCTCTGGGAACTCCTTCAAGACTGTTGAAAGACCATTTCAGGTGACTACCTCTTGAAGCTCATCAAGAGAATGCCAGGAGTGTGCAAAGCAGTAATCAAAGCAAAAGGTGGCTACTTTGAACAACCTAAGACATATTTTCAGTTGTTTCATACTTTTTTGTTAAGTATATAATTCCACATGTGTTAATTCATAGTTTTGATGCCTTCAGTGTGAATCTACAATTTTTATAGTCATGAAAATACAGAAAACTCTTGGAATGAGAAGGTGTGTCCAAACTTTTGGTCTGTACTATATATTCAGACTAACACACACCCAAGATTTAGAGGACAAAAAAATTGTGAAAAAAAAAGTAATACTAATGAAAACTTTTTGGGTGGGCAAAAGAAATGTATGTGTGTTTGTATGTGTGGTTGGGAGGGAGGGTGTCAATGTAACTAACCTTGATGATCTAGTCGAATGCCTCCTTTCTTAGTATTCTGGTGATCTATGATGCTAGGAGTTCCTGCATCCTCACAGCTCTACTATCCTATACAATATACAGTACAGCACAGTAGAGCCACAAGGAGATAAGAACTTCTAGGCATCACAGATCACTATGGTGCAGGGAGTACCAGTCTCTGACCAAATTCTACCTGGAAGATGGAGTTAATATATGGTCTGAATTTTCCAGTGTTCATGCTGCATGTAACTGACTTCATTTACACCATACCTCCTTCCACAGCCCTCCCCTGCATACAGGTTCTCATACCTCAGCAGCAGATGCTCAATACATCATCAAAAGGTCTTTTAGATCTTTCACCCTGTTTTGCTTCTGCCTCTTGTGAGTTATAAGGACCTGCACAGTAGGGAGGTCTGTAGTTCTCACACAGTCCTCTCCATGCTTTAAAAAAAAAAAAAAAAGCAACTTCCTCTCCTTCCTGCAATGGTCTCATAATGACCTATAATGGTCAGTGCTTCTCCCAATCATTATAGAAGCAGTCAGGGGGATCTGGCACTTTTTAACCACGTGACTTTGGACTATAAGATGCAGGCATTTTTATGGTTGTCTTGTATATATTATATACATTATTTATAAGGTTTTCTCAAATATATTGACAGCATGCATTATTTATACTAAAATTGAAAATTTGTTACAGGATATCTGGTCTGTATAGGGCAGTGGTTTTCTGGAGAGGTTTTACCGGCAATGTACCCTACACAACAGTGCCAAATATGTACATGAAAATATGATATCTTACCAGTCTCAGGGCGCAGGGTGTATTTTCCAATCACTAGTCACATACAGCAGAAGATGCAGGAAAAAAGAAAAGGGAAAAATAACATCTCATCACAATCCTCAATACATTTTACAGAATGTTAAATATTTGCAGCTTGGAGATAAGAAATGATTAATATGACAGTAATACACTGAAGATGACATGAACTTTCTTTTATTATACCTATATGCTGGCTGGTATTAATCTGGACACTTGTTTTGCCAAGGAGCACTGCCTGAAAAATAAGTCTCCATACACCGCTATGTCTCTTCAACGACAAAAAGAAGCATGTCAATATATGGAAACACAGCATTTTTTGTTGCAGTTTTTGCTGGATTTAACAGAAGGGAAACGTCCAAGTGCTTTCTTTTTATTTTCTATTCCTTTTCAAGCCACTCCTGACTCAAACAAATGCAGCTAAATCTGCAACAAAACACACTACGTTTCCGCAACGTGGGGCCTTAGCCTAATGGTGGTTTTACACATTGACTGCAACTATCCTATTCACCTGAATGGGACTTACAGAAATCCATGCAACATGTTGCAGATACAGCCCCATTTGTGTGTGGACTAGATTTTTCAGTGCGAACTGTTCTAGCTAAAGCCGAGCTGCAGAATGTTCTGAAATGTTAATCTACCCTATTTCAGGCAAATTGTGCAGTGACTGTGACCACATGATTAAAAAAAATATAGCTAAAAGTATAAAAGTCATGTTAGAAACATTTTACAGCATGATGATAGAAATGAAGGAATTATTTGTGAGAACACAAGGATAATCCATGACATAAAAGCATATTTGGATCTTGACAGCTGCAGTTTACAAAGTAGACTTTTTAAGGCCAGCCTTAGAAAGCAAGGCCAAAGGGACTAAAGTACATGGGCCCCTACAGGGGCTACAAATCCCCTTATACCACAGTTCAGAGGTCACTCGAAGTCAAAGGTCAAAGAATTCTGAGCATGCTACACATTAGCAAGTTTAGAATGTTCCGAACATTGGAGTTAATCCTATCATATACATATATAGTACATCCACACTTACCAAGAGGACAGGGGTATCCTTTTCCCAGTCTGCCACGTATGGCAATTAACGTCACTGTATCCGAAAGGAGAATGAACAGAGAGGTGGCCATGCATGCATGCAACTGTCTCCATTCATTTCCATTAGTGTTACAGAAACAGATATCCATGCCATAAATGTCTATAATAGGAATAACTATTAAAATGAGCAGTTCAAAGAATGAATTCCTTAAAAGTTTTTGCCCACAAAAAGCCTTTATCACCAATAAATGTAATTTTCTGATCAGTACCAATCACAAGAATGGCGGTTTTGTGTCCCTTGTCTGAATGAAGCTGCGGTCACATGTGAGAGTTGCCGCTCTATTCAGTCACTATGAGACTAAAGATCCATAGACTGAATATCAACAGAAGTGTGCATGTTTGAACACTTCTCAAAAAGGGGACACAGGACCCCTGTTGTCATGATCAGAGGGGTCCCAACATTGGGGACCTCTGCAATCATACATTTAGAACTTATCCTAAGGATAAATGATAATAGATATTTGTGGGCAATCCCATAAATGCAATTGTCAGATTCATTTTTTTTCAGGATACCGTATAAGGCAGGGTTCACACTACTGTTGGAGTCCGTTATGAAGGTGTCCGTTAAAAAAAACAAAAAAACGGACACCTATCATAACGGACACTAACTGATGTTAATGTGTCCGTTTTTTTTAACTGATCCAATTAATGGTTCAGTTAAAAAAATGGACACATTAGCATCAGTTAGTGTCCATTTTTTAACACTGTCCGTTTTTTTGTTTGTTTCTCCTTTCTGAGCATGCGCAGGAAAAAAAATGGACATAAAATAACGGACAGTACCTGATGGCTATCAGGTACTGTCCGCTATAAGTCCGTTACCCATAGACTTCAATGTTAAAAAATAACGGACACTTGCTGTCCGTCAAGAATCCGTTTTTTTCAAACGGACAAAAAGTCCTGCATGTAGGATTTTTTCTCCGCAAAAAAAAAAACAGACTTCTGACGGATTGGGTGTAAACGGACACTAACGGACACAATATAAAAACCCACTGAAATGAATGGAAATTTTAACAGATTTCTGACGGTTCAGCTAGTGCCCGATGCTAAAATCTTGTAACGGACAATAGCAACGGACACTACTGACGGTCAACAACGATAGTGTGAACACCCCCTGACATAGAAACTAGGTAAAGAAGGGGACCCTAGCAGCCTGAACTGCTTTACAGAGAAAACCTGAAATGAAATGTGGTCCATAAGATAAACTACTGTTCACAAACAAATGTAACTGCAAGCTAATGCAGGACCTGTAAAAGGAAACCTATCTACAGGGTACAAGTATCCTTCTATATGGTAAATGGGCTTATAAGCCATCTTTGATACCAGAGCCAAGGGGCATCTGCACCCTCTGTATAGGCTTATGGCTACATCCTTGACCACATTGTGACATTAATATGTTGGAACATCCTTGAAAACTGGCAAATTCTGAGTGTCCATCTGAATGAGAAACATTACAATATAATAGATTACTTACAGTTCAGAAGACCAAGCTGAAGTAGTGATGCCAAAGCTGTGAGAATCATGAACAGCAACAACCCTCCCCTTCTTCCCAAAAATCCAACAACAGGACACATAGCCAGGCATGATGCTAATGTAATGCCTGCCATGGCAAAGTAGTTGGCGTAGAAGTTGTGCATGATGTTCATATTGACTTCAGGGTCCATCAGACTTTTAGCAAAGCAGTGGTGTATTCCATACCCAGTCAACCTGAAAGTAACACACAACACATTCAAGAATCATGTTGTAACAAGTCATCTCAAGGAGATTTGTAAATAATACAACTACACAACAGTATGCAGCACCTCCATAATCAGCATTCAGTCTTAGAAGGAATGTGAGGTATATAAAACAGTGACTGGCCAAGTAGGATCACTCCAGCTGCTCCACAGCACCCTTTTTCTCAAGTCATGGCACTGGTCAAGGGATGCTCCTTAGCTCAGAGCGATGTACAGTTTTATTTCTTTTCTGCTAACTTATCATAACTTAGAGTTAGGCCCCTTGCAGATGACCGTGGCGTGATCAGTGTATTTCATGGATAGCACACTGACCCATTCATTTCTATGGGCCCGTACTCATGACTGTGAATTACACCATGTGCCGCCCGTGCCTTTAATTCACGGCTGCGGAAAAGCACACGGTCGTGTGCAACCGGCCTTATACTGATATGAATACTAGGTTCTACGTCAAAATGGTTAGTGGTATTACCATTCTATTGAAACCATAATGGTTTGCTTTACCATGGGTTGTTTTTGAAGGGACTGACAGGGATAATTAAAATAGGCTATCAATGTATGCCTGATGGTGCTTCAATCCCTGGAACCCCCAGAGATAAGCAGAACAGTAGAGCTTTAAGGACAATGTTTATCTGGGCACAGGGCCCCCAGCGATCATAGTTTAATGGCCTTTAACAAGGAAAACCACCAACTTAAAGTTAAGGACAAACCCTTTAATTCAGAATTTCTAGGCTTGGTTTCCTCCAGGAAGTATATAAAATTGAAACAGATACACTGCGAAGTATAAAGCGACGTGTAAAAAGAAAATAAAGTGAAGGTTATTCATGATGTCCAAAACTACAAAGCAGCAGCAAAAAAAAAATATTATGCAAAAAAGGCCAGGCAAGTGCTACCTAAAGCAGACAGGGCACAAAATACTGTAAGCCAAAGAGTATTTACTACAGTATATTTATTAGACTGCAAGATGCACTGGAGGACATACTGAATTTTAAATAAGGAAACCAGTGGCAATTCCTTGGTTCTCAGTATGGATGTGGAGTCCAGAGGGTGGATCTGTATTAATCATAATGTCATAACATACCACTAAAAAAGGGGAAAACCCCCAAAAGACAAAGTGTATGCTCTAACATTTTAGTCTCAGACAGTAACAGAATTGTCTTAGATAAGACAATAACAGTATTCAGATGTTTAGTGACTATCTGCAGATCTAAACCAGAAAATAAATGTGAACCATGAAACAAACCAATAAAGCAGATCAGCACACAGAGCACAAGTGTTTTTTTATCCAGCATCTTGAGGGCAAATTTCTATCATTAATCTGTTTTAGTGGTCATGTAACATTTAGAGACCTCCACATTTTTATTTTTGATGACCACAGTCCTCATTTCTTTATGCAGCATTAAATGCTGTACTATGTGGTCACTTAACAGGCTACTTTTAAGTATCCATTTTAATACCACAAAGTGTATTCAACCGTCTGATGTCAGCTATGGTTGGAGAATGCGGTATAACAACTACAATATGAGGGCCTTAAATGACACCTGCAGTTTTCTCCAGCTGAAGGCATCTACAGTCAGAATTTTTTAAGACAGGAGAGCAGTATATCTCTTTTGCAGTAGAGATGTACAGTATCATATGATTACCTAGGTAACCATACAGGCTGCTTTCACTCCTCGCTACACCTTCCCTCTTCTTTTTAACATCTAGTGGGAGATGCGGGCACCAGCAGGACTTAGAGGGGTCCTTAAAAGTTTATTTCTGCCATCACAACTATTTTTTCATTGCTATAAAACTTCTAGAATAAAATTCCTCCTAATTAAATGTCCATTATGATATACTACAAAAGACTGTGTAATCTAACCCTACACTCATACTCCTCATCTATCGCCTACATACATTAAGCAGGTTATCAACAAGTAATGAAAAAATGGTAGGATATATCATTGCAGCGTTACACTACACATTGTTTGCTTGTAGACTGTTACCATGGAGGCACATAGGTCTTTGTAAACTGCAGACACAAAACAATAAGAAAATTGTTATACAAGACTTTTCTGCAATGATGCTTCATTGTTCATTTTAGATACAAGGGAAAGGTATACCTTTTGCAAACATGTTTTGTTTATTGTGCCATTTTACGGGTTTTGTAGAGGATTAAGCGATCGAGTGATGGAGACAAAATAAATACTGTGGGGGGGGGGGCTTCATGCTTATGTCACTTTTGTGGTGTCAAATAGTCACAAGTTGTTAATTTAAATGTCACTTGTGACTAAAATAGTACCATAAATTAAGGCAAAATTTACCCTAGCAAGGGCCAACATCACCACCAAGAGGATGTGCCTAATTCATGATGTAGTGCAGCCTTATGAATTTAAAATGCCCAACGATGGCACAAGCGTGTAAAATACATGGTCTTAAAGAATGTCCACCACTACACAATACATGGAAGAACAGCAGAACATCTTGATCACATCACACATTGTAGATAGACTTACGAGTTAACACAAAGGACAAGTATATTTCTCCACAGGTTCCTGGTTCTCACAACTTTGACAATGCAAACTTTCTTAGGTCTTCTTGCAAGCTCTCTCTCCAATTCTATAACAAACAGTAATGTAGATTACAGATTTATACAGTATCTATGCATCTTCACAACCTGTAGTGGGTAGATTAATGCCCAAGAACTGGCAGTGTTATGTATAATTTTATTATTGTAGAGCCCTATATAAATCATGCATATTTCTAGGCCAGGCTCATGGTCCCCACCACTTCTGTACGTGGTGGGGAACATGAAGAAGGTTCTGTGCTGACAGAGGTGACTGTCACCCCTCCAGAACAAGAGGTATGACATCTGTACCTAGCCAGAGGGATGCTAACAAAATAAAATGTGTGACAAGATCTTTCACTAAGAAATCATTTATAAGTAAACACTAAGGCTAGGTTGACATCTGCCCACGGGTCTCTGCCGTTTGGGTCCATTGTACCGCTAAAGCAGTGGTTACCCATGGACAGTAGTGGACCCCATAGACTATAATGGGGTCCGCCATTTTTATACTGATACCGGCAGAGAGAAAAGTCCCCAATGCAGGACATTTCTCGGCTGTCTCTGTGGTTGAGTCTCTAATCTGAATCTAGCCTAAGTGATGATGCAGTAATAAAGAAAGAAGAGAATTGTTCTATAGTGTGCTATGTGATAAGACAAGGAAGTAACAGAATGTTATGTAGCCGGTATTACTAGCACACTGATCAATACTGAGTGTAACTAGACTGACTAAGTGTCTCACAATACTTACCTGGCATTACTCCTTTAACATCACTTTCTTGGATTATTCTGTTCTTGTGAATAGTCTGAAGAATTTGCTTCTTAGAAGCGTCAAACTGCAATGTGGCCATTAACCACCTCAAAGATTCAGGAAAGATGCTGTAGACAAATAAAAAAAATAGACATGGCATATTTTTATATGCTTTACATACAGAGAAAACATTAAAGAAATCGGTGTAACCAAAATGTATTTTAGAACACGCTCAGTGGGTTTGTAGCTTGTTAAAAATAGAGCTGCTTTGGGAAATTAGTCTAATTTGGATAAAGCAAATGGATCCATACAACATAAGAAATGTATCATGTAATTTTTATTTTTTTTTTTTTGCCAATTACAACCAGATACTAATACATATTTTTTAGTCTGTTTGATTGAAGACATTTTATTGTATTTTCTGCACATGATTATGGGGGCAGCCATCTTGTCCGAGTGAGAACCTGTAGACTGAAGATGCTTGTTGACTCCTTTTGGAGAGTGTTCTAGACTAGATATTCTTGAACATAATGCTTATACCGTCTTGTACCTATATATGATCTAAAGTCTACATTAATTGAATATTTATAAATTGAACCGCTTACTATGTTTATACAGAAAATGCTGATATATGATAAAATCAATATGATCAAAATATGATTAACATAACTAGATTAACAATAAATCAGTTTGACAATATATTCCCTTTGACTTTGAATTATTGCAAAGTAACACATAAAGAAGCATTTAAAAACAACAAAAACAAAAAAATAAGTGCATCGGGCAGATATTATCTGTATTGAAGGATCTTAGACAATAAACCAGGGGTAGGCAACCTTCAGCACTCCAGCTGTTGTAAAACTACAACTCCCAGCAAGCATACTTGCTCTGCTGTTCTTGGAACTCTCATGGAAGTGAATGGAGCATGTTGGGGGTTGTAGTTTCACAGCAGCTGGAGTGCCAAAGGCTGCTGAGCTCTGCATTAAACTATACATAGGGGACACTGTATGCAATAAGAGAAAGGTTTCTTACAAAAATAGTACCACATATTTCATGAGGTACTGCAGACCATTTACATTCTCTTCAATGGACCTGAACTGCAATGCCGCTCACAACCTGTGGACAGGTGTGGTGCTGTTTTGGGAACAAATTCAGCCATGTTTTTCTAATCCTGTATAATTCCTTTAAATAATACATTTAGGATATGTCGACATGGGACATAACTGCAGGACTTACAGTAGCAGCAAAGTGGATGAGATTTCACTAAATCTCAACCACATTGCGAAAAAGCAGCTTTTTATGTTGAAGATTTTGCTGTGGTTTTTGAGCCAAAGACAGCAGTGGATTGAGCAGAAGGGAGAAGTATAATTTATTTTCTATATAGTTCCCATTCTTAGCGTTGCAAAATCTGCAACAAAAAAACAAAACAAAACAGCTTTTCCGCAATGTGGGGCCTTAGTCTAAAACATTTCGCTGGAATCCACAGAGAAAACTGGAGTGCAGATTTTCAAAGCTTGTCAGTTTATGACCATTTTCACCATGGATTCACTCTTTGTAATGCATAGGATGAAATATGTGGCATAGCTGCAGCAATTATGTCACAAAATCTGCATCAAGAACAGCACGATTTGCTGATTTTTTTTTTTTTTTTTTATCTCTGCAGACTTCCAGCTGATAAACTGTAGATTTTCCAGGACCAAAAAATCTGCAGAGCATTTAGTTTCACGCAAAAGCATCACTTTAAATATTTGCACCATTTGGATATTCCAATTTATATAGAGGATAGATATACTTACTACCAGTAGGGAAGCATGAGAATAAAGGGGCAGATTATGACAGCCTGGAGGATCTGCCAGTCTCTACAAAGAGCTGCTAAACCAGGCAGAAGGAATTGTCCAGCCATTCCAATAAAACTGGCCACCATTGTAATCATGAATCTGTGCCCTGGAGGGCAAAGCTCTATTCCTGAAAGAGAAAACAGCAACGACTGAGAGAAAATGCATATAATACAAGTGCACACAGAAAGGAAATTGCATTGTGTTAGAATCTGAAGATAAAAAAAAATAACAGAATTTAGAAAAGAAATGTATTTGAATGGGACAAGCTCTGCCAGATTTATGCTCATTTACGCCAGTTTACTGAGCTGGTGTAGATTTCAGTGCGGGTGCACAGCCCTGATTTATGATGGAGCATGTACCTAGTTATAAATGAGACACATCTTTTGCTGTTGCAGGGATTATCAAGACCAGCATACTAAACACAATGTCTTGAGAAATCCCTTTCCCCAACTTGCCCTGCAAAAAACAAGCCCTGAGGTCGGGGCCCCACATGCCTTAAACACCGTGGTTTGGCCACAGCGGTTTTACAGTCCCTGCAAAAGTGAATGGGATTCGCTAGAATCACATTGCAGAAAAATACCCGCAGCTGAAATGCTGCAATTTCCAAAACCTTTGCGTTTTTTGGAAATTGCAGCATGTCAATTATACCTAAGGAAATGCTGATGGTTTATCTATAGGTATAATTGAAGCAGAAAGTCAGCAGAGGAAAATTCTATGGACTTTCTGTGAAAATCGCTGTGGGAAAAATGCGTTTATACCGTGGTTTTTCCCGCAGCACTTTTTTGCTGCGACCTGCTATGTGGGGCCTTAACCTTATACAATAAATGGACAAAAAAAAAAAAGTATAGATCTCATAATGGGAATTATGGTTGGAGAAGCCTTAGGTTAATATTAAACATAACAGACATGAGTAAAACAAATAATCCCATAGGGAAAAAAAAATATATATAAACAAGTTGCAATCAAAAATATCCATTATTTCATATACCCAGATAATTTGTTACATAAAACATAAATTGTACATGTACACAGTTTATAGTTGTCCATACATTATTACTATCGGCTATTCATGTCCATACCATCTGCTGTTACTTTGGTCTAAAACATCATAACTAATCATGAAACTTTAATCATGCCTCTAAACATGTATACATTGTCTGTATATATCCAAATGTCAATGACAGTAGCTAGAAACAAAAAAAGGTATAGGAAAGAGGGACATTTTCATCAAAAGATTAACCCTGAAACATAATACACTTGTGAAATATTGAAAAAGGCAATTGTTCTGTTCCTGGAAAATATAAGTATGCAGTAAATCAGACATATAAGGAGCAGCGAAAGTTCCTCCTGTTTAAGGTTGGAACCAACAAAATTGCTGAGATATTAAGCAAAAAAAATGCATGTTGTTTCTGGATGGTCTGTGAAGGTTTTGGATGACACCGCCATACATAAATGAAAATGACAAATCATTGATCAGTTTCTGCCTAGATCTGCAAACTGGTCTGGGGTTCTATTGATGAAGTGCACATCTGTCACTTGACATGACAGTTTCAAAGTTGTGCCAAAAGCTGCACCTGACAAAAAAAAAAAAAATCTAACATTTTAGATCAATTTTTTTTCTATCTTCAGTCTGTGAGTGACTTGGTCTATTTTGTCATAAAAAAAAGACTGACCAATAGTGAAAAGTGGTTAAAAACTCTTATTATGGATAACAAAAATCACCAAAGGTAGGCAACCTTTGGCACTCCAGCTGATGTAGAACTACAACTCCCAGCAAGCATACTTTATCTGCTCTTCTTGGTGTTAGGGTAGCTGCACACGACCGAGTTTTACCCGTGAAACTTGGTCCGTGTGTTAACCAGATTTATCAGCTTTAACTTCAAGCTGGGAGCGAGATTCCAAGCATGCTAGTTATCTTTGATGGTAGGAGTCCCTACCTCCCAGCAACATACTGTCCTATACCAATTACAGTACGGGACAGTACGTCGCTGAGAGGCAGGAACTCCTAGCATCATAGATAACTATACTGCTAGGAGTCCTGCTCCCAGCATGAAGTTCAATCCAGTAAATCTGGTTAACATACGGACCAAGTTTCATAGGTGAAACTCGGCTGTGTGCAGCTACCCTTACCCATAGAAGTGATTGAAGCATTATGGGAATTCTAGTTTCACATTAGCTGGAGTGCCAGAGGTTGCTGATCCCTGCACTAGTGTATGGTGGCATAGACCTTTCAAGAGCAACACTAGGATCATAATAAGGTAAGCACCAACAGCAAATTCACAGCACATATCTTGTACAAGGTTCTTAGCACATGACTAGTTTCTATTCAGGAGTCTGTTCTGCATCACAGATTCCATAATAAATGCCATACAAAATGTGTAGCATGCTGTGCCATTTTGTCCAGTAAAATTTCAGGGTCCATGATTGAAATCTGATGGACCCCATTATAGTCAATGGGGAAGTCAGTCTCCCGTGGTATGCACGGTTGCATATACCTGAAACTTCCATAATTCTCAGAAATAATCAATGCAAATGTGAATATAATCTAAAACAGCAGCATGGCTTAAGTCAATCTTTTTAAATCTAGGTGTAATTGGCTTAGACTAGTGTAACTGTATACAACTCATCCCTGCCAACATGACTACTCACCTACTACTACTTGACATGGAAGCATTCTGAGTTCCTATTGAAAATCAACATTAAAAGAACTATTTATTTATTTTATTTATGCTTACTTGTACAGCGCCATCATATTTGGCAGCGCTTTACAGACATTGTCACTGTCCCATATAGGGCTCACAATCTACATTTCCCTATCAGTGTGTGGGAGGAAACCGGAGTACCCGGAGGAAACCCACGCAAACATGGGGAAAACATACAAACTCCTTGCAGATGTTGTTCTTGGCAGGATTCGAACCCTGAGCCACCGTGCTAACCATAAATGTTCCCCAATGGCCACATTTCTTAAAGTTTCATTGCTGTACTATATATATATATATGTGTATATATATATATATATATATATATATATATATATATATATACATACATACATACATACATACATAACATACACACATTTTTTTTTTATTCCAGGCACCATCAAATAAAACAAAATGTTTTATTTAGGTTGATAAAACAACCCAAAAGATCAATATTACATTGATTTAAGATGACAATCCTCAACTCTGCTCAGACAACATGCTTCACTTACAAGATGCAATCCACATACTACGAAACATACTTGGTATATACAGTCATGGCCAAAAGTTTTGAGAATGACACAAATATTATATTTTCACATGATCTGCTGCCCTCTGGTTTTTATGTGTGTTTGTCAGATGTTTTTATCACATACAGAAATATAATTGCATTCATATTATGAGTAACAGAAGCTTATATTGACAGTTAGAATGAGTTAATGCAGCAAGTCAATATTTGCAGTGTTGACCCTTCTTCTTCAGGACCTCTGCAATTCTCCCTGGCATGCTCTCAATCAACTTCTGGACCAAATCCTGACTGATAGCAGTCCATTCTTGCAGAATCAATGCTTTAATTTTGTCTGAATTTGTTGGTTTTTGTTTGTCCACCCGTCTCTTGATGATTGACCACAAGTTCTCAATGGGATTAAGATCTGGGGAGTTTCCACGCCATGGACCCAAAATCTCTATGTTTTGTTCCCTGAGCCATTTAGTTATCACCTTTGCTTTATGGCAAGGTGCTCCATCATGCTTGAAAAGGCATTGTTGAGCGCCAAACTGCTCTTGGACGGTTGGGAGAAGTTGCTCTTGGAGGACATTCTGGTACCATTCTTTATTCATGGCTGTGTTTTTAGGCAAGACTGTGAGAGAACCGATTCCCTTGGCTGAGAAGCAACCCCACACATGAATGGTTTCAGGATGCTTTACAGTTGGCATGAGACAAGACTGGTGGTAGCGCTCACCTTTTCTTCTCCGAATAAGCTGTTTTCCAGATGTTCCAAACAATCGAAAAGGGGATTCATCAGAGAAAATGACTTTACCCCAGTCCTCAGCAGTCCACTCCCTGTACCTTTTGCAGAATATCAGTCTGGCCCTGATGTTTTTTCTGGAGAGAAGTGGCTTCTTTGCTGCCCTCCTTGAGACCAGGCCTTGCTCCAAGAGTCTCGGCCTCACAGTGCGTGCAGATGCACTCACACCTGCCTGCTGCCATTCCTCAGCAAGCTCTGCACTGCTGGTAGCCCGATCCCGCAGCTGAAACACTTTTAAGAGACGGTCCTGCCGCTTGCTGGTCTTTCTTGGGCGCCCTGGAGCCTTTTTGGCACCAATGGAACCTCTCCCTTTGAAGTTCTTGATGATGCGATAGATTGTTGACTGAGGTGCAATCTTTCTAGCTGCAATACTCTTCCCAGTTAGGCCATTTTTGTGCAGTGCAATGATGACTGCACGTGTTTCTTTAGAGATAACCATGGTTAACAGAAGAGAAACAATGATGGCAAGCACCAGCCTCCTTTTAAAGTGTCCAGTGGTGTCATTCTTACTTAATCATGACAGATTGATCTCCAGTCCTGTCCTCATCAACACCCACACCTGTGTTAATGGAGCAATCACTGAAACGATGTTAGGTGGTCCTTTTAAGGCAGGGCTGCAATGATGTTGAAATGTGTTTTGGGGGATAAAGTTCATTTTCTAGGCAAATATTGACTTTGCAAGTAATTGCTGTTAAGCTGATCACTCTTTATAACATTCTGGAGTATATGCAAATTGCCATTAGAAAAACTGAAGCAGTAGACTTTGTAAAAATTAATATTTGTATCATTCTCAAAACTTTTGGCCATGACTGTAGTCCCTGGTTCTAATCTCGTCATTCCCACAACACAGCACTTAAAAATATGGCGCAAGGAAAAAGAAAATTATACTTGAACCAGTTAAACATGCTAAAAAAAACTGTACTCACCAATCCTCTGTCAGCCTGGTTCCAGTGAAGTCTGTGTACCCACTAATCTCCACTTCCTGCCGTCCTACACACACAGAAATTGGGAGAAGCCCTCTCAGTCAGTGACTGTCTGAGGCCGGTCACTGCTCTGGCCAGTGCATTTCAGGGCTTTTCCTGTGTGTTGAAAAGACTCCAGGAAGGTTGAGAGCAATGGGGACCTAGGCACATTTGGAACTGGATCAGTGAGATACAAGTATAATTTTATGTTACAGATTTGATGTCTAGTTGGCTTAAATGTGTTTTCTTTTCACTGGAAAACCCTTTTGGGCCGGAGCCCCACGTCACGATAACGCTACGTTTTACATTACCTGCAAAGTGGATAGGATTATGGGTAATCCCATCCACACATTGCAGAAAAAAATCTGCAGTGGTAATGCTGTGATTTCAAAAACGCTTGCATTTTTGTAAATCGCAGCATGTCAGTTATACCTATGTGTTGTCCGTATAATAGAGGAAGAAAGTTCGTAGAGGAAAAGTCTGCAGACTTTCTGTGAAAAACACTGCGGAAAAAAACGCAATACATTTCCGCCACTTTTTTTTGGCTGCGGCTTGCTACGTGGGGCCTTAGCCTTAAGTGTTGTTTAACCAGTTAAGGACCGGGCCTAAAAGTGCCTTATGGACCAGGCCTCATTTTTCAAAACTGACATGTGTCACTTTATATGGCAATAACTTTGAGACGCCTTAACTTACACAAGTGATTACGAGACTGTTTTTTCGTGACACATTGTACTTCATGTTAGTGGTAAACACTAATGAATATTTATGTATTTATTTATATAAAAAATAGGAAATTTGATGGAAATTTGGAAAAAAAAATCGCAATTTTCAAAATGTGAAATGCCCTGCTTTTCAGACAGATAGTCATACCACCAAAATACATGAATAAATATTATCTACCATATCTCTGCTTTATATTGGCATCATCTTTTAATCATCCTTTAATTTATTTTGGATGTTAGAAGGCTTGCAAGTGTAACAGCGATTTTTCAGATTTACAAGAAAATTTCCCAAACTCATTTTTTAAGGACCACTTCAGTTCTGAAGGGGATTATAAAGCCCTATATATTAGAAACCCCCATAAATCACCCCATTTTCAAAACTGCACCCCCTAATTCAAAACAGCATTTGGGAAGTTTGTTAACCCTTTAAGCATTTCACAAGAATTAAAACAATATGGAGGTGAAATTTAGACATTTAATTTTTATCCAATAATACATTCATTTATTCCTAAAATTAACACATTCACAAAGGGTTGAAGGAGAAAATACATCTCACAGTTTGTTGTGCAATTTCTCCCGAGCACAGAAATACCCCACATGTGGGTGTAAAATGATTTTTGGGCACACAGCTGCGCACGGAAAAGAAAGAGCGCTATTTGGCATTTGAAAAGCAGATTTTGCTGGAATAGTTTTCAGGTGCCATGTCTCATTTGCAGAGCACCTAGAGTACCAGTTCATTGGAAACCACCCAAAAGTGACCCCATTTTGGAAACTACACCCCTAACAGAATTTATCAAGGGGTATAGTGAGCATTTTGACCCCACAGCCGTTTCACAGATTTATTAACATTGGGATGTGTAAATGAAAAATTACAAAAACATCGCTTTATCCCCAAAGTTTTCATTTTCACAAGGGGTTAAAGGAGAAAAAGCCCCCCACAGTTTGTTACACAATTGCTCCTTAACACGGCAATACCCCATATGCGATCGTAATTTGCTGTATGGGTACATGGCGGGGCTCGGAATGGAAAGAGCGCTATTTGTCTTTTGAAGGGCAGATTTTGCTGGAATAGTTTTCAGGTGCCATGTCGCATTTGCAGAGCCCCTAAAGTACCAATACAATGTAAAACCCTCAAAAGTGACCCCATTTTAGAAACTACACCCCTCAAGGAATGTATCAAGGGATATTATCATTTTGAGCCTAAAAATGCTTCCCAAAAATTAATGTACAAACTGAAAATTGACAATTTTAAGTAAATATGCCATTTGGGGGCCCAATACGTCGTACCCACTTTCTGGCATCAGAGACATCCACTCCTAAAACTATTAAGTGGGCTATCCTGGGTACAAAAAAAAATTATATATGTTGGTGTAAGCTGCTGCTTGGGCACACAGCAGGGCTCAGAAGGGAAGGAGCACTGCGCTTTTTAACTTTTGGAGTACAGATTTAGAGGGACTTTATTGACGCCATGTTGTTTTTGCAGAGGTGCCAGTAAATTGGAATTCCATTTTGACCCCATTTTGTAGGGGCAATTTTAGGGTCTTTGCGCTCCTTCACATCTGCCCCCTGCTGTGTGCCCAAGCGGCAGTTTATGCCCACATGTATGACACTGGTGTACCCAGGATAACGTACTTAATGTCATATGTGGGTATAAACTGCTTTTTGGGCACAGCCAGGCACAGAAGGGAAGGAGCGCTATTTTGGTTTTTGAAGCACAGTTTGGTTTTTGGACACCATGCCACTTTTGCAGAGCCCCTGAATTGCCAGTAAAGTGGAATCCGCAGACTTGTGACCCCATTTTGGGAACTACACTCTTCAAGGGATTTATCAAGTGGGGTAGGGAGCATTATTAACCCTTAAGTATTGTATTAATTTAATTTCAATAAATGAATGCGCAGCTGATAATGAAAAGGGAAAATTGCAATTTTTCCACAGATACGCCATTTCAGTGCCCAATATTTAATATAAATTTACGGCCGGCAGTCGTCAACCGATTAATAAAGGTTCATAAATTCTATAGCCATAAACTAGGTCTGGATAGTTGATCTTTACTCAATTAAAAGCTCAGGGAAGATCTCATTAGCATCCTGGGAAATTGTGTTGCAGTATAAACATACAGTAGGTAGCAGTAATGAGTGCTTAATGATAATCACATGCTTGCTAATAGGAAGCCACTTAATTACTCAGAGTTTACCTCTAAATATTCGTCAGCTGAAACACTACCACAAATAGATTCGGAAATAATATAGGTTACATTCTGTAGGCTACCCCATTGCAATGTATATTCTACACAGACTGATAATGGACTCTGAATACCCAGAAAAGTCAGTTGTTCACATCCGAGCTGCAACATCCTGGCATCTTATTTCCAAGTTCTGTGTACATCTGAACTACAAAATTACAATATATTTCTCATTATAGTGTAAGTACAATGAATAGGAGTCTTAATTTATCCCAAATAGTGCCTCTGGATAAATCAATAGTACAGGAAACTTTAATATATAATATCATAGAAAATGCCTCCCTTTTCCAGTTATTAGAATCTACTGCTGAATGAAGCTGGACTTTCAGCTCACAGGCTCAGAATCAGGTTACATGTTGTCCAGAGAAGTCTATGGAGAGTGGCAGAAGGAGAAGTGAGCTGCTGGAAGGAAGAAGAGGCAAACAAACGTGTGGCTGCAGCTTCTAGTGAGTGCTATACTTTACCACAGTTCTTTATTTACAGCTAAACTGTTCAATACTATATTGTAATATCACCCATGCTTGCCTGCTTGTCTTTATGTGTGAAAGAGAATTAGAAAAGCAGAAACTCCTCTGTGTGCAGTGTATGGGAGACATTATAGCAGCTAGTCGCAGCCCACTAGCTCAGGGAGTACTGACTAGTAGAGATGAAGCATGCAGATGGGGGGAATTGATGAAAAATAGAATTAGTATTTACTGGTAATTCGGTTTCTGGCAATCCCTCCATGGCACCACAGGAGGTTGTATCTCCTCCCACTATTAGGGACAGGAAAAGCACACAAGAGGTTAAATAGCCCCTCCCCTTCCTCCCTCTTCAGTGTATTCCAGATGACCACTATTAGTATACCCTAAACCAAATATAGTCTAGTTAATGGGAGGGAAGTCAGGGTGCTGTCATGGAGGGCTTACCAGAAATTACCGGTAAGTACTAATTCTATTTTCTCAAATGCCCTCCAAGACAGCACCACAGGAAGAATGCCAGATAACTACTCTGGGGAAGGGGGGGGGGGGGACTATCGCCTGCAGGACCTTCCTCCCAAAGGAGAGGTCCGGCATGCGAGAAAGGTCCAATCTATAATGGACCGAAGACCAAGTAGCGGCTCTACAGATCTGGTCTAAGGAGGCATCCGCCCTTTCAGCCCAAGAAACGGACATGGCTCTGGTAGAATGAGCTTTAAGGTGTTTTGGGGGAGATAAACCGTCACACAGATAGGCCTTACAAATTGCTTTTTTTTCATCCAACTAGCAAGGGATTTCCTTGACAGTTTCTTCCCCTTGTTAGGGCCACAAAACTGAATAAAAAGATTCTCATCCTTTCTCCAGTCTGAAGAGGCTTTCAGATAGGAAAGGATAGTTCTACGGACATCTAGCCTATGAAACGATTCTTCCCTCCTATTAGACGGATGTTGACAAAAAAGGAAGGAAAAATGATCTCCTGAGACATATGAAAATCGGAAACCACTTTTGGAAAGAAAAAAAAAAAATAGGGTCAGGCCGAAAAACTATTCTGTCCTCTAAAATTTTTAGGAAAGGTTCTCTGATAGAGAGAGCCTGAATTTCATTAACTCTTCTGGCCGATGTTATGGCAACCAGAAAAGCCGCTTTCCAGGACAGTTCTTTTATATTAGCCTCAGCAATTGGCTCAAAGGGATGCAACGTTAGGCCCTTAAGGACTATATTGAGATCCCACTGTGGAAGTAAAACCTTTCTCCCTGGGAGAAGCCTGCAGGCCCCAGTAAAATATCTCTTAACCTGCGATGGTTAGCTAAGTCAGAATCAAAATAATTGCTAAGTGCTGATACCTGTACCTTCAAAGTACTAGGTTTTAGATCCTTATCCAGACCTGCTTGCAAGAAACCTAAGATTTTTGCTATATTTGGATGGTTTATATCAGGAACACTACTGCCACAACAGGAAAGGAATTTCTTCCACACCTTAGTATAGATCGCATGGGTAACTTTTTTTTCCTCTCTGCTTGGAAGGTTTGAATAACCAACTCAGACAGTCCTCTTGATTTCAAAATGGAGATTTCAGAAGCCAGGCTGCTAACCGGAGTTTCTTAGGATCTGGATGAAATATTGGACCTTGATGTAGGTGGTCTGGAACTAATGGGAGTACCAATGGATCTGCTATTTTCAGACTATTTAGGAGCCCAAACCGCGCTCTCTTGGGCCATACTGGGGTTATTAGAATGACCCTCAAATTCTCTTTGATGATCTTTTGCAGAACCCTTGGAAGTAGAGGAAGTGGAGGAAAGGCATATGCCAGAGTGAAATCCCAGCTGTGGGAAAGGGCATCTACTCTAGACAAGGTTCTCTTGGGTTGAGTGAGAGGAACTGAGGAACCTTCACATTTTGACAATCGGCAAATAAGTCCACCTCTGGATTTCCCAGATCTGGCAAACCTACTGACAAATTTCTATCTTTAGACTCCAATCTCCTGGATTTAGATGTTTTCTGCTCAAAAAATCCGCTTGACCGTTTGAAGAACCTTTTAGATGGAGAGCAGAGATGGATTTTAGGTGTCTCTCTGCTCAGGAGAATATCTGAGCTATGAGAGCCTGGAGGTTTCGCCATTGAGTACCTCCCTGGTGGCGCAGAAATTCCACTGCTGTCATGTTGTCTGACAATATCCTGACATGAGAGTCTTATCAATGGTCTGGTTGCTTTTAGGGCCTCCCAAACTGCCTTTAGCTCCAGGAAGTTCAAGGAATGGCTGTGGAGAGCCCCAGACCATGCCCCCTGAAATTATCTCTGAGAAAGGGTTGCTCCTCAACCCAATCTGCTTGCATTTGTAGTAATCTGAATTACTAGAGAGGGGTTCCAATTTAAATTTGAGCTCTTCCTCCACCATTGCAGGGAGACTTTTACACTGAGACACATAGATCATCTTGTCTAATGACAGCTGACTCTTGTCCCAATTTGATAGTATCAAGGACTGAAGAGCTCTTGAATGAGCTTGAGCCCAGGGAACCGCATGGATACAAGCAGTCACAGACCTCAGTACAGACATTGCCTCCCTTATAGATTCCTTTGTCTTCCTTTGAAAGGCAGCAACTTTGGACTTTAGAGCCACTATCTTGTCTGGAGGGAGAAAGGACATCTGCAGGTGGGAATCAAGCAGGAAAAATCTTGCAATACCTTGGGACTATATTGGATTTCTCCCAATTTATTACCCATCCTATTTTTTGTAAAGGCTGAGACACTATCTGAATCTGATATTGGAGAAGAGAAAAAGACTGAGCTACCACTAAGAGGTCGTCTAAATAAGGGACCACTATCAGATTTTGTTTACTTAGAAAAGCTACTACTTCCACCATCACCTTCTTAAATAGCCTTGGGGCTAATGATATTCCTTGAAACTGAAAATGGAGTGCCTCCCCCCATGCTGGACTGCAAACCTTAAAAATTTTTGGTAGAGAGGATGAATAGGGATATGATAGTATGCATCCTGAAGGTCGATGGTGGCCATAAAATGGTCCTGCCCTACCAGAGGAATTGTGGATTTTACCGATTCCATCTTGAAACAATGATAAACTATGTAATTGTTTAGTGGCTTCAAATTTATTATTATTCTATACGCCCCACTTGTTTTTTTTTTTACCATAAACAGGTGGGAATAATGACCTTCCCCACTGTCTAAGGGGGGGACAGGACAAATTACTTCCATGTCCAGAAGTTTCTGGACACCTTCCATCAAAGCCAGGTGAAGCGTAGGAGATGGTATGGATGTAAACATTACTCTCTTGGGGGGATAGGTTGAAAATTCTATTTTGAAGCCGTTTGCTATAGAATTCAGGGTGTACAGGTTGCATGTTATTTCCTTCCAGGGTACAGCATACCTGGACAACCTGCCCCCTATACTCCTGGCGTCATTGTTTGTCCCGGGATACTTTATTGGGGTTAAAAAAATATATTTTTCCCCCTGCCTCCCTTAGGGTAACTCCATCTTCCTGTTTTACCCTTGCATTCATATTCACAATTGTATCCTTGAAAGGGACGAAATGGCTGTTTCCTTTTGGAAGGTTTTGGCTCTGGAAGCGACTTTTTATCCATTGCCTTTTCGAGCAATAATTCCGGACCAAAAACATACTCTCCCTGAAGGGAATAGCACACAACTTCTGTATAGATATGGGTCATCGGCCCACATTTTCAGCCATAATGCTCGGCGAGTTGTATTAGAGAGGACCCCAGATCTGGAGGCAATCCTTACTGACTCTGCCGAAGCGTCTGCAAGAAAGCCAGTGGCCTTCTGTAGCAGCGGAATGGAGTATAAGATATCTTCCCTTGAGGTGCCTTCTCTAAAGATGGATCTCAAGTGCCTTCTCTAAAGATGGATCTCAAGTTGGTCTAGCCATCTATACATAGACCTTGCCACACAAGTTGATCCAATATTAACTTGTAACAGGGCTGAAGAGCACTCCCAGGATTACTTAAGAAGGCTGTCAGCTTTCCTATCTAGCGGGTCTTTAAGCTGCGACGAGTCTTCAAAGGGAAGCGTCGTCTTTTTCCCCAGTATATCAATTTTTGGCACTTCCTCCCAACCTTTGATTTTAGAGTCATCAAAAGGAAATCTGTCCTTAATTTCTTGAGACAGAAACAGCCTTTTCTCCGGATGTAGCCATCCATCCTGAATTAGACACTGAATTCTTATGAATGGGAAAAACTAATTTTTTCTTTGGCCTAAGCCCTGCAAACATTTCATCCTGAATAGTTTGCTTCTCCTGAACATCCTCTATATTCATGGTGCCTCTAAAGGCAGAAAGAAGCTCCTGAGTAAATGCAGATGAGAAGTAATATCTTCTATCCCCTCAAGGGGTAATTCCCCTTCTTCCAGGAAATCTTCGGACACAGATGGGACGTAAACGTCACTATTATCCGAATCTGGATCAGTAATTAACTTCCTCTTTTTGGCCGCAGGTTGTGGCTCAGCAGAGGAAAAGGCATGGAAAAAGAAGCTAGGGAGGACTGGATCTCATGCCAAACCATCCCTATAATTATCTCCATTAAAGACGGCTGTTCTTCTTTAATTATCTTTTCAGTGCAAGACTGAAAGATTTTTTTGGACATGGAAGAAAGTTTTCTCTCACAGATGGCACATTTTTTAAAAACAGCCACTTTCTTAGATTTAGAAGACACATCTTTAGTTTATTTTTCCTAAATAAATACATGACAATAAAAGGACATGAGAACTCCCATAATCATACCATGTAACATCCCATTACCAGATTACTCACTGGGGTGGGGGTACGCCGGGCTCATACACCACTCTAGAGAAGTCATCTCCAGGCATTATAACAAAGACACAGATGGTCCTACCTTGAAGAGAAAGCCTCTTGGTCTGGGTGGCTTTTTTAAACAGCCACCGATGACCTGCGTACTCCATTCCACGAATAGGAATGCTTCTGGCACATCTGCACCTGTTCAGGATGCTAACTTTTTAAATTTCCCTCCTTTAGCTCCTTTCCTCGAAACCGGAAGTGACGTCACCACGACCAGAAGCGACACCGGCATGTATCCTAGCATGGAATGCCAGTTTCAGAACAGGCAGGGGACTCTACAGGCCAGGGAGCCTCCGAGGAGGGACCGAAGCCCGCCTTACACATCTCCACTGTCCCAGGATGGTGCAGTAGGAAATGGACCCACTGAGACTCCGCGGAGAGATGGTGCAGACCTGCAGGGACAGCCGTGCTGGACCCCTCTCTGCCAGGTAAGTATGAGCCAAACCTCTTGTCTGCCCACTAATAGGGAGAGGAAAAAACACTGAAGAGGGAGGAAGGGGATGGGCTATTTAACCTCTTGTTTGCTTTTCCTGTCCCTAATAGTGGGAGGAGATACAACCTCCTGTGGTGCTATCATGGAGGGCATTTGAGAAAATACAAGTTCTAAATAAATAAATCATGTAATGGTCTCAAATAGTGGTACTCCACACATACGCACAACTGGCAGCTTATTGTAAGAAGTAACCTAAAACAAACTTTGATGAGAGTTGCCTTCTTTTATCTTGTATTGTCATGTTTAAGTGCATGAAAATGATCGCACAAGTATAAAAAAAAAAGAGATGCTACAAAATAGGATCTCTACCAAGATTCCAACAATACCACATTTGGAACGTGGCATTTGGAAAACTACACAAATTAGCATGTTCTTCACATTATGATTGGCTGCAGAGCCATCCAACCCTGAATGTAAATGGCAACTACAATAAAGAAAGTCTGCCTAAGGCTGGGGCCCCCAAATGCTGTGGCAAAAAAATGCTGCGTTTTACAGTACCTGCAAAGTGGATGGGATTCTGGCTAATACTATCTACACATTGCAGAAAGATATCCACAGCAGAAAAGCTGTGATTTCAAACACGCTTGCGCTTTTGTAAATCGCATAATATTGATTATACCTGTGGAAATGCTGGTGTTTTCCATATATGTATAATAGGGGCAGAAATCTGCAGAGTAAACCTCTGCAGGCTTTCACGAAAAATGCTGTGGAAAAAAACCTGATGCGTTTCTGCTGCGTTTTTTTTTTCCGCAGCATTTTTTTGCTGTGTCTCGCTATGTGGGGCCTTAGTGTAAAACAAACATCTCATCACAATTTTACTTATGTACCTGTGGGGAATTTCTAGAGTCTTTCCTCTAAGGCAGCCTTTTGTAAATGTGTAGGAGCCCTTTAAGATCATTTATACTAGTTAATACCTAAATGTCATAATTCAGAAAATGGAGCATGAAAAATCGTATATTGTCATCTACATAGGAATATTGAGCTAAGCAACTAACAGATTCCTATTAGAGCATTCCAATAAAATCACGGTTTCTTCCACATTAAAATTGATTCATGTTTAGATAAAAGGATGCGGCATCTGTTCATTTCTGCCTTATTACTCTAATGCTAGACACAGCACATCACCGTCTCATCCTAGGAGGGAAAAATCATTTACCAGTCATAAATCTTTAAGTTGACAATGCAACTATGAATTAAAAATGGCTACATCACTTCTGAAATGCCGTGTGTCCATTATGTGAGCAAGAGCAGAACAAAATAAAAAATGACCCCGAAAACAAGTGTTCTCTGGACGTAGTAAAGGCAAGAATATGGAGAAATTATGCAAAGTACCTGCTATTTTACCACCCATGTGGATACTGAGGGAGTGCCTGTTCTAAAAATTCATCTTTCTTATAATTGGGAAAAACATGGCAACCAAATTGAGGAAGGTTCATTAACTTTAATGGAAAAAAAAAACAAAAACAAAAACTTTACAACTCTAAGGACATTCTGAATGTTAAGTCAGAATTATATGCTAGTGTCCAATAGCCATCAATTTCTCCATGACCTTATTCAATGAATAGACATTAGGATCAAATACAGTAAAGCCACATTCACATGACCAAGGTACAAAACGGGCGTGAAAAAGGACATTTTTCACAGCCATTTTACAACCAAAGCGCTCGCCTTTTCATGGATCCCTCATAGATTTGAGTCTATTAAGGATCCATGTAAAGGGGTAAACATAGTATATGACCTTATTTTTGATGGTCCGTTAAAACAGACTGTCAAAAACATGTGAATAGCCCCCATTCACATACATTAAATTTAATGCCAATTTTCACTACCGTGTGAAACAGTTAAACAGTTAAAACAGCCATGAGACAGTCAAGAGCACACTGACACAATGTGCCTATTCACATGTGGGTTTTTTTGATGGGCCATTTATCACAGTCATTAAAAAAATACTCAATGGATCTGTTTTTATCAGATGTAAAACGTATTGACGTTGGTTTTATTTCACTGATAAAAATTTATGCAAAACAGATGAAACTCAGCCATCAAAACCAGAAAAATGGATCGGATATGGCTGTTAGAGCTGTCAAAAATGGTAATTTTGTGTAAATAAGGCCCAAGTTTCCTTTACAGGAACACGTGAAAACTAAAAACTTGTAATGCTCCTATATATTAAAGTGAAATTTTAGCTATGACAGACAGTGGAACTGGTCATTAATGACTCCTATGCCTAATGAGTCTTTATAGTATATAGTTTTCATTATGCAGTGTCTAAATGTTGCTTAAAAGGGGATGTTCTGTTATGGACACTTATCCACTATCCACAGGTTGCTGGGTCCCCCAGTGATACAGGACAAGGGATGGAAAGTCTCCCTAAGGCCTCCTTGTGAATGGAGCACCAGTGTGCTTCCATGACCAGCACTCCATTCCCTTCTGTGAGGCTGTCAGGACGGTAATATCTGACAGTGCCTGTAGCCCCATAGAAGCAAATTCCCAAGGATGCTTGTCCTGTGGATAGGGGATAAGTGTCCATAACAGGAAAACCCCTTTAACTACAGACTGTCTGACTACACTGGGGACCAGTGCAAGGGCAAAAAAGCAATAGGAAAACAAACTGAATCTATACCCCACTAAAACTCTGGTGGAGCTAGTGGCATATAGTTTCTACCCATAGGGATCATCCTAGGAAGAAGAGGCAATCCCTAACACCAGCAACAATCAGGAATATAATATCTCACTTTCAGGCTGGTCATACACATTTGACAGCCATTTCTCCTGACTCCCTCATACACATGCATGCTCAGTTTGGCCAAGCTTACATGTGATCTCAGTTTAGAGAGATGAATACTAGGCTACTAGACTCCTCTGGCAGCTTCTTATCACCCTGAGAACAAAGGGTTCAGGCATGCTGAAATCCAACAGCCCAATACTTCTCTCACTGTCAAGACACTAGAGTCAGGAGGTCCCCCCCCCCCATACACATTAGATGGTCAGTGGATTCAGAAGGCAATTTAACCTGTTTGGTCAGCATTACTCTATTATTCAATGGTAAGCTAAATATATCTTAAACTGAATGATGTGCTGAAGGCCATCCATCATGACAAAAAGGAGGGACTAAACAATATTAGATATACTGTGGAAAAACAGTAGATATATAAATAAGTCATAAAAGTTTCTCATTGGTCACATATTTCACACTTTGAGGGTCTCAATTTTCTGGAGTCAAATTACTTACTATATTTTTACTTTTTTATTTTTGCATCAGCATGGAATGAAAAAGGTTTGAGAGAAAAGCACCAGTATGAGTTCCAATGATGTGCTCAGTAAATGAAGAATGAATTAATTGAGTCATTAAGTGGCTATTAGTGTCAATTAGTGTCAACACTTTGCTGGTTAAAGGATCTGTGAGGATGAAGGAGGTTCATGAGTTTGCTGTGGCTTAGAACGCTGAAGCCTTAACTACGTGGAAGATTCTGTTATAATAAAATCAATAACACTTTTTAGGAAGAAAGGTGGGAAAAATCTAAACCGCTTGGCTACAAGATACAACCCTCAAAATGTGAGGATCTAGCAGCAAAACTAAGTTTAAAATAAAAAAAATATAAGGAAATGATGTCCATATGCAGTAATAGGATATGTGATAAAGTTAATAAAGATGCAATTTCTATAAGAAATATGTGGCTGCAGAGTGAGTTAAACGTTAAGACAATTGGCATAACCAGGGTTAAAGTCAACTAATCAGAAATGTGTCAAGCATTTCCAAGACAATTTTGAAGGTTCATCCGAGGAAATGGAGAATGTCTTGTTAAACAAGTCTTGCTGTGTTTCTATCATCTCGTACCAAGAAAAGCTGATTCCCTGCTCATGTCTGCACCAGGCACCTGCTCTATTCCCAAGATAAATACAGATCCCGCATTGTCAGAGTCATTAGTGTGCGGCAGTGAATGTGGCCTTATATCAACAGCCCTTCTCAAACACTGACAACTTCCACAAGGGAAGACAAGGCACTAACATATAATAACTAATTGTTTGTGTATTATACTATTTGATAGTTTGCAACATTTACTAAACTTATTTATGCAGAATTTTCAAAAGCTACCTTTTACCTCAAACCATATCCCTCAACATGCTATCTCAAGCATTGCCAACACAATATAGCTCTATGAAAGGAAGAGTAGTCCTACATAAAAAAAATCTGTTACCTATATATATGCCTGTTTGCTTGCATTAAAATGTAACCATTGTTTTACTTTTAAATTTTCCTATTGTGTAAAGGATGTTTGGTGAACATTTTTGTTATATACTTTATTAACCTATTTTACTTCCTTTTAGTAGAAAACTGTCTCTAGCTAGGCATTGGAAGGGAGTCTGCCCCATATACACTGTGCATTACTAGTATATACTGAAGTAGCGGGGGGGGGGGGGGGTTCACTTGAAATAGCTGGGTCTCTGGTTTTATACCATGTAGCATAGTGGTTCGTGCTGTATAATCCCTCCTCCCTTTTGGCAAAAAAAACAAGCAAAACACAAATTTCCGACTGTTTCTTTAACTAGTGATATCTTCTTTTTTTTTCCCATAGATCTCTTGGTTAGACTCTCAGCTTTCATATGGCATCAAAAATAAATATGCATTTTTTTCTTTCCCTATTAAAGAGGTTGTTCAGGCACATTTTTTATATTTTAAATAGGCCAGGGGAGGTATAAAAAAAATAAATAAAAAAAATAAAAGGAAAAAAAAAATAAAATAAATAAAAAACTCACCTGTTCCCGATGTTCAGGAGTCCTCCCAATGTGGTCCACTCCTTCTGCTCAGGCGTCTGGTCAAAGTGAAACTGACTGTGACGTCCTGGATCCCTTCCACTGAAGTGGCTGATCACTGGCCAGCAGCGGACAATCAGCAGCCTCAGGAAGAGACCTGGGATGTCACAGGTAGTGACATCACATGTCCTTTGCTGAGGCCGCTGATTAGCCTCAGCAGTCACGTGTGGCGGGGATTTCCACCAGAAGATAACAACGAACTGAGAGGACCGGCACGTGCTGGAAGCACTGAAGTACCGTGGGAAGGGGAGTATGATTTTTTTTTTTTTTTTCACTGCCCCCAGCTGATTTAAAAAATAAACTCTTCATCCGTTTTTGCCTGGTCAACCCCTTTGAATATACAGGTAAAGTGCTTGCAATTCCACAGCTAAAATTTATCATGCTTTATTTCTGAAAAAAGCAGCTTTTCTTTTAGAATTACCCAAACTCTCATTCACTTTGCTGGCGCTGTAAAATGTGGTGTTTCTGCCAGTTATTTCTGTATTTTACATCTGTTAAACAGATATGCTAAATGAATATAAAAAACATGATAGCAATGCCCTATTTCCGACTTTGCAGCTTCCAAAATACAACAGGAAATAATAAAGAAATCGCCTCTTGAATTGGTTATACCGTGTTTCCCCGAAAATAAGACACCCCCGAAATTAAAACATAGGAGAGGATTTGTAGAATTGCCCAATATAAGGCATCCCCCGAAAGTAAGACGTACCGTAGGAGACGTTTCGTTTCGCAGCATTCCCGAACAGAACATACCGGTACGGTATATGGTATACTGTAACACTGCTGTCGTCCCCTACCTTCACCATTCAGTATCCTGAGCCTGTTGCTTTCCTTGTTGTCCCCCTTTGTCCCGCTGCCGTTATCCTGTACAGTACGATGTCCCTGCTGCGTTGTACCGCATGAGTGCGCAGTTTTGAGCGTTCTCCTGGTGTCGGGAAGCGGAGCCTGTCCTTGCTGCGCGATTCTGCTGTAACGATTCTGCTGGGGACGTCACTTTGCGTCGCGACGCCGGCCCACATCACGTGACGCCGGCCTGGTCCAGCATTGAAGAAGGCCGAAGCAGCAGAGAGTGGACCGGATCGAGGAACAGGTAAGCAACGTTGTTTTTTTATGTTTCTATCCTCCCCTGGGTCTCCGATCATTATACTCTGGGGTCTGAAAAGACCCCAGAGTATAATAATTGTGCATGGGTGGTCCACAATGGGACATACCGGTATAATACTGTGTGCAGGGGCCACTATGGGAGATGATACTGTGTGCAGGGGCCGCTATGGGAGATGATACTGTGTGCAGGGGCCGCTATGGGAGATGATACTGTGTGCAGGGGCCGCTATGGGAGATGATACTGTGTGCAGGGGCCGCTATGGGAGATGATACTGTGTGCAGGGGCCGCTATGGGAGATGATACTGTGTGCAGGGGCCACTATGGGAGATGATACTGTGTGCAGGGAAATTAATGGTTTGGATTGTTATGATGATGTCCTAGAAGATGATGACATAACTGTCATTGAATAAATTTTACTTTCTATGCATACTGTAAATATTGGTAAATGTACCATACTGTTAATTGTTGTTCATGGAAATATTGGTACGGTAGTAAGAAATTCTTGATAGGATTCACAGTTTGTCTGGTTATGCTGGTTTGTGATGACAACTACTGTACAGTACCGTATATAATAAATGTTCATTTTTTGTTCAGCAATAAATGTGAATTCTTCTTCATTGAAAAAAAATAAGACATCCCCTGAAAATAAGACACAGCACATCTTTGGGAGCAAAAATTAATATAAGATGCTGTCTTATTTTCGGGGAAACAGGGTAATAAAACAATGACATTTGTTTCATTATGTAGTGATAACATAAAAATAGGATTTTTTGGGGGAAAAATGCACAATACTCACCACTTCAGTCTCACTAATTAGGTTTGTAAGAGACAGCCAATGTTGTCCTAAGCTTCATTTGTCTGTATAAACTGTTAATGTTGAATGTATTTCTGTGATTCTGTTCCTTTAAGACAGCAGCCATTGTAATTGTGACATGATGCTGGAGTGACTTCCCCCCCCTTTTATGTCAGCTTGCCTGTTCTGCAGACAGAATGTGAGCAGAGAAGCAGGAAGTGACGAGACAGAGAGCAGCAGCCATCTTAGCAAGTGTTGTATTGAACTGGTGTGGATATTTTTCTGTACAGCTAAGCTGTATCTTGGTCCAGAGACAAACAGAGTGTAAAGAGACAACAGGACTAGTGAGTCCACGTGAAAGGAACTGTGCTCAGTGGCTGATCAGTGAGACTGACATTGTGACTGTGTATATGGATACCACAGATAGAGACTCGCAGTGCTGTTGATGTACTGGACAGCACCTGCTAAACCCCGGCTTACATCCCAGCTCAGTGTATGGATTCGGCAGGACTGTCAGTGTGCTGAGTGGAATCTGCTGTTGGATTACATTGCATTCATTGGGTTTCCCTGTTAAAGAGGACTTCATTTCTCCCAAGATCCTGATAACAGTGAGGAGAGGACGTTTCACTATAAAAGAAAGGAACGACTTTGGGCCCCACCGCGCGCTTCTACAGACTGTAAGCGGTCCACCTGGACCACTGGGGAAAAGGGGTGCACCCAAATGTGATGTCAGGGTCAGTTAGGGATAGTTTTGAGTATATTGTTCATTCAGTGTCCATACTGCAGAATTGGACAGAGTAAAAGTAGAAACCATTGCAGAATTTGCCTTGAAATTGTTCATGCTATATTGTATATTTTGCTTGTCTTTATCCCTGTCATTTTACCTTCAAATAGCCTTTATTAACTTATAGTAAATATATATTCTTTTCTTGAACTACCGCGTGTGCGTTCATTTCTGGTTGCGGAGACCAAACCACCTGCCTTGCTCTCGGTTCACAGGTTTATGTATATTCAGTACTAGTTTTGTGCATGGTCCATTACAGATATCATTTGTGCAGGAAAGAAAATTGTATGTGCCACAAGTATGATGTGAAGTTTACTGTAGCCAGTGTTGTAGCCTGACAACTGGTTGCAGATGATGACTGCCTTACAGCTTGTGGAACATATGCTACTCAGCATATGCTTCCGGTCTGTGGACACAGTGAGACATTGATACCCTAGTCAGAGAAGACTAAGAATGTAATATATTACATCCTGGCTCAGTCAGTCTACAAGCTTGTATAACATATAAACAGAGTAGTTGTCAAACAAGTATACTACTGCACTACTCAATCTCTATGGGACTGAAAGATAGCCAGTTTCAGTATTTGGTTATCTCCATCAGTCCCATAGACTTGGATGGAGTGGTTGTGTTCACACATATCTACTGTTTTATTCAAATAGGGGAACAAGAACAGGACTGTGGAGTTGATAAGCTGATCTGTTTTTCCACACTTCTACTCCAGCTTGATTATAAAAGACTAATTTTGGGCGATGGGGGTTGCCTAGCCACACACACTGTAAAAGCTGAATAAATTAGGAGGTCTGGCATTAACCTGATCCTGCCCGGCGCACAAGGAGACCACCAGAAGGCCCACGTCATCACTGCAATTACTCGCAGACTCAACCAGCACATCGGCAATAAAAATGTCCAGAGGGAAGAGCAGCATACAGCTGCGACCAGAGTTTCTCCCAGTGGCTGGTAGAATTCAAGATGATGGACAGATCTGTGAACAACGTGCAAAGAACATGCTGAATGGAGCCTGCCCTGCTGTCCCTGCAACTCACATGAAAGAAAACCTCGGTAATGGAGTTAAAAAAAAAAAAAAAAAGGTAGAAAGAAGGTACTCTCTCACTCTCACCCCAGGCTTCCCCCTCTGTCAAAGGGCCACTATTATGGAACTTAAAACACATCTACTACATCTGACTGTCCAGTAACTTAAACATCATTACAAGGTATGCTTATATCACTCCAAAGGAATATATGCTCCAACTTTAATAATGCTAAGCTCAGCTTATAGAACAGTATTAATGAGCAAGGGGAACGTATGTCACATATAGAGAACAAAATGGGGGAATTCTCTCAAGCCCACAACCAATTGGTAGAAGCTCATAACAACATAGAAGAAGTTAAATGACTGCAAGACAGATCATGCCAGAATAATATAAAGTTCAGGGGAATACCGGGAGAAAACACCACTGAGGAATTAAACAATTACTTACAGTCACTATTTAAAACAATTCTCCTTAAGCTCTCGGACAGAGCAATAACAGATCCACAAGGATGAGTTTTCTAATATGTAAATTAAACATTTGATATATGATAGTTAGCATATATATGCCCCAAACGCCAAACAAAATTAATTTACAGACAAAAAGTTGGCCTAATTTGAAACCAAACCAAAAATTTGAAAGGTAGAACGCTAATAGTTGGGGATTTTAACGTAGTAATGTTCCCCGGATTTAGACTCTTCCTCCTCTGCAAGAACAATTTACACTAAAATCATTACTCAAAAGATTACTATGGATACTACCTAACATCATCCACCCAGATCTAGTGGGATTTGTGGCAGGCAGGCAAGCCACAGGTAGCACAAGCCGATTCATAACTATGATATAGCACACTGAAATAACTGAAACGACTTCTCTGTTCCTAACCCTGGACACACAGCCTGACAGTCCACTGGGGCTATCTCAGAGCAGTTTTAACAAAATTTGGACTCATTGGAAATATCCAATCTGCAGTACTTGCACTGTATTCAAACCCTTCAGGTAGAATATATATTTTAATTTGTTTATCTTACTCATTCAATATAACAAACAGAACATGCCAGAGATGTCCTCTATCATCCCTCATTTTTGACATGATCAAGGAACCCATGGCAGAAGCAGTACAGGTGCATCTCAATAAATTAGAATAAATCCAATTCATAATCAGCGTCTTCCATGATTGTGTGCCCTACTGAACCAGACTGAGGGACCATTTAAAGGCTTAGGAAACCTTGGCAGGTGACGCACTGAATTTACAATACTGAACTTTTTTACAATATTCTAATTTTCTTAGATTTTGGTTTTCATTACCTGTAATCCATAATCAACATTTACAGAAATAAAACACTTGAAATAGAACAATCTAGAATATATAAGAGGTCACTTTTTTAATTTAATTACTGAAAGAAATAAACGTTTCAAACATATTCTAAATTTATTGAGATGCACCTGTATGTCAAAATAATAAAATTAAAGGTTGGCTAAATAGACCATAAAATCGGGCTTTATGCCAATGACGTAATACTAGCAATCACTAATCCAATTCATTCCCTCCTTGACATACAATTAATTCTCCAAACATTTGGTGAAATTTTGTACTACAAATTAACAAAAAAAAAAAATTCCAAATATTAAATGTAGGTATTGCCCAAAAAACATTGTGTTTTTGAAATTAAAAGGTGAACAGGTATATTTTTTTAACTTATTATTTGTTTATTTTCTATACTTTTATTTTTAACTTTTGAAACTTTTTACTTTTTTTTTTCCTGTCCCACAAGGGAACTTGCACCTGTGATCTGCAACCCCTCAATCTCATGGTGGGGTATTCCAATCTTGTTCCCGAACCACCCAGATGCCGTGATCGGAGTATTTTCCGAAACAAGCGGCTAGTCCCAGGTCTCAGTAATAGTACACCCCATCGCAACTACCTCCTCTAGCTAGCTTTAGAGCAACATGTAAAGCTTGGAAAACTATGTTAATATAAACCACTCCTACGAAAAAATATGCTGCTGAGATCATTACCCTTAAAATATATACTTACTCTTATACCCAGATATTGAAATCTCAAATTGGAAAGACAAAGGCTTAAAACCCATAAAAGAACTATATGATAACACGTTACACTCCTTTTTAGACTTGTGTTCTAAATATCAACTGCCAAAGAATTATTTCTTTAAATATCTGCAAATCAGACATGCATTATCCTCTAAGCAATGCAAAACTTCTTGGCCAAAATCAGATATCAATTCTTCAACTCACTTTAACACCCTCAAGAATCGCCAAGACAAACGCCAACTACTCTGACAAATGCTGCAAAGGTTGTCAAGAGGTAGGGCTGGGTGATTATGACCCAAATGAAAATCACGATTAATAGGGCATTTTACCTCCAGTCTGATTAATGGTGATTATCTAGGTCACGCCCCCTTTAAAGTATAATTGAACAGAGAACAGATTCAATATGGAGTGAACATAAGTATCTGGAACAAGAGCTCACCAGAGGGCACCCAGAACACCAGATGAGAGAGAGAGAGCTTATATACGACCTGCGAGTCTGAGCCAAGGGGTCGACGTCTTCAGAAACCTGCTACGGAAGCCTGTGGCCCAACTAGAGAGTTCCTCAAATCTACAGATTTGATTAACCCTAGCCAGCCACTCTGCATGAGTAGGAGGCTCAGTCTGCAACCACTTCTGGGGAATCAAGAACTTAGCAGCTGCGAGCAGATGAGTAGTAAGGTCTTGTCTGGACGGTTTAAAAACCGTATCAGGCAACTCCAGTAAAATCTGAGTAAGCAATATTTGAAACTTAGAAGTAGAGATCTGCTGTATCGTGGATTCAACTGCTTTCCAATACAAGACTAAAACCGAGCATGACCACCATATGTGGGAAAGGGAGCCGACAGCCTGGTTGCAGCGCCAGCATTGGTTGGTATCTGGTAAGTTGTAAGCGCGTAACCACTCTGGTGTTTTATACCACCGAGTCAACAATTTGTAATGGTTTTCTTGGATTCTAACACAGTTAGAAAAACCATGTGAGTTGGACAGGACAGTCTTACCCTGGTCGTCTGTCAGAGAGATACCAAGTTCCTTCTCCCAAGAGTGCAAAAAGGCCGGTCTCGTGAGCTCCTGTTGTGCAATAAAAGTATGATAGACATGGGAGACTTTCCTAAGTTTCGGAAGAGGGGCCAAAAGCAACTTTTCAAAATCTGTGGACTCAACCCTAATCTGTTGCTTCGTCTTGAAGAGTGAGTATAAGCGAGTGAGATGCGTAGAGTGAAGTGAGGTGAGTTTCGGAAACCCAGTGAGATCCCTACATTGTTGATCTGTTAGTGGATGATTTTACTATGCTAGAGACGAGAGGGTCTTGTTATCTAACGTGACCCACAGATCCCTCGGGCCGGACAGTGAGAGGACCTCCGGGATCAGAGACAATGGCATGGCTCGGGATGGGAAGGGGGCCAGAGAGGATTGGAGTCATGCCCAAACATGAGACAGGCCCATCAACATTAGACTGGTTCCTCTGCTACATCTGGGTGGATGCCCACGAAGCCATAGATCCCGAAGAAAACTCGGGCCTAAAGGCGGCTCTCAGGAAGAGAGCGACTGCCACATTTCTGATGGGATTGGCCAGTTCCAGCCAGCGCATAAGTTGGATTGCGTTGTAGTACGCCTGTACGTCCGGTAGACCCATTCCCCCCCCCCCCCCCCACTGTGCTTCCCCCTTACCAAAAGGGAGTGGGCAAACCTCGGCCTCTTAAGCTTCCAAACATAAGTAACTCCCGGAAGAAACTTATGGGTAATAGAATGGGTACCATATTCATAGTATAGAGAAATTTAGGCATAATATATGTTTTGAGCATATTAATGTGACCCATCCATGAAAGAAGAGGGATATCATAGTCCTCTAGCAATTTCCTAAAAGACTCGACGTGGTCCACGTAAAGGGAATGAGGGGCCTCAAACTGGAAACTACAGATTGTGGTAAGGTAATGTTCAATATCTCCGATTTCCCAAAGTTAACCTTAAAACTGCTGAGGAAACCAAAATGTTCTAAACTACGGGTAAGGGCCAGGAGACCTGTCTCTGGGTTTGTAACAAGGAACAGGAGGTCGTCTGCAAACGCAGTCACCTGGAGGCGCTCAGAACCTACCTGAAGGTCCTGAATTTGCTTGTCTTGTCTAATATTCTGCAGCAAGATTTCAACCACTAGGATGAACAGGGTCAGGGACAAGGGACAGCCCTGCCAAGTGCCATTTTTAATGTTGAAGGAAGGGGAGAAAGTCCCATTTACCTTCAATTTAGCGGAAGGTGGTGAGTACATGGTAAAAATTGCTTCAATAAACCCAGGAGGGACACCAAAGCGAGCAAGCACTCTCCGCATGAAGCTCCAAGAGACCCTGTCAAAAGCCTTCTCAGCACCGATGCCAAGAAGGACCAGAGGCTGCTTACAGGAGGTTGCAAAGTGGATGGCCTGTAAAATCCTACGGGAGTTCTCTCCCCTCCCTCCCTGGGACAAAACCCGACTGTTCATGGTGTATTAAGGACTCTCTGAAATCTCTTCGCCAAAAGCGTAGCCCAGATTTTAAGATCAATATTTCGGCTTAATTCTTTTTATCTATCCTTAGGTTATCTCCATAATCACCACCTAACCTAATCTTCCACCAATTTCTTATCTAGATTCCATGTACACTTAACGTCCCCCCATCCTTCATTTTTCCTCCCTGATTCATCCTCCCCTCACCACTTCCCTTCTCCCTATTTCCTAATGTTAAAAAATAGATGGAATCACCATATCATCATATACATTATTGTACTTCCAGATATACATTTATGTATTGTTGATTGCATCAATTTGCTAAAAACTATTTACAAAAAATAAATAAATGACTCATTTTTGATAAATTTCAGATGAGTGGGGTTCCGACAACCCCACTGATCAGATGCTGAATCTACTGAAGCAGGCAACTCTACATTTAGTAGCCATAACACGCTACTACAGCTCAGTTACTATTAATAGAATTACTGGATAGAAAAGTGTAGCAGACTATACTATTCTAATGGAACTGAAGTGAAACCACCTGAAAACACAGAAGGCTGACATAAATCAGTGGGAAGTATTAAGAACAATTTTTCTGAATAAAAGATGATGCAAAAATATATATAGTGAAATCAATGTGAACAAAGCCTCTCTATAGAGACTCCCAGCACAATTTCACAAAACAATCAACAACTGAATCACATTCACTCAATAGAAATATAAAGTACTAATTCCCAGTCTCTACCTCCGACAAAGAGGAAACAACCTTGGCGGCAATGATTGACCGCCACCGCAGGAAGTCATCAATATGTGAAAAGTACTTGGGCTGGATGTAATACTTAATCTCAAGGCATAAACATTTGCTATATGATAGTAGAAAATTGAACTCTATTATCTGTAGATATACAGTACTGTGCAAAGCTTTTTAGGCAGCTGTGGGGGAAAAATTCTGCAAAGTAAGGCAGGGTTCACATCTGTGCTTGCGCACCATTCGGGGATTTTGTCCCCCATTCTGCTTGAAAAATTTTTCAGACAAAAACCCGGCGGACCCCATTATAGTCTATGGGGTCCGCAGGTAACCACTTTTTAAGCAGACCCGAAGAACGGAAACCTGAGCACAACTGCGAACCTAGCTTTCAGAAACAGAAGTGTAAATAAAATTAAGCACAACGAAATCTAAAATGATAATATTTGGAGTGACCACCCTGTGGAGGTGGAGTCTTGGAAGTGATAATAAGGCCCCCCACAAAGCCCTGATATTAACATCATGGAGATTATCTTGGACTACACGAAGAGACAAAAGTCATTCTTACTTTGCAAAAGTTTTAGGCAGTTGTGGAAAAACTTCTGCACAGTACTGTGTAATTCTATAAACTGAGTGTAAAAACAAAAACCCAGGACGCTTAAAGTTTCTAAGTAACAAAAACAAAATGGATGCGACAAAGGACAGCACCTCTGTCTGTGAGCATGGGAAAGGATGGCCAATCTCAATGCACCATTCAAACTCATCATGGAGATCCTGCCAGAGAACAAACCATGTGAACACCCAGCAAGCAGGCTGTTCCTTTATGTCCTTTCATCAGGGCATAACAATAGATCTGAAACATTTCAATTCAATTACACTGGTGTCAACAACTGTGCCCAAGGACGAGGCTGTGTGTTCCCCACTTCTGCTGGGTTCCTAAGCAACAATCAACTTGCGGTCTCCTCTGCAGCGATAGGTAGCCTTGACACAACTTCACACACTGCAATGTGACAGGAGGCAGAAACATGTGTATTCTTGACATCAGCGTTTTCATCCACCATTGCAGATTCCATATTTTATATGAGAAAAATACACTCTATACAGTGTTATTGTTCTGGTCAGAACAGTTACCTTGGTGGAATCTGAGAAACCCCATTCTAAGTTGGTGTGGTTCGATGAGCTCAGAGCTACTCGGTTTCTGTAAATCCCAAGCATAGCTGAATGTCTATGGAGGGAATGCATCTATCAGACATTTAAGTTATAATCCTGTGGACATACCATAAATGTCTTTCATTGGAAAACCCCTTTAAAAGTCAGCTATTATATATTTTTCTACGTTAATACAACTTAGAGGACCTGTTAGCCTCCACACTTGTCTGTTTTAGTAAATACTTGCAGTCTGCATAAGATATATATAATACCAGAGTGGTAACCCCTACTGGAAATTTAGGAATAAACTGTCAACTGTGTTATACCGTTTTCCTTGGTAAACATGTGTGCCCAAACACAATCTGGCACTATAAATATTGGATTAGATAGTGCTAGACCATGTATGGATCAACCCTACCAACAAGGGGAAAACAGAGTGGACAATGTATTTATACAGGAGTAATAAGAATGGCACAAAACAATTATAAGACTAGATGATCCACAGCTGTTACTTCATGGGGTATACAAATATCAGGAGAGGCAACAGGTCCTCTTTTAAGCTTGGGCCACATATTGAGAATCTCTGGCAGCTAACCCACTGTGAATTACAACTTACTGATACATATCCTAACTGCTGCTCTAAAATGTTTGTTTATACGTAGCGCTATAAAATAGGTTTATTGAGGCACTTTACACTAAGTCTCCAATTTTGTGTTACTTGTAACAGGAAGATTCTCAAAATAAACCACAGTACATTGGAATCTCTACTTTCAGTCTATGAATCCTGTGATGTGACTCTTGTAATGAATATCTTTAAAATGCAGAAGAGACTTCCTGAAACATGGCAGAAATTAAGTCACAGATCTGTGACAAGCCACTGCCTCATCCTGCAAGCCAGGAAATCTCCCCTTCCCGACTGCTGCAGATTTGTACAGCTTTCTATAGACTGGTATGAAAGAGCCATTCATTAAACAAGGCTAAGCCTTTGAGGATATTGAAACAATGGTGCATCCTTCCTTGTCTGTCCATTTCCCCTATACTCTTATGGGTACTTGCTGGAGTAATAAAGTAGATGAATCCTGTGTGCTGCAGAAGTTTCACTGATGAAGATAGTCATCCTACAGATTCTATACGGCTTGATCTTATATATATGGTACAAATGTAGTTTCACAGCATGTGTGGCCTGGGCTGTTTAAAGGGATGGTCAAGTAGGGAAAATTTCTTTCTGGTGTTTACTTGCTCAACTTCCCATCTACTAAACTCACTATCACTTTGAAAATTCTGCTATATCCATCTTGAGATATAGCAGGTCACAAGTCTATGGAGAGCGTGGAGGAAGGAAAGGAGTGAGCAGAGGTAGAGAGATAAGTAGTAAGAAGTAAACACGTGGGGACCTGGTAAGTGCCAGAACAGGAGTGGTGAGGAATAAGTGAGGGGAATACTGCTTCTTCGATGGTTTAACCTATTTGAAGCCAGTTTTAAAAACTGATACAAGTCAGTATCCACACATCTAGACACATGCTATATTATATACAGTATTATGAAACTACCCTCATGATTTTTAAACTGTCAATGTAGAGATCTCCTTTCATGACACACAGATTTCTGCCTTTGCTAAATTCTAGACTTTGGGAGAATGTAGTGCAAATTTGCTTTTAAAGTTTGTACTAATGTAAAATTATTGGAATTCCTAGTCCACAGTCATCAGTCAGTAGTGATTTACACTTTCTGCACTTGCAGATCATAAATGATGCCTTTTTTCACTCATACCCCTATTTGTACACAGTTGCTTAAATGACAAATGACAGAAAATTATTGCTGTGGCAATCTACATCAAAAGAAAGCCTCCACTTAATTGCTATGTGTTTGGGTTGGCTTTGCTGCGCTTTCCTATTCCAGCCTTCAATGCAATAGATTCATAGATAATAAGCCAAAAATAGTGTCTGAAACATATCAAGCCAGTGCAGCAAGATAACAAGACACGAGTTCACAAACAGTGTGGCAGGACTTGTTTAGAAAAGACAAAAATCTTCCATCACTTCTTAGTAGGAAGACAAAAGGAAAGGATCTGGAAAAAAAACCTTAATTGTGGCAACAAAAAATGATATCAGAACTTCTACCATTGGAATAGCCGTGGATTTGGAGTCTGCAAACAAAGTTAAATGGAGAACTTGTGCGGCGATGCACCAAGACTGTATAATTCCTCAGTGCCAGGTGCCATATGGATCCTAAAAGGAAAGACACTTCCTTTCCTTTTATGAAATCAGAACTATGCAAAGCTACAGTAGAGTAATCTATGACAGCCCTAGTATAGTTCTGGACAAAACAAAACCGAAATATGGCTATGTGAAAAAGGCCTAAATATTTTTTACATGTCATTAAAATGTATAACATGTACCTTAACCAGGTTCTAACAGGAGTGTACAGCAATTGACATGTGAAAGTCTATGCATGCAAGAAGAACTGCAAATCCAGCCAACTATTAATACTATGAATGTAATATGCTCTCTGACTGACAGAATTACATTGGAGTCACATAGGGGAATAACTCATTACTCATGATGAGTCTTGGGAGAAACTGAAGACTCAATCATGTCAGATTAGGGCACATGACTGGTGTTCTAGCTTCCTGCATAGTCTTCTGCTGACTGCATCTGCTACAAACAGTAAAAGGTGATGTGATACAGAAATTACCTTGACTGCTATAATGCCCTCACAAGCACTGACAGGGGTGACAGCTTTGTGGGACTCGCAATAAAAGCAAAAACATTTGGCATCTGAATCTAAAAGCTTTTCTGATAAAGCAGTTATTGTACTTAAGCACAGAGTAATAAATTGCTTGAGATAAGGCACTACATTACTGCTGCCCTTTCTTCTTTTTTGTTTGTGCATAAATATCTAATATTAATATGTCCATATGTAATATTTATCTATCTATACATAAATATATTAATAAAGTTTTCCCACAAAAAACATGGCTTTATTGTTAAATTCAGTCCATAATTATAAACATTTTATTTGTATTTACAATCAAGACAAAAGAAAAATCCCCAGATATTCCAGGAATAGTGTTAGAATAGCACCACCTGCTGCTTCTATTAATAGCCTTTAATGTATCCACCACAGTAAATGTGCAGAGATGGACATGCATGCTCAGTCTTTCTTCACTGCCTGCTTCAAAAAGTATGGTGTAGTGTGGTGGCTGCTTCTGAAGTTGCAGCACCTTCTCTGCTTGTCAGAGGTTATACTGAGCAAGCTCAGTCACAGTAACAGTGTGTCACTCACATTACTCACTGTACACTTCTCTGACAAGAAGAGAAGACACGTCAGGCAGTCAGATTCCCACAACAGGAATCCCTCTGCATACTTTGTAGAAAAGACAGAAGCAAAATTAAATCATGGATATCAACTTCAGCACATTTACCGAGGTGGACGCAGTAAAGCCTTATTCATAAAAGCTATTCTAAAATTATTCATGGAATATCTGGGATATAAGCATTTTATATAAGCATAAATATAAAAATGATTAAAATTGCGGACTTTATTTTACCAATGGACTTTTTCTTCACGGGACATCCATATGAATCTGAAAAACGCCTACTAAGCATATATCAAGATACCTTTTATTGCCCCAGTTATTTAGAACTATTCAAATGACATTTTAACTTTTTTTTTCCAAGCAATACCAAATAGTTAGGTACATAGCAGCAAGGTACTATGGTTTATGATGCTATTCTGACTTCTAGTAAATTTAGAGGGAGTTTGTCTCCAGAACCCAACATATCAAACCAACAGATTGAATAAGGTTGCACTAATCTAACACCAGTTTCTCCTTGTGAATCGATGCCGCCGTTGCTGATATACTGACATTTTTTTTACCAATCTGCAAATAAGATCTTTGGAGCAATGAGTGTGTTGCTGCTTACCTCCCCGCCCTCGTTGCTCCAAAGAACTCATTTGCAGATAAGACAAAAAAAAGGAGCTCTCTCTGCAACGTAGATACCAATTCAGAAGGGTAAAACACTGTATCACTAACCTATCTGGGGGGCTGGGTTGATAAACTGGGATGTGGTGACAGACTTACTTTAAGAAGTGGTGCTTGGCTAGTATAAACGTGAGAACAGGAGACTGGTTAACTTAGTATTGTTTCTTCATGCCATTCTTACCCATAAAAAATAATAGCCAGACAATGCTTTTAACTGAAAGTCCACGTGTACGAAAAAATAGCAAAGAAAACCTCTCCCTGTGCTCAACATTGCATACAGTCATATGAAAAAGTTTGGGCACCCCTATTAATCTTAATCATTTTTAGTTCTAAATATTTGGGTGTTTGCAACAGCCATTTCAATTTGATATATCTAATAACTGATGGACACAGTAATATTTCAGGATTGAAATGAGGTTTATTGTACTAACAGAAAATGTGCAATATGCATTAAACCAAAATTTGACCGGTGCAAAAGTATGGGCACCTCAACAGAAAAGTGACATTAATATTTAGTAGATCCTCCTTTTGCAAAAATAACAGCCTCTAGTCGCTTCCTGTAGCTTTTAATCAGTTCCTGGATCCTGGCTGAAGGTATTTTTGACCATTCCTCTTTACAAAACAATTCCAGTTCAGTTAAGTTTGATGGTCGCCGAGCATGGACAGCCCGCTTCAAATTATCCCACAGATGTTCAATGATATTCAGGTCTGGGGACTGGGATGGCCATTCCAGAACATTGTAATTGTTCCTCTGCATGAATGCCTGAGTAGATTTGGAGCTGTGTTTTGGATCATTGTCTTGCTGAAATATCCATCCCCGGCGTAACTTCAAATTCGTCACTGATTCTTGTACATTATTCTCAAGAATCTGCTGATACTGAGTTGAATCCATGCGACCCTCAACTTTAACAAGATTCCCGGTGCCGGCATTGGCCACACAGCCCCAAAGCATGATGGAACCTCCCCCAAATTTTACAGTGGGTAGCAAGTGTTTTTCTTGGAATGCTGTGTTTTTTTGACGCCATGCATAACGCCTTTTTGTATGACCAAACAACTCAATCCTTGTTTCATCAGTCCACAGGACCTTCTTCCAAAATGAAGCTGGCTTGCCCAAATGTGCTTTTGCATACCTCAGGCGACACTGTTTGTGGCGTGCTTTCAGAAACGTCTTCTTTTGCATCACTCTCCCATACAGCTTCTCCTTGTGCAAAGTGTGCTGTATTGTTGACCGATGCACAGTGACACCATCTGCAGCAAGATGATGCTGCAGCTCTTTGGAGGTGGTCTGTGGATTGTCCTTGACTGTTCTCACCATTCTTCTTCTCTGCCTTTCTGATATTTTTCTTGGCCTGCCACTTCTGGGCTTAACAAGAACTGTCCCTGTGGTCTTCCATTTCCTTACTATGTTCCTCACAGTGGAAACTGACAGGTTAAATCTCTGAGACAACTTTTTGTATCCTTCCCCTGAACAACTATGTTGAACAATCTTTGTTTTCAGATCATTTGAGAGTTGTTTTGAGGAGCCCATGATGCCACTCTTCAGAGGAGATTCAAATAGGAGAACAACTTGCAATTGGCCACCTTAAATACCTTTTCTCATGATTGGATACACCTGGCTATGAAGTTCAAAGCTCAGTGAGGTTACAAAACCAATTTTGTGCTTCAGTAAGTCAGTAAAAAGTAGTTAGGAGTATTCAAATCAATAAAATGATAAGGGTACCCAAATTTTTGCACCGGTCAAATTTTGGTTTAATGCATATTGCACATTTTCTGTTAGTACAATAAACCTCATTTCAATCCTGAAATATTACTGTGTCCATCAGTTATTAGATGTATCAAATTGAAATGGCTGTTGCAAACACCCAAATATTTAGAACTAAAAATGATTAAGATTAATACGGGTGCCCAAACTTTTTCATATGACTGTATGTACAGTGTACAGGATCCAAGCCATCTATTTTTAGACACAAGGATCTGAAGCCTTCACTGCATTCACACAAAAAGGAGATCAGTCTAGCAACATATTAAAGAAGCAGTGAAATATCCAGAGGCGAAACTAGCAAGACAGCGTACCCTAAAAGTAATAAGCATTAATTGAGGAGTCATACTCCATCTTCAGTCAATTTCTCTAGGAGTGCAGCAGGTACAACAGTAATATGTAGAGAATACCAGAGCTAACAAAAGACAAGTATAATAAAATGTCTGAGAGATGTGTATTTAACCATTCTAATATGAAAAACAAGAAATAAAATAAAAATGACAAAAACAAAGTCATAAAACATAAGGCTGTTTCGAGTCAAGTACTAATGATAATTGTGGAACAAGCTAATACACTTTCTACTCTTCAGTATGTACAGTGTTCATTACCGTATGTGCAATGGCATTGATCTAGAACAAAATATATTCCTTCTTGTCCTATATAAGTGTAGCAATCTTAATTATGTGACAGAATTGACAGCATCTGAATTATGATAAAAGTGTTATTTTGTTACACTGCTACAGACCACCATATGATAATGTTGTGTAGGCAGGTTACTATGGCTTCACTACTGGTTTCTAAACAGGCATTTGGGTACCTCTAGATCAGTAGTCCCCAATGACTGGACCACAAAGCAGTACCAGGCCAGGCCATTGGGGACCTCTACAGACTACTAGGTGACTTCGGCTGATGCTCCTATGCTGCATGTATTCTGTAGTAATAGATGCAGCATACAAGACCGACACATGGTAAGTGTCCACAGGACCCAGTTTTGAGAGTGATCTGCTAATGTAGGCTACATTAATAGAACAGTTTCCACCAGGTTACTAATGCAGCTCCCGGGATGTGTTCATGCATGCATGATGTGTGCATCTTCTAGTCTGTCCCTGGTCCCAGCAGTACCATAACAAAGTTCTGGGAGCAGAATAGAAGATGCACACATCATGCCTGCAAGAACAGGTCCCAGGAGCTGCATTAGTAACCAGGTAAGTATAATGTAATTCTAATTATAGTATGTTGGGGAGGACAGGGGTCTATTAGGCCACTACTACAGTAATAGTGTCCCCCAGTTAATAACATTACGTGTGTGTGTGGGGGGGGGGGGGTGAGACTATTGCCTGGGGGGGGGGGGGCACTATTACAATAATCATTCCCCCGACAGTTAATAACAGTCCCCCCCACACACAGAGGTAATGTTATTAACTGGGGGTCACTATTACTGTAATACTGCCCTAGTAGTGTCCCCCCACAGATAATAGACCCTCCCCCCCACACACACAGATAATATTATCTGGGTGGGGGCACTATTAGGGAACTATTACAGTAATAGTGCCCCCTGAGTGATGGTCCCCCCCAGCCCTACCTATACTTTATTAAGGGAGCTCTCTCCATATCACCCCTAATTGAGTGAAGGCCCCCGCCCTACCAATACTTTTATTAAGGGAGCTGTCCATACCACCAATAAGTTATGCATGATATGTAGAGAAATCTCTCTTAAAGGGGTTGGCCACTTTCAAACCAATATTGAGAGACCAGTGTTATTGTTTGTATAACAAAAAGTTGATTAAAGGTTGATCAGTTTTCCGAAATATACTTTCTATATCAATTCCTCGCGGTTTTCTAGATCTCTGCTTGCTTTCATTCATTCTACTTACCTCCACTTGGATAAAAATCAGTCCATGTCATGTGATTTACGGTCCATGGTCATGTGATGAACACAGGTGCACGGCTCTTATAGTCACAGCACAGTAATCAGACATCTGCCTGGTAACGAGCTGTGCACCTGTGTGTTCATCACATGGCCATGGACTGTACCATGAACTGTATATCACATGACCATGGACTGATTTTATCCGCTGGGAGTAAGCAGAATGAAAGTAAACAGATTTAGAAAGTGTGATGAATTGATACAGAAAGTATATTGGAACATTGTACAGCTTTTTATTCTAACAACAACAACACTGGTCTTGCAATATCGGTATGAAAGTGACCAACCCCTTTAATAAAGTATAGCTAAATGTAACTAAATATACACTTTATTGTGTTTTCTCATGAGCCGTCAGATGAGACCAAAGTTTAACTTTTTGGCCTAAATGCAAAGCGCTGTGTGTGGCGGAAAAGTAACACTTCTCATGACCCTGAACACACCATCCCCACTGTGAAACATGGCGGTGGCAGCATCATGCTGTGAGGAGGCTTTTCTTCAGCAGGGACAGGGAAGCTGGTCAGAGTTGATGGGAAGATGGATGGAGCTAAATACAGGGCAATCCTGGAAGAAAACCTTTGGAGGCTGCAAAAGACTAGATACTGGGAAGTAGATTCACCTTCCAGCAAGACAATGACCCTAAACATACAGCCAGAGCTACAGTGGAATGGTTTAGATCAAAGAATATTCATGTGTTAGAATGGCCCAGTCAAAGTCCAGACCTAAATCCCATTAAGCTTCTGTGGCAAGACATGAAAATTGCTGTTCACAGACGCTTTCCATCCAATCTGGCTGAGCCTGAGCTATTTTGCAAAGAAGAATGAGCAAAAATCTCAGTCTCTAGATGTGCAAAGCTGGTAGAGACATACCCCAAAAGACTTGCAGCTGTAATTGCAGCGAAAGGTGGATCTACAAAGTATTGATATAGGGGGGCTGAATATTTTTGTACGTCACACTTTTCAGATTTTTATTTGATTAAAATTTTGATAACAATGTATCATTTTCGTTCCACTTCACAATTATCTGCTACTTTGTTTTGGTCTATCACTTAAAATCTCAATAAAATACATTTAAGTTTGTGGTTGTAAGGTGACAAAATGTAAAAAAGTTCAAGGGTTATGAATACTTTTGCTAGCCACTGTAGATCCATAACAAAACCATGTACATGGGTTTTGCTTTTACCATAATCTCTCAATTAAAATTCTCTTAACTATTGCACAACTACTATTAAAATATAACCTTTATTCAACTCAGTAAAAATCGTCGGTATAGACTTGATCAACGTGCGTAAATACAGCTATTCTTCAACACTGGTGTCCACCTTCAGGACCCCAGTAACTGCACCATCTTAGAAATTGGCTTGATCTAATATCACCTATCCTCCTGATGAACCCTCAAATGAGGGGGGAATACGCGTTGAGGGATCTTTTTAGGGTCAGAGAGTTCGGTGTATTAGTTGGTTCAGAGCCGATCACTGGGCTATGAGCTCATGTTATTTATCTACACCATGATATGAACCTTTGTAGTGGACTAGCAGCACTTGCTGGTTGCATGTAGTGATAGACATGTTGGAGTGTGGAAATCTGTAAACTGGACCACACTACAAGTAATATATAACTAGACTAGTGTGTCTGGTATATGACTGATCCTTAGATATTGCATTATTTAATGTCACTTTTCATCTCTTAGCTACACTTTATTTTGAGCAAGAGTGATAATTTATCTTGTGATACATGTATGTGTGTGTGTGTAATATATATATATATATATATATATTCGTCATAATATAGGATCCATTTCTATTGTTGGCATCAAACAGTTAATCGGACTAGCAATATCTAAAATCTGCTAGGTTTATATACAGTAGCTATGGATGGATGGGAATGTGGCAATCTGTAAACTTGACCACACCACCACCAATGCACTACTAGACTAGTTTGTCTTTATGGCTGATCCCTGGACACTCTACTATAGTACTCTTTAGCCTTTAGTTACCTGATATAGTAGCAAGAGTAATAGTGATCATGTGTATTTTGTCTGTTTAGGATCGGCATAATATAAGATCCATCGCTATTATTATCATCAAGTCGATATTTCATTATAAGTGGATAGCCTGTATATATTTGGGGTGTACATTATACTTACCTCTTGTTCAAATTACTGGTGGATATATCTGTCATTGATATATGAGAGATATCACTAGTGACTGACAGATTTTCATGTCCTCATTGATATAACAAGAGGTAAATTAAATTATGACACCCTAATAAAGTGGTTATCACACTACTTTGGCCACATATACAAAAAGAAAAAGGGGGTAGTTATCGGGTACATGTGGAGGTGGTTACATTTCTGTATCTGAGGGGTCCTAGGATATTTTGGACCATTTTACCCCAGATATTCATCGGCCAGCCATCATTTCCTATTCTCCACTTTATTTTTTTGGTGTATTTACACATGTTGATCAAGTGTATACCGACAATTTTTACTGAGTTGAATAAAGATTATATTTTAATAGTAGTTGTGCTTTATGTTTGATAGTTGTCACAAGCACTGTTAACACCCTTGTCTAGTTGTCTGAACTATTGTTCTCTCTACACTTGTTGAATATAGTGCCTCTTTCCCTTATTATTTATTTTTTTTTTTTGCTTTAAAGAAGGGTCTGACAAAAGTAGATTTGTTGAAAAGCGTAGCGCATATTGAAGAAAAAGTTAACAGAGATACAGGATATGGCATGCTGTAATGGGTTTCACTGTAAAATTTCCAGAACTATAAACTGAGTGATAAATAGTGGCTGATCACTATTACCCAGAAGAATGTTTGGCTTGGGCTCATGCACCACATGCTGGGTCACGCTGAAACCATTTCCAACGATGACTTAATTGGTGTTGTGCAGTTTTTCGAAGAGGCCGATGTTCTTTCTATCACAGTGTTCATTTTCAAGCGAGTCACACTGTATTTGCATATTCCATTCTAATAGCCTTAAACACTGTGAGCAATGAATTATTTAGTCCTACTTAAATCAACCATGTCCCCCTGGAACAATTCTGCAAGGCATAGTAGCTAAGGCACATTTGTGACTTGTAAACACTTTTAACCATTGCCTACACCAGATTGTAAAACTAACAACAAGGACATGCTCCATCTTCGGTAAATAATGTAGAAAATAAAAATTGACTATGGGTAGCCATTAACTGGACCATTTAAACTGAATTAGGACAGAACCATATCCTCTTCTCCATTGTGGTCTGCTTGAGGCTGGCCATAGATGGCCACCGTACAACTGCAGAGCTGGCTGTTTGGCAGTGCTTCAACCAAGAAACAGCCAGTTAGATAACAGAACATTGCTGCCACAACTCAACGGTCACGCTCTAACTTTAAATGGTCTTATATGTACAGACTTATATTTGTGCTCTATACCAGCAGTTCTGAAAACACCACTAGGGGGCATAAAAAAATGTGGTAATCTTTTTTAATTGAGATATCTTCATGATGTTCCAAATTTTATGTCTGTGTTATTCAGATACAGGTAAAGAGCTTTCTCACCCTTTCTATGTCATCAGCATGCTTGAACAAGGATGTGTCTGTTCAGTCTCCATAGCTATGTATTTTAGAATATGGGGAGTTTTTAATGGTAAATATACTTTATTTTATTTATTGTTGCTATTACAAAGTCCTGGCTTACAGAAATCTTGTGCAATAAAGCCATTTTTCATGTAACATCACAACCAATGGTTTGAAGGTATACTATAGAAAAAACACAAAAAATTACAGTGATATATATATATATTATACATATATCCACACACACACACACACACACACACACACATTCAGACACACACTCACAGTATGATAGATAGATAGAATACAATACAGTGTGTGTAAATATATCACACACATTGAATATTATTACATGGATTTGCAACGTTCTACCTGCAGTTTTATTCAGCCCAACAGAGTTACCTATCCTGGGCTTTTCGGCGCGTCTGACTTGAGGACTGAGAATGGGCCTCAGTTAGTCAAGAAGCATTGTAATGCATAGAAACAAATACCTTGTAGAGGAGTTTCTACAGTTTCTAAATATGTGTCTTTTATTACTCTTTGGAGACCCATTTTCATGTAAACTGGTGTTTTTATGCAAATGAGGGGACAAGTGCTGTGCCCAAGAATCTAGAGCAGAGACCAAAGCCCAAGCAAGCTAAGACATGCCCCCCTCAACTGCATATGAATAAATCAGCGATTTATATAAAAATGGGGCACCAAACCTGAACAACAGAGGAATATATGGAAACTGTAGAATCACCTTTAGAAGCTATTGTGAGGTATATAACAATTTACTTCTGAAAGACTCCCTTAAAATCTTTTTATCTACATTCATATTTTAACAAATAATTTTCTTCATCTACACTCCTAAAGGCACATAACCAAACCAGTGTAAGGTCTTACTACTTGCCTAGACTGTAACTACAAATATATGTCAGAATTCTGCTAGTTTGCACTTTAAAGGGCTTCTACAAATGAAGTCTCTTAAAGGCTCCAATGTATCAGCAAAGCTAGAAGTGATTACAGCTCCTGCTGTTAACCGTGACACGATGATCTGATTAAGCAGAACAGGGTATATACATCACTAAGGGCAGAAAATACCCTTGAGCAGGAAGCGTGTTCATCCACCCACTGTGAAGGTCACTTAGCAAGCTACGTCTGAGTGGATACAATTGAAAGGCATAAGCACAGCATGAACCTAGCTGCTTTATAATCAGTAAGTGGCGTGGGCTTATACATCTAAATCTCAGAGATGAAATCTTAAAATCTCAATGGTTAATGTGAAGCAGCATTAAAGGGGTATTCCCATGATCATGACCATATCTATATTTGTAGATAATTAAAAGTTAAACATTTTTGCAAATATAAGTAGGTAAAAATTCTGCAGAGTTTTAAAGATTTTTTCTAACCATCTCAGTCTGTTGGCTTGATCGGTTGCTAATGGATAGGACCATGAATGCAGAAACTTTCTGTGGTCTGGGATGTGTTAGGAACTTGTCTTATTGTAGCTGTGTTATCAGGCAGGGACACTACATGTATCAGAAGATATCCCGGCCACAATAAGGAAATCATGGCTGATTTTCTGACCTTAGAAAGGTGCTGCATTCATGGTCATATCCACTGGCAACCGATCAAGACAACAGAATGTCATATTTAGAGAAAATCTTTAAAACTCTGCAAAATGTTTAATTACTTTTATTTGCAAAAATGTTTAATTTTTAATTATCTACAAATTTAAAAATGGTTATGTTGGTGAGAATACCCCTTTAAGCATTACAGATAGAAGACAACTGTGGAAAAAGATAGTCATGTTTAACTTTAAAATCAACTTTTCAGAAACCTACAAAGTAGGTAGGTTATATAAGCCTAGTCAGTGTATATCGGTCATAATGATTTTTTATGTAGCTATGGGATTTGGGACTATGCACTATTCAAGAAAGTCACGTTAACAGTCTAGGTGAACCACACAACATTTCTGTAGGACCAAAAGTTTGACATCTGTGCTCTAAAACAGAAGGAAAGATAATATTAAATGATTTGTCTGGTTGTTTTGGGGGAGGGGTGGGAATACCTGCTTAATCCCCCTCTGTTCAATGACAGGCAGATTTTTTTTTTTTTTTTTTTAACAGACTGCCAGGCGATTGATGAAGCATCTGCACTGGATTGATGGCTCTATAACATTTACCACTGAGAAGGCACAATGATGTGCTGTAATAATCTATAAATATCTCAGGGATACAAGTCATCTAGCAACTATGTCCATTTAGTACAACTAAACACACCTGCATATACTGCCCATGTGTTCCTAACAGGGGGCATACTGGGAAATATTGTTAATGCTTTCCTTGTAGAACGAGAACTTTAGTTCCTGTCAAAGCATTACTTTTTACTGGGCAGCATTATAACACTTGGCGATTGCTTGATGTATATTTCTTCTGGAGGAAATGAAGTCTATGAGAACATTTTTGACTGCTTAAGTCATAGTAGTATAATGTTGTACCGTGTTAGTCATAGAAAGTAGCGGAAGAGTGAAGATTCCAGATTGTTTATTTTGTTTATTGTTGTAAATCACTTTTCTACTTATATTGGATTTTGTTATTTTTAAAGATTTTAAGATCCTTTGAAGGTCCATGTCTTTTGTGTACAGTCATGGCCAAAAGTTTTGAGAATGACACAAATATTCTATTTTCACATGATCTGCTGCCCTCTGGTTTTTATGTGTGTTTGTCAGATGTTTTTATCACATACAGAAATATAATTGCATTCATATTATGAGTAACAGAAGCTTATATTGACAGTTAGAATGAGTTAATGCAGCAAGTCAATATTTGCAGTGTTGACCCTTCTTCTTCAGGACCTCTGCAATTCTCCCTGGCATGCTCTCAATCAACTTCTGGACCAAATCCTGACTGATAGCAGTCCATTCTTGCAGAATCAATGCTTTAATTTTGTCTGAATTTGTTGGTTTTTGTTTGTCCACCCGTCTCTTGATGATTGACCACAAGTTCTCAATGGGATTAAGATCTGGGGAGTTTCCAGGCCATGGACCCAAAATCTCTATGTTTTGTTCCCTGAGCCATTTAGTTATCACCTTTGCTTTATGGCAAGGTGCTCCATCATGCTGGAAAAGGCATTGTTGAGCGCCAAACTGCTCTTGGACGGTTGGGAGAAGTTGCTCTTGGAGGACATTCTGGTACCATTCTTTATTCATGGCTGTGTTTTTAGGCAAGACTGTGAGAGAGCCGATTCCCTTGGCTGAGAAGCAACCCCACACATGAATGGTTTCAGGATGCTTTACAGTTGGCATGAGACAAGACTGGTGGTAGCGCTCACCTCTTCTTCTCCGAATAAGCTGTTTTCCAGATGTTCCAAACAATCGAAAAGGGGATTCATCAGAGAAAATGACTTTACCCCAGTCCTCAGCAGTCCACTCCCTGTACCTTTTGCAGAATATCAGTCTGTCCCTGATGTTTTTTCTGGAGAGAAGTGTCTTCTTTGCTGCCCTCCTTGAGACCAGGCCTTGCTCCAAGAGTCTCCGCCTCACAGTGCGTGCAGATGCACTCACACCTGCCTGCTGCCATTCCTCAGCAAGCTCTGCACTGCTGGTAGCCCGATCCCGCAGCTGAAACACTTTTAAGAGACGGTCCTGCCGCTTGCTGGTCTTTCTTGGGCGCCCTGGAGCCTTTTTGGCACCAATGGAACCTCTCTCCTTGAAGTTCTTGATGATGCGTTAGATTGTTGACTGAGGTGCAATCTTTCTAGCTGCAATACTCTTCCCAGTTAGGCCATTTTTGTGCAGTGCAATGATGACTGCACGTGTTTCTTTAGAGATAACCATGGTTAACAGAAGAGAAACAATGATGGCAAGCACCAGCCTCCTTTTAAAGTGTCCAGTGGTGTCATTCTTACTTAATCATGACAGATTGATCTCCAGCCCTGTCCTCATCAACACCCACACCTGTGTTAATGGAGCAATCACTGAAACGATGTTAGGTGGTCCTTTTAAGGCAGGGCTGCAATGATCTTGAAATGTGTTTTGGGGGATAAAGTTCATTTTCTAGGCAAATATTGACTTTGCAAGTAATTGCTGTTAAGCTGATCACTCTTTATAACATTCTGGAGTACATGCAAATTGCCATTAGAAAAACTGAAGCAGTAGACTTTGTAAAAATTAATATTTGTATCATTCTCAAAACTTTTGGCCATGACTGTATAAAAAGTCTGTGAATTTTCAGTTTCTTGTATAACACCAGGTCTGAAGAAGAGAGCTAGTACTCTCAAAAGCTTACCATCAAATATACTCAGTTAGCCTCTAAAAGGCATCGCCTGATTTCTTCACTCTTCCACTGCTTAAGACAGTCAGTAGAGATTGTTTAACCCAAGAGATTTGTGTTCCTAGGATAATTACTGTGCAATCTAGTCACCAGGCTACTGTGTACTGTCTATTTCCACTTAAACAATGTGATATGTGAACATTTGGATATGCTGGATGATGGATCACCAACAATAGTCCTGGTGTCTAAATCACGAGCGTAATAAATCTGCTTGAAGACATGGCCACACATTGTGGTTGACATCCTGCAGCAAACCCGCCCACAGCAAAAAGTATCTGAAATAGGTTGGTTGTGCAAAAGGTTTACTCCTGCAGCTGGGCTGGTTTTCAACCTTTGCATTACAGCAAAAAATTGACCTGCTGCAATTTTTTTTCAGCAGCGTGAGGATTTGTGGGAGTCCCATCCACTAGGCTGGTACCGTGTAACACAGCAGTACCTGCGACTATGACTAATGCAGCCCCATCTTTAGGCTACTTTCACACAAGATGTACACGCAGCAGGTTAGCTGCCTTTAATTTGCTGATGGCTAGCCCACCATGATGTACACTACCAGCATAGCGGATTATACTTAACCAAAGTTTAACCACTAACATAAATCAGCACAAACTGACCTACAATTCGGGCAGATATGCCAACTCAAAAAACACCGCATTTAATATTTTTTCTGTGTTGGTGACTTTTAGACAAATTGCTGAATTTCCATGATGGACATTCAATGGTAGAATTGTCCTGTGTAAATTTATGTATCAAGGTAACAATATGATGTCTTTGAAAGTCATAAAAATGATCAAAGAACCAGGAACACAAATAAGAGCTCCAAAAATGTATCTATAAACAACACCTAAAATTTATGCATTGAGGTATTTATCTACCTATATATCTCTCTATATCTATATCTATTTATACACATACACACACACACACACACATAAAAAGCACTCCTATATCATTTTTTTAAACTGTCTAAAAGCATCCAACAACTGTCAATATTATCAAAATATTGTTCTCGATCTCTGACCCATTCCACACTAAGGATCCAATTTACTTTAGTGCATAATCTTCAGTATTAGAATTACAGTTATCTACAGGGTGCATACTCCCAAGTACTTAAAGTTTACGAACTCTATAAAACAAGTCTGCTCTGCTATGCTTCATATGTACTTCTCAATTCACTCCATTAAAATAGCAGCATGCAGGGAAATTGCTCTCTCAGGCAATTTTCATAGGAGCAAGAAAAGCAATTCCTTCCAGTATAACCTAATAAGAACACTCTGTTAGACTCCTCTCTGTATGTATCTTAAAAATATGCTGCGACTGCAAGAAGTGAATTTATGAAAATGTTTATTTATTTATCAAGTCACAATTATTTCCATTACTATTTTATACATAAGGAAGGTGCTATCTAAAAAGGACAAAGCCATTCTGTAAGTGATTCCCCCTATGGCAGAATGTGGCACAACTATGCATTAAATGAATGGCCGTTCAGTTGAATGGTCTCAATATAAGGGTATCTTCACATTGTATTTCCTGTTCACATTTGTTGTATATGCTAAGAGAGTCTTTTCTCCTTTTCTTGTGTCAGCTCAAAGCTAATCCAACAATTAGGAAATCCTATAGTTCTTGGGCACCAACAGAGGCATAAAATGCACTATGTTAAAGCTGGCTGTATATTAAGCCAATGTCAACAGGATCTGATGAAAATGTGTATGGGGAGCCCATCTGTTCTTCAATGACACAATAAATGTCATATGCCTGTTTCCCCCGTAAATAACCAGAGTTGAAGCGATCGGTCAGATGTTATTTCTCCTTCCCAATAAACACAAAAGCTAAGTTACTAGATATCTTCAAGTTAAACAGCATAGGCAGATACACTTTGGATATGCTCTCAGTATGGATTTTTGAGAGATTCTTCTGGCCTGGTTTGCACATGGTGTTTACTGTAAATGACCATACACAAGAGATTTTACAAAGTTATTTTCTGAATGACTTGTCATCAGTACTGGCTTTCTAAATGACAATGCCATATGTCGATATAAGGTTGATACAGTAGGTAGGAAGTGGCTGGAGAAAAAGTCTTTTTCGGTAATATGAAATATATGGTGTATGGCAGTGTATTACTTAGAACTTTACTATTTCAGATACATAAAGTTTTGCAGAATACTTTATTATAGACATCAGTTAAAAGTAACAATATGTGCAATACAAAGCTATAATTGATAGACACTGACAAGCAAAAGGGTAACAATGTTTTGAACTTTTGACTTTCAGCCTCCATATCTCACCATCCACTACAGCTTCAAACGTGAGACTATCATCATTTTATAGACAATCATTTTGGCTCATACATAAATTTGACTTGCAACTATTTAGCATATGATTAGTTAGGCAGATTCTTGTCATGTAACTCCATTGTTACGGTTTTGCTCCTGGTGGTGGAAAAATCTTTCTTCTTGTATACTACAAACTACAACCTGTTCTCACATTCCCTAATAGGCCACTGGTTCAAACTGAAGATCAGCCATGAAGATGATTTCCCATGAAAAGAGAAACAGCATCATCCAGCTCATCGATAGTGGTCTCTCAAGAAATTTGCCAAACTGCATCATGTGAGTGCCATGACAGTTGGAAAAATTCGAAATGAAGTCAGTCCATCCATTTAAAAGCCAAGAGGTGGACGTCCAGGGAAAATATTGGCGTTAACAAGTCGGCTCATCACAAGGTCTATCAGCTCTGGCACAACAAACACGGCAGTGGACGTGGCTCATATGCTTCATAATAGTGAGATTGCAGATGTCCATGCAAGCATCGTGCGATGCGCGTTACATAAGTCTGGAATGGCTTTTCAAAAAAATAAATACAAATTTCGAATCCGAATTTCCTCATGCTTCGTGGAAGCTCAAAATGGCTGCTGTACATAATAGGACATGGGGCAAGGAACTCTGGGAACACAGAATCACCCACAATGCCATGCGTGCAGCCAATCAGCTGCCAGCCCTGTGATGTCACATCCCTGTAACCCCTTCGTGAGCGCACACGGCATGTTTGCTGCATCCAAGGTGTTAAATCCCCGAGCGGTTATGGAACAGAGTGTTAGTTGTAACTGACAGCTAACAGCCTGCTCCATAACCGAACGGGGGTTTTATCACCTTGGATGCCGCAGTCAAACATGACCGCGGCATCCAAGGGGTTCCGCCATTTTGACGCCCACCCCGGGTCTCTGCAGCCAATAAATAGCTGTTTTTGGTATGCGATTCGCCGCGATTTAATTCGGATCGAATAGAATCATATCGCAAAATTCATCCAAGTTGCCAATTTCGAATTTTTTAATACTTCGCTCATCTCTAATCGTCATAGGAAGTGTCGGCTCAAGATTGCAAAAAAGTACGAAAAGCGGACAGTAGAACATTGGAAAAGGGTGATTTGGAGTGATGAGACGAAATTCAATAGATTGGGCTCTGATGGGTGCAAATGGGTCTGGAAGAAACAAGGGAAAAGGGGGCTAACAGATCGAGAAACTGAAGGAACTGCCAAGAAACCTGATATGGGGTTGTTCTACAGTTAAAGGTGTTGAATACTTGACTAGGATCGAGGGTGGTCTCAATGCTGAGCTATATGTGAGTATCCTACAAGACGAGTTACTTTGTACATGCAGTATGAAAAGGATGACAGTGTTCTGGAAGGACAACGACCCGAAGCATACGTTGAGATTAGTGAAGAAATGGTTCAATGACAATGAAGTGGAGGTGCTGGTTTGGCCCCCACAGTCCCCAGACCTCAACCCAATCGAACACTTGTGGGTAGAATTTAATTAAAACTGTATTCGTACCGGAGTGACTCGACCAGTATGCACCAGCATTGGGAACATGTAGAAGAGACCTGGAATCAGATTTTAGTTGAGAGATGCTTGAATCTGATCGAGAGCATGCCCAGGAGGATTCAGGCAGTATTGAAAGCCAAAAGGTGGATTTTAGGAGCAAAACAGTAACAATGCAGTTACATGACAAGAATTTGCATAACTAATCATATGCTAAATAGTTGCAAGTCAAATTTATATGTGAGATAGCCAAGATGATTGTCTATAAAATGAAGGTGGTCTCACGTTCAAAGCTGCAGTGGATGGTGAGATATGGAGTCTGAAAGTCAAAAGTTAAAAACATTGTTACCCTTTTACTGTCAGTGTAAATAGGATTCACACAATTTGTAGCTTTCAACCTTCAGGGGCCAAGGAGATCAGTTACATTACAAGATGGAACACACACCAAGCTGCATTGGTTTTGTTTGCTGGTTAGTTTTTAATTTCTTTTCTCATAAACCAAGAAAACAAGAATTTTCAAAGCGTCTCCAAGCTTGTCTCAAGTCTCAAGATAAACCTCTAAACATGTGCAGGCAGACCTTCTGAACAGCTGCCAAAAAGAAAAGCAAAGCAAGGGAAAACCAGAAAAGTAGCTCTTCTCTCTCAACTAAGGTCCTTTGTAGATTATCAGAAATTCTCAATAGCAAAAAAAAAAAAAAAAAAACTAAATTAAAACAAAGAAATGCTGTCTTACTGACACTGAGGTTAATTGATAACTGACTACTGTACCTTTGATATTGAGTAGATGAGGTCTTGCAGAATTCAGATGTTGGGTGCTATCTTACATACACAAAGGCAGATTTATTCAAATTGTTCCAGAAAATTGGCTCATGTGCCACACTTATCAAGTGTTTTTAATACTTTTTTGCAACTCACAATCAGGGCATGGCTTAAAGGGGTTGTCCGGCATAAACTAAAGCTTTAACAGTAAGCTAAACCCCCTCCCCTACCTAACTTCTAATTTAGGTCACCAGTACTCCTCTCCCCCCCCCTCCCAATCATACTCACCAATGCTCACGTCCTCTTCTTCTGCTGGGCGTCACTTCCTTCACAAGCCGGCGCCTGCACAATAGAACGCCGGCATAAGCGAAGAGAAGCAGCGTTCTACTGCGCATGTCTGGTAGGCCCGCTGCTTCTCTTCGCTTCTGCTGGTGTTCTATTGCGCAGGCGCCAGCTCCCAGGTGCGGGCAGAAGAGGGAACAGCGGCACCAATGAAAGTCATCTCCAGGATGAGAAGACAGGCAAGTATGATGGGGTGGGGAGGGGGTTTTGAGGGAGGAAGTGGGGGGGGGGGGGATCTGAGTAAACTGCAATGCATCATGGTAGTTGTAGGCTAAGACAGCAGGAAGCTACCCATGTAAACAAATGCAGAGGATACCAGGAGCTCCCATAGAAAGCCAGAAATCACTCAAAACACTGCTAAAGGTATTTGGGTGCACTTATTAACCCATTGATAGCACTAAGACCTTTTTTAAAAATATTTTTTTAATGGAAAAGGAGTAGCTTACAAGGTGCCACAATTTGGCAGAAAAAAAAACAAAAAAAAATTGGTCTAAAGTAAGCCAGCAAAAAGGCAGCATAAAATTAGACAAAAGTGTAATGATGAACTGCATTTACTATTCATCATAAATAGACAACTGGGTGCTACCAATTTACAAACAACCCTTTGAAAAAGGTAATGGTCACATTCAGTTGTCAATTTGTTTACAAATTGCTAGAACGATTAGTCAAGGAACATCTCAATACATAGTTACAAGAAAAAAGTTCTGCAGCATTGTTATTCCTAAATTAGTATTAACTAAATCATACATGTCAGAAGGACTGACAGGCACTCTTCTAGTGTAAAATACTTTGTTATCGCTAGACCCTTAAACTTTTATTAAAATTGGTAAAATTGGTATTTTGTCTCCTTAAGATGCAAGAGTACTCAAGTCCGTCACAAATGGTTACATTCACACAGTGAAATCATAAGCCTGGCGGGATAATTGCTCAATAATTACTATAGAAAACATGCACTGGACAAGCAATTAGATTGAAACTACAATAAATTGGCTTAATAAGTAACCAAAAAAGGCCATTTCCTTATATGACTGCAGCAACCTTGAGTCCTAAGCCTCTCAGGAATATAAAGCACATTGTAAGAGCCCATGGACACCAACATGAAAAACGGACATGTAATGGACGTTTCTTAAAAGTCTGTTACACACCTGTTTTATGAACAGTGAGAGTCATTGAAAACATTATTATTATTATTATTATTTTTAAACAGTTTTAGGCCTTGATGACCAAAGCATTTTTTTTTTTTTTTTGCATTTTTCAGTCACATACCAAGCCCTACAGTATTTTTTTTTTAATGCTATTAATTTGATGCACTTGGTGAATACGATTAAATTGATACCACTTTTGTACAGTATTTTTTTTTTTTTTTTTTAAGTTGTGCCAATTTTGTAAAAACACTTTTTGAAATATTTTTTTTGGGAAAAAACATTACAGACACAGCAATACTCAATATATGTGTGATGTTTTTATTTTTTTTTTTATTATTCATTAACATTTTGAGATGGGGTTTAATACGTTATGATTTTACATGACTTCACATGTCCGTTTTCAGAACGCATTGATTTCAAGATGTCTATTCACACGTCCATTGTTTTTGAATGACCGTTTTTCACTGCCAACAAAAAAAACCTACATGTTTTATCTTTGTCAGTTTTCACTGAACCAATCTGTTTGTTTGCAGTATGCATTTGACATACATGCAGGTAATTCTTCTTCTTATGCAATACATATCGATAGGACTCCATTCACCCAACAGATCCTGCAAGATTTTCCTTTTGACCTTCACCGAGCTGATAAATGTATTTCTTAACTGTACAGGAAAGCGCACTTGACTCTGGATTTTCTATTCAGAGTCTATTAAGAGTGTGTTTGTTTTTGTTTTTTTTTTTTAATATATAAATCATGGTACCCTATGGACGACATAAGTCACTGTATGATTACATAATGGCATATGTCAGAGGCATAAGCTGGACAGCTCCCTTGACGTATACTTACTATGAAAAGTTACACGCTAGAGTCTTAAAACCTGCATTTTAGCTGCACATTGTAGATGTAAAAAGTAGATTATGTTCTCTTATTCTTTTACCAATTGTATGTCCCTCAAATTTAAAAATGTCATCTTCTTCTGAGCCTTAAAACTATGGTGATTTACTTTAAATAATATATTGAATAATAATAATATGGAAGTCATATTACTGGACATAGCAAAAAAATAAATAAAAAAGGTACACAGGCTTTTCATGTTCCCGCAGACCTATGCTTATTCATTCATTTTTGTGGGTCTGTGGTTAGGCGTTTTGCATGTGAAGATCAAGGTTTTCATTGAAACACTACCATCATTCATCAGCTGCAACATCAAAGTCTTACCAAAAGAAGAGTAAAATTCAATATTTACATATAAAAAATTCTCTAGAAAAAATGCATTTTCATAATAAAAATGTATTAAAAGGGGTTATCAAGGCTGTCACATTTTTGGTACTGATTACCTATACTGTGATTAAGTCATCCGTATCAAAAACAATTGTACAAACCCTTTAATTTGCCTTAAAAGAACAAAAACTTCTTTTAAATGTTTAGATGTAGGCCACTGGTACCTTCACTATTATTATCTAGAATGTATATGCCAGGATAATGAAGCATAATTTCTTTTTCTGTATATTTCTTGAAGATGGTCCTTGATTTACATGTCACTTACAGTATTTGTACAGTCCAACCAAGAATCCTAAACCTTGAAACCCATCTCCAGACAATTTGTCGCTCCACACTTTGCCAACAGCATGCTTGCATATTACCAAATGTATTTTCCAGACTTGTAGATGGTGACATGAAATCCAGTTTTTTACTGAATAGTTGACTTGAATAGGACAAAGCTGCAATATACGGCAGTGTTTCTACGATGTAGACAGCATACTGCATAAACAATGAAGACATCAAAGCTCTTGCACAAACGCTTCTTTATACAGCTGATAGGTAGTGGTGGTGCAAGTCAGATCCAGTCCCACTAATTGTGTCTCACCAATCTGATATTGATGATCCTATGGATACATCATCAATAGTGTTAACCTGAAGAACCCCTTTAAAGCTAAGGCCCCACGTGGTGTCCCGCAGCGCTTTTCACAGAAAGTTCTCAAAAGTTTCCTCTGCGGACTTTCTGCTTCCATTATACCTATAGGGAAACCGCCGACGTTTTGGTAGATATAATTGACATGCTGCGATTTCCAAAACTGCAACGGTTTTGGAAATCGGCGCGTGTCCGCACTGTGTATTTTACCTCAAAGTGGACATGGGATTTGCTGTGACTGTAAAACGCCACGTTTCTTTCCACATCATTTCCGCCACGTGGGGCCCCGGCCTCACAAATCATTTCTGGGGACCTTAGTCTGAAGGTATTTAATAAAACAAACATGTTAATAGGACCAAGTGTTAGAGGATATTAACTGATATACTGTATATATAGAATATTAATGTAGCACTTATAAGCCAAAGGTCCTTCATAAATCCATGTTACGTATCAAGGATCATGTGTAGAATTTATAGATTCTGAGAAGCTGCTCATGTAGTTGACACATGTAATAATACAGTATTAAATAATGTGCCCTAATATTCAGATATAGATATATATTTTTTTTTTTTTTTTTTTTTTTTTTAAACTTACCTTGTTATTCATTTTCAGTGTCATTTTTCACATCTCTTGGGCCAGTGAAGGATGCACCTGAATTTTGAGGAGGCGCACACTTCATCATAAATCATGTCCAGCCTCCACAAGCCGTGTGCCTGCACTGAAATCTACACCCGCTCATAGCACTCAGTTTTCTGACACTAATGATAATAAATCTGGCAGGGTGCCCATGAAAAGCTCTCTCCATGCCCCTTTTTGAAAAAGATGAGAGCGTGGTACAAAAACACCATTTATAATTTCAACAATTTTTGTTTTTTTGCCTTAAAGGGGTTGTCCGTCATGAAATAAAAATTAACCCCTAAACTAAACCCCCTCCACCCGCCTAACTTCTAATTTACTTACATTAAAAAAATCTATTAATACCCATATCCCTGGGGTGGTTATGTGACCACCCAAGGCACACTTTCTGATAATCCGGTGACATTCCGTTTCCCCGTTTCCGAAACGTCACCCTTACTAAATGGCACTCCATCTCTACTGCGCAAGTGTCAGAGGCACTTCCGGTCCGTGCACCCGCTGTCAGAGGTGGCGTCTCTACTGCGCAGGCGTCTCCTGTCTGTGCACAGCTAGGACAATGAAAGTAAACAAGGAGCCGTTCCAGAAGGGAAGTCTAAAGAGGAAGACATGTAAGTATGATGGGGTGGGCTGAGTTAGTTAGTTGGGAAGGGCTAGTAGTGGGCGGGATAGCTAGTGTGAAAGGGAGTGAGAGAGGAAGGGGGGAGAAAGATGGAGGTAGTGTGGAAGCTACACATCAGGAAGTTGAACCATGTAAACAAATGTAGAAGATGCCAGGAGCTCCCAGAAAAAAACAAAAATCACTCAAAACACTGCTAAAAGTATATGGGTATACTTATTAACCCATTAATAGCACCAACAGACCTTTTTTAAAAAAAAAAAAAAAAAAGAAAAAGATATTTTTGACTGCAAAACCCCTTTAAAGGGATTCTATCATTAAAAAACATATTTTAAAGTAAGAGCACGTTTATAAAGGCAATTTGTCTCTTACCTTTATCTTGAAGGTCTGCGCTGCCGTTTTTGAATTTTTATTGATTCTTCATTGTGCTGAGAATGCTCAAAATGCACAGGGGGCGTTACCCCTGTGCTCTGAGCAGAGCGTTGTCATCCTATCCAGCGCCGCCTTTCTTCTATGGCCATTCCCCTCCTCTTCTTACAGTAACGCCCCCTGTGCATTTTGAGCACAGGGGGAACGCCCCTGTGCAATCTCAGCACAATGAAGAATCAATAAAAATTTAAAAAATGGCAGTGCGGACCTTCAAAGAGAAAGGTAAGAGATCAATTGCCTTTATAAAGGCTATTCCAGCGTGCTTTTAGTTTAAAACGTGTTTTTTAATGATAGAATCCCTTTAAATGTTTGCCACTTTTTATGCACAAGGTTGGTGTAAATCATAAATAAATCTGCTCCAGTTTATACATATTTTAGTTACGCTATCCAAGGTACAAACAATGAGAAAACTGACAGGGAAGATGGCTCAAGAAAGCAGTGAGGGTGGTGTAAAAATGCTACTTCCAACAAATATTGTTGCGAGGGGCATTTAGAAGGTCGAACACTGCTGGTTTGCAATTCCTTTAGGCCAGGGCCCCACATGGCGTAAACGCCACGGTTCCCCCACAGCGGAAATGCAGTGGAAAAAAAAGGCGGCGTTTTACAGTCACAGCAAAGCGGATGGTATTCTAGCGAATCCCATGCCCACTTTGCAGTAAAATATGCGGCGCTTTCCAAAACCTTTGCAGTTTTGGAAATCACAGCGTGTCAATTATATCTACAGAAACGCCGGCGGAAAGTCCGCAGAGGAAACCTCTGCAAACTTTCTTTGCAAAGCACTGTGGGAAGAACCGTGATGCGTTGCCCATGTGGCTTTTCCTGCAGTGCTTTTTTGCTACGGGACACTACATGGGGCCTTAGCCTTACACCAGAAAAGTAAAGGAGTGGACACAATAAGAGCCTATTAAGAGGAGTTCACTGGCCATGTCATGCCACTGAACAATTAAGTAAAAAAAAAAACGCATCACCCTTTTTTACCACAGATCATACATCTCAGGACAGTTTTCACTGACCCGACTTGCCCATTGAGAAAAATGGAACAATGAAAAGAATAACGCATAATAAATGTAGTCCAATGGCTCCTTCTTCTGCACTCTCAGACTTCCCAACTGACCCATCTGCATTCCAACTGACAGCTTTGTCCTCATTACTGTTATTTTCTGTCATCAACCATTATTAAGGGATGTATCCAGAGATATAAATATACTAATTACTTTATAACACAGCCTTCATTTGGTGCAAAGCTTCTAATTTGATGATTTTTAATTTTACATTTTTTAATCTACAAGTAGCAGGGTGCTTTACTACATCATCCTACATGGGAAGGCACAGTGGAGCAGATGGTCTATGCCAGTGATGGCGAACCTTTTAGAGACCGAGTGCCCAAACTACAACCCAAAAACCACTAAATAATCGCAAAGTGCCAACATGGCAATTTAACCTTAAATTAACCAGGATCTGTTTTATATTGACCGTGCAATGTTATTACAGCCTGTCTGCTATAAAACAGATACTGTGATATAAATAGTGAAGGGCCCCCACACAATACAATGCGCTCCGAAGTGGCCCCCAGACAGTATTATATGCTCCAGAATTGCCCCACACAGTATTATATGCTCCACAGTGGCCCCCCACTCAGTAGTATATGCTCCACAGTGTCCCCCCACACAGTAGTATATGCTTCACAGTGTCCCCCCCACACAGTATTAGATGCTTCAGTGTCCCCCACACAGTATTAGATGCTTCAGTGTCCCCCACACAGTATTAGATGCTTCAGTGTCCCCCACACAGTATTAGATGCTTCAGTGTCCCCCACACAGTATTAGATGCTTCAGTGTCCCCCACACAGTATTAGATGCTTCAGTGTCCCCCATACAGTATTAGATGCTTCAGTGTCCCCCACACAGTATTAGATGCTTCAGTGTCCCCCACACAGTATTAGATGCTTCAGTGTCCCCCACACAGTATTAGATGCTTCAGTGTCCCCCACACAGTATTAGATGCTTCAGTGTCCCCCACACAGTATTAGATGCTTCAGTGTCCCCCACACAGTATTAGATGCTTCAGTGTCCCCCACACAGTATTAGATACTTCAGTGTCCCCCATATAGTATTAGATGCTTCAGTGTCCCCCACACAGTATTAGATGCTTCAGTGTCCCCCCCACACAGTATTAGATGCTTCAGTGTCCCACACACAGTATTAGATGCTTCAGTGTCCCACACACAGTATTAGATGCTTCAGTGTCCCCCATACAGTATTAGATGCTTCAGTGTCCCCCATATAGTATTAGATTCTTCAGTGTCCCCCATACAGTATTAGATTCTTCACAGTGTCCCCCATACAGTATTAGATGCTTCAGTGTCCCTCACACAGTATTAGATGCTTCAGTGTCCCCCACACAGTATTAGATGCTTCTGTGTCCCCCATACAGTATTAGATGCTTCACAGTAACCCCCCCACAGTAGTTTATGTTACTCACCCAGTCCCACAAAGAGCGTCCTCCTTCTTCTACTGTTCACAGAGGAAGGGACAGAGGTCACACTCTGCAGTCAGTGTAAGCCGCAGTTCTGCGGACCGCAGCCTACACTGACAGCTTTCATCTGTATGTACATATGCACATACAGCTGAAAGAAGCAATCGCTTACAAACCGGGATTCCTATACTGGATTCCCCGTTAGTGAGCGATCATGGCAACGGCACGCGTGCCAACTGAGAGGGCTCTGCATGCCCTCTCTGGCACGTGTGCCATAGGTTCCCCATCACGGGTCTATCCCAACCAACCAGAATATTAATTTTATTTTCAAAGGGGCCTTGGAGAGATGGAGAAATTGTATTACTATGGAAAACGTGTTACCATGGTCAAAGACAGCTCCAAAAACACCGACCCCCCCAGTTTGATTTTTTTTCAGCTAGTTCCAAACCCTATTGAAATCAATATGAAAATACGATTAAAAAGAATCACTCATATAATGTGCTGAATTTAATAAATGCTTAAAAATAAATGAAGCTGTTTTTTGAAGCAGTTTTTGCAGCTTGACAATAGGGGAAAAAAAAAAAATAATAATAATTGACTTCAGTGAGATCCAAAATGGTATGTTATGGACAGCACTGGGTATTTTTTCTAGTATATGATAAAACTGCAAAACTTCTGTCTATCCAATTTAACAGTGCCCTGTAGTAAGTGGTGTTGCTTCACATTCATAATTTTTTTTCTATATTATATCTAAGTATTTAGGTCATGCTTCCTTACTAAGGCCGGGCCCCAGGTGGCGTAAACGGCATGGCAAAAAACATGGCGCTTAAGAGTAACTGCAAAGTGAATCCCATCCACACATTGAAGAAAAATATGTGCCACGGAAACACTGCGATTTCGGAAATCACAGCATGTCAATTATACCTACAGAAAGGCTGGTGGTTTCCCTACAGGGATAATGGAAGCAGAAAGTCAGTAGAGGTTACTTTCTGTGAAAAGTGCTGTGGGAAAAATGGTGATGCATTGCCACAGCAGTTTTTCCCACAGCGCTTTTTGTGCTGCGGCCCGGTATGTGGGGCCTTAGCCTAACTGCTTTATCTAAGATCTCTTTTACAGCACTGAGCCTGTCCAGAACGAGAGAAAATTATATGACAAAAACACACTTCTCCAAAAGAGCTGACATCGTAAGCCCTCAAGTACACAACATTTGCACTTTACACAGGGATAATAGAGTTCTATTTGTCAATGGTAATGCCAACATTCTATGTGCAAACACACAAAATGTCACTTCCTCAGTTTTCTTACAGGGAAACGTGGACTTTACAAGTTAACTTTTATTCCTCTAATTATGATGAAAGCACCAGTCATTCCTGGAATGAGACACTGTTAAGGAAGCTATATAAAGCTGTCACTTGACACAACACAAACCACTGGTCAAAAAATAACATGTTATGCAAATCTTCAGACAGAAAACCAACCAGCTTAGAAAGTACCTAAAACCTAGGAAATATTTTGATTTTGTCATATAGCCTATTAAAGGGGTATTACCATCTCAAGGATCCCATCTATACTGCTAGCTTATGTAAATTCAAGAGTTTTCCTAAATACATTGCTTTAGCAAAGCTGCTTTGTTTGCCTATGTTAAATTATTCCTCCCATTGTTTGCAAGCCATTTCCTTGGTGTATGATCTGTATCTGATAAGGCTGAGTCACTGTTCTCTAAGGATGGGGTTGGGGAAGGTGGGCTCAGTTCTCTCACTGTTATGTACAGCTCTGCAGTCAGGACAAATCAATTTGCTGACAAAGGCTGGGACAGTGTGATTATCACAAAGATAACATGGAGTTCTTTCTCTGTTGAAGCATGGTAAGAGTTCTACACAAACCTGTGTAATGTAATATATGTTTACTGTGCATTTTAATTGATCTGCATTTATAGTAGATTTCCAGTAATCATAATAAAATCTCTCATGGAAAAGGCAAAGTCTATATCTATTGAAATACTTCATAATGTTCTGTCCATCAAAGCCCACCCACCAGCTTGCTGAAGAATACAGGAAGAGAAAAAAAAAAAAAAAACACGGCAAGGGGACAAGGAAATGGGAAAACCCTTTTAATGGTGCTCAAATAATGATGCCTTGGAAGACTATTCCACAACCTCAAGATCTACAATATATGCTACTAAGAAAATTTATCAAACGTTTTGTACGCTGCTCTTGATAATCCTTGCGGTGCTGGAGGATTCTCCTGATAAATGACGAGACACATGCTACACTGAAATCTATGCTAGGTCATAGCTGGGGTAGATTTCAGGCATCATTTACACTAGAAAACTGCCATAAATGATAATTCTGGCACGGTCAATGACCTCTCTCACAGCACACCCTCATCACACCCATATTTTTGAAAAGTGGCAAGAGCGGCTTAAAAACACTATGTGTGTTAATTTTTGTCGCAAGTAGTGTTTAAAGAGGACGTGTCACCAAGTAGAAAATGCTAAATAGCCTACATCATTTGATTCTCGCAGTGCCCCTAATCAATCAGGTGTTTTACTTTTAAAATCTGTCCACCCATTAAAAAGATATGGCCCCTGGCACCAAACTGATAAGGGAACAGTGAGAAACAAATGATAAGCAGCATTTAGCACTCTGTACTTGGCGAGAGGTCTTCTATAAAGCGTAACAAACTTGAAGTTTCCCACTTTTTAAAGCCACGGAAGTGATGTAATGGCTTCATAAGTCTGCCGCTTGAGGTGTAAATACAGGTTTAAATATAATTAGTCATCTCTCCCAACGTGATTGTAGATACAGGATATACAGTTTTGCACAAGGAGGCTAGGGAAGGTGTCACATGAGGCGAGGACTTCCGCTAGAAAAAGCACCAGGGAGAGGAGAGTATGGTTTTTGTTTTCGTTTTTTTACACCTTTCTTCCTTTACAAGCCTCCTTGTGCAAAATTGTATATCCTAGAAAACCCCTTTAATAATTGTTTTCCCTATAATAAAAAATTGGAAGCATCTTTTCTTAGATCTGTATTATGCCATTCCCTTTGTTATTTTAATTGCATTTGTTAATAAGTTGACAGCTGGGTGGTTGAGATGTGTCTCTGAAGAATGACTCTGACACCATGTCTAATCAGTGCTACCAGTGTCAGACTGTGCAGGGAGATACACCTCTCACAGGGGAAATGGCAACTCCCAGTTGTCAGTTGGTTCCTGAATTTCTAGGAGGAATAACAGAGGATCAGACTCACTTTTTACCAGGCACAGCTCTGTACTTTCCAGTGAATAAGACACAGCTACTACTAAACATATGGAAATGTACAATACAGAACAGTGTAAACAATGAACAGCATGCCAAAGTCCCTTATAGCAACTGAAATCCAGTCACCCAACTTAATATTGATGGCCTATCCTAAGAAAAACTTAGGCGTATGTAAGTTTATGGGTGGAATTCCAGCAAACTTCCTTTAATCTGGTATTAAACAGATCTATATAGTCAAATAAAGTGAATTGTCAGCAAGACGGTAAAATGGTAACCTACCACATGCTACAATATTTTTTTTTTTTATAAATGAGAGATACTAGATCAAAGACATAACAGCCAAGTCCCCTGCTTGTGGTCTTGTAAATTTATAGATCAACTTGACCAACTTGCAGTCCCTTACTAGAAAGAAGCGCTGGACTATTGGATGTCGCTTAATGAACTGTTCCTGTGTTGATGAGTTCAGGAAAAGAGTGGTTTCCCCAGGCATTTTATTTCTGTATATACAGTATGTAACAATGATGCCTGCTTGTTACATCTCCTCCCAAGAGCCACATTCATTTACAGGACTCAGTAACAACTGAGCTAAAGAAGGCTTCCTACATCAGCCGTAGTACTTTATTTTGTAATATTTCAAAAAAAAAAAAAATAATAGATGTCATATTTATGAATGAAGTCTACGATTTTAAAAGATGCATCAAAGTGTGGTTAAACTAGCAAAGACTATGCCAAATATATTACTGAACAGAAAATACTGGTTTACTTGTAAAACAACCAAGGGAATGTTTAGTGTGTCAAACGTTGTACAATTGTGCCAAATAAAACATCTTTTTACTGTATAAAGTATCAGTTACATTATTATTGATAAATATGCCCATATATACATGTATAGAGATGTGTCCACACAAAGTATGGTATATATAACAAGCTCAATTTCAATTATACAATCATTAATAATGTAAACAGCGAGTGTTACAAATTCCTAATATAGTTTATCATTTCACATAATATATAGTGACCATAGTTTAACATGCGCTTAGAATGCAATAGCACCAAAAAGAGTACATTCTTACTATAGTGAAAGCATCAATACAAAAGCTCAAATAATTAATCATGTGCACTTAATTATTGTGAAATTGTACAAAAATTAATAAATACCTCCCTAGGTCCAGAATCCTATTTAAACAAGACTGACATGTGCAGCGCCCACCACATGCATGCACGAGGACTATATACATGAAATGTATTCCTGGTTACCATGAAAAAGGCGCATGTGCCGTAATGTGATGGAGGCTATTAAAGCCATATTAGGAAAGAGCAGACGGTAATGCACCAAATACATAATGTGATGGCGGCTATTAATGTTATATTCAATAAGAGCACTTGCACTGTTCACATTAATTGATTTAGAATGATTGTATAAATGTAATTGGGCTGGTTATATATACTTTGTGTAGACACCAACATTTTGCTTGAGAAAGGATCATGAATATGAGCTGTAACGTCGCAGGTATGGGTTAATAAAGTACCCTCACATTTTTTTTTTCACTATTTTTGGAGTGCTGCTTGACTCTTTTTGGTAGATAGATGGATAGATAGATAGATCGATCGATCGATCTATGGAAGGGAGATAAGAATATACCATATATTATCATATAATATCTATGTATGTGAAGCCTCCACTTCCAAACTCTCACATGCTATTGTATACTAAATTCCTAAATGGAAAAAAGGCATAGCAGATACAAGCAATTTGTGAACAAATCAGCTATAAACAAGTACTTCACCACCATGACCTATGAATTCTTCAGCTGTTAGCATAGTAGGAAAATTACAAATATAAAAAAATTAGAAATCTGTTCAGGCCAGTGTTAGATACTTACTCAGTGCATATAAACAGAGGAATATCCCAGCAAGACAGAATCCTTCAAAAAACCTGAGAGTGCTGAACATTGTCACATTAACTGAAAGCGCCACAGAAAGTCCAAAAATCAGATTGAAGATTACAGAAAACAGCAGCACAAGACGTCGGCCGATCCTAAGAAAATGATAGGGAAAGAAATTATACACTTGCGAAACTTACCCAGTATACAAAGTTCATGTCTACTACAATAATATCGTGGTAAGCTACACTGAGTATTAACCGATATAAAGTGTATTAAATGCCACTTTCTTGTAATTATGTCTACTGCTGCAAAGTGTCCTGCATTACTGGTTGCAGGAAACTGGTCTAGAAAACCCTGGTGAAGAAATCAACTTTGTATGTAAACTTTAAGGGCTCATTCCGACTGCCATTGTTCACAGTTGAGGTACAATCAGAGTCTAATAGCCTAGACTGGGATTTCACATAGACATAGTAAACAGGACCATACACGTGTCAGTTTATTCAGTATTCATGTCCAGCGGGCAGCCCTACAGTAAAGGTTATCGTCATTGAGTAGGACTGCCAACTGAATATAGAGGGAGTAGAGGTTTTACATAACGAAATACAATGTATATTGAATATTTTCCCCCAAAATTATATAGCCATCTGCTTAGCTCCTCCTGTTCTATAAAATGTTGCTTACAGATAGGATAGCATGTACAACATGACAACAACGTTTCTGATCATGGAAATTGCTGTTCAAGCTTCAGGCAGCATGCTATAGAGCGGGAGGAGCTGAACAGATTAATTTATAGCTTTATAGGAATAGATTAAGTATAATTTATTAATACATTCATGTCTCTGCTCTTTCTATGTTCAGAAGTCAAGGAGGTGGACCTATCAGTGAAGACAGCCTCCCATCCATGTTCATACAGTGCGTGATCACTGTCAGTCACTGAGAAAGAACAGAGGTTTCAATATATACAGTGGGTACAGAAAGTATTCAGACTCTTTGTTTCATTGCAGCCATTTGCTAAAAGCAAAAAAGTTCATTTCATTTCTCATTAATGTACACTCAGCACCCCATCTTGACAGAAAAAAAAAAACAGAAATGTAGATATTTTTGCAAATTTATTAAAAAAGAAAAACTGAAATATCACAGTCATAAATATTCAGATCCTTTGCTGTGACACTCATATTTAACTCACCTGCTGTCCATTTCCTTCTGATCCTCCTTGAGATGGTTCTACTCCTTCATTGGAGTCCAGCTGTATTTAATTAAACTGATTGGACTTGATTAGGAAAGGCACACACCTGTCTATATAAGACCTCACAGCTCACAGTGCATGTCAGAGCAAATGAGAATCATGAGGTCAAAGGAACTGCCCAAGGAGCTCAGAGACAGAATTGTGGGAAGGCACAGATCTGGTCAAGGTTACAAAAGAATTTCTGCAGCACTCAAGGTTCCTAAGAGCACAGTGGCCTCCATAATCCTTAAATGGAAGAAGTTTGGGACGACCAGAACTCTTCCTAGACCTGGCTGTCCAGCCAAACTGAGCAATTGTGCGAGAAGAGCCTTGGTGAGAGAGGTAAAGAAGAACCCAAAGATCACTGTGGCTGAGCTCCAGAGATGCAGTAGGGAGATAGGAGAAAGTTCCACAAAGTCAACTATCACTGCAGCCCTCCACCATTCGGGGCTTTATGGCAGAGTGGCCTGATGGAAGCCTCTCCTCAGTGCCAGACATACGAAAGCCCGCATAGAGTTTGCCAAAAAACACATGAAGGACTCCCAGACTATGAGAAATAAGATTCTTTGGTCTGATGAGACAATGATTGAACTTTTTGGCATTAATTCTAAGCGGTATGTGTGGAGAAAACCAGGCACTGCTCATCACCTGCCCAATACAATCCCAACAGTGAAACATAGTGGTGGCAGCATCATGCTATGGGGGTGTTTTTCAGCTGCAGGGACAGGACGACTGGTAGCAATTGAAGGAAAGATGAATGCAGCCAAGTACAGAGATAACCTCTTTCAGAGTGCTCTGGGCCGAAAGTTCACCTTTCAACAAGACAATGACCCTAAGCACACAGCTAAAATAACAAAGGAGTGGCTTCGGAACAACTCTGTGACCATTCTTAACTGGCGCAGCCAGAGCCCTGACCCCAACCCAATTGAGCATCTCTGGAGAGACCTGAAAATAGCGGTCCACCAACGTTCACCATCCAACCTGACTGAACTGGAGAGGATCTGCAAGGAAGAATAGCAGAGGATCCCCAAATCCAGATGTGAAAAACTTGTTGCATCATTCCCAAGAAGACTCATGGCTGTAATAGCTCAAAAGGGTGTTTCTACTCAATACTGAGCAAAGGGTCTGAATACTTATGACCATGTGATATTTCAGCTTTTCTTTTTTAATAAATTTGCAAAAGTATCTACATTTCTGTTTTTTTTTCTGTCAAGATGGGGTACTGAGTGTACATTAATGAGAAATAAAATGAACTTTTTTGCTTTTAGCAAATGGCTGTAATAAAAGTGAAAAATTTAAAGGAATCTGAATACTTTCCGTACCCACTGTAAATGAATAAAATACAACAGTGGTTCCCAGGTTTTCTGAATGTTTGAAGCAGTTTAGTAAATCTCATAAGATCCCAGAATACACAGCGTGCTTTAATATGGGGGGACTTTAGCAGTGGCACTGAACACAAGTCTTAACCTCCTTATTATCTTCATCTCTGACTCCTACACAATTACAATGTTTGACATTCTAATTGTAAATGAAATGATCAGTTCCTTGGGAAAGAGTCTACAATCATTTTGTTCAGTGACATTCCTTCCGTGTTATTAAATGTGACTATTCCTTTAAGCCTTCTGTGGTAAAGGAGCGTGTTTATTTGCATTTTTTACTTAAATGATATCTTGTGTTCTTGTTAAATCCTGTGTTATTCCTAGGTAGAGCCATTTTCTGGTTGCCTAGTAACCATAAGAATACTGTACATGCGTACTGGGAAATAACTGCAGTCTTGCTTCTCTTCGTCTCCGGCCAGAAAGGTGATGGAAATATATTGGGTGTTAAGATTATGAAGGGCATCTTCAAGGTCAAGCAGAGCAGAAACTTTGACCTGAGTGCAGATGTGTTGCACAATGTCCAATAACACCATTCTAATACAGAACTAATGAACATATGTACTCTGATGAGTACAGAGAGAGGGAGCGTTCCTTACTGCCCGGCGATGACGCTCAGCTGTGAGGAACGCCCCCCAGTACAAGTCTATGAACGAGCACAGTCAGGGAGCGCGTTCCTCACAGTGCAGCTAGACTGTCAGGCACGCCTTTTTCACAGTAAACCATGAAACTTACACCGCCGATATCTCCAGCCCCAGGGCACATACCAAATACTGAATTCAGCGCGCTGTCGGCTTTCTAGCGGTATGTAAAACCGCATGTGCCTGAGGACATGAAAGGTCCTCTTTAAGTCCAAAGACAATTAGCTATTTAAGGCCAAGGCCCCATGTTGCGAATACACAGTGTTTCGGCCACGACAAAAACTCTGTGTATTAAAGTACCTGGCTAATCCCATCCACACATTGCAGAAAAAAAAATCTACAGTAGAAATGCTGCGATTTTAAACACTGTTGCGTTTTTGTAAATCGCAGCATGTCAATTATACCACTGGAGGTTTCAGTATAGGTATAATATGGACTAAGTCGTTAGAGGAAAACTCTGCGGACTTTCTGGGAAAAGCATTTTCCACAGTGCTTTTTGGCTGCGGCTCACTACAAGGTGCCTTAGCCTAAAGGGATTTTCCCACGAACATAACCATATTTAAGTTTGTAGACAATAAAAAGTTAAACATTTTGGCAAATATAAATAACTTAAGAATGTGACGAGTTTTAAAGATTTTCTCTAACTATCTTAGTGGTGACAGTGTTTTGTTTTTTTGCCAGTGGATACGACCATGAACACAGGAAGTTTCTATAATCTGGCACTTGTCAGAAATCCAGCCATGATTTCCTTATTGGGCTGGGTTAACAGGCAGCGACACTACAAGCATGAGAAGATAATCCGGCCACCACAATAAGGAAATCATTGCTGGGTCTCTGACAAATACCAAACCATAGAAAGTTCCTGCATTCATGGTCATATCCATGGGTAACCAATGAAAAGAAAAGACTGTCACCACTAACATGGTTAGAGAAAATCTGTAAAACTTAAATTATTTATATTTGCCAAAATGTTTAACTTTTAATTGTCTACAAATCTAAATATGGCTAAGTTTGTGGGAATATCCCTTGAAAGCGTATGAACCACAATGAAGGCATCTTGTTTATTATCGCACTGTAAAACTCCAATTCCAAAAAAAGATGCTGTGTAAAGTGTGAAGAAAACAAGAATGCAATGCTTGAATGAAATTTCATATAACCATATTTTATTCACAACAGAACATAGAACACATGAGATGTTGGATAGGTTTTTTTTTTTTTGTTTTTTTTTTAAATGAAATGTAAAAATGTCTAACTCATTTAGAAATTGATGGCAATACCTCTCAAAAAAGTTGGGACAAGTTTACCATTGTGTAGCATCCTCTCTTTTTAGAACAGTATGTAAACATCTGGGAAGTGAGGACAACAGTTACTGGAGTTTTGGGAGAGGAATGTTGGCCCATTCTTGTCTGATCTAGGATTTTTACTGCTCAAAAGTTCTGGGTCGTCTTTACTGGATTTTTCTTTTTCCATAATGCGTCAAATTGGTGAAAGGTATGGATTGCAGAAAGGCTAGTTCAGCACCCAAACTCTTCTTTTGTGAAGCCATGCTGTTGTGATGGATGCAGTATGTGGTTTAGAATTGACTTTTTGAAACATGCAAGGTCTTCCCTGAAAGAGATGTGCAAGCTGCCTATGCCATGGGCACTAATGTAAGTCCATACCAGAGATGCAAGTTTTTTTTTGTTTTTTTTTAATTGTGCACCAATTGTGCACCAGCTGGATGGTCCCTCTCCTCTTAAGTCTGCTGGGCAGAGTTCGTGGTTTCCATAAAGAATTTCAAATTTTGATTCATCTCACCACAGAACAGTTTTCCATTTTGCCTCAGTCCAGTTTAAATGGGCTTTGGCCCAGAGAAGACTGCAGTGTTCCTGGGTTGTATTGATATATGGCTTCTTCTTTGCATGATTCAGCTTTAATTTGCATTTGTGGATTGCAGGGTGAATGATTTCTGGAAAAATTCCTGAGTACATGCAGTGATTTGCATTACCAATACATGACTGTTTTTAATTGCATTTTTTTAATTTTTAGATACACAGTTTTTCAGAGATTGGTGACCCTCTGACCATCTTTGATTCTGAGAGACTCTGCCTCTCTCTCTCTAATATATATATATATATATATATATATATATATATATTTTTTTTATTACACACACACACACACACACACACACACACACACTTATGTGACTTAGGTGAAAATTTCATTAACACCACTTTTTTCAGCCTTCTGTTAACCCTGTCGCAATTTTTTTGGGATGTGTTACTGCCATCAATTTCTAAATGAGTTGATATTTTCAAATTAAATTGAAAAATGTCTAAATATAAAACTTCTGATATATTCATTATTCTCTCTGTGAATAAAATATGATTATATTAGCTATTCTGATAAATTCCAAATAACTGAATTTTTATTTTCTTTAGATTTTACACATTGTCTGAGCTTTTTTGAAATTGGCGGCGGTAGATATTTTGGGCTAAAAATATTTTTACTGTAGATCTTAAAATGTTTATTAAAGCCATTTTTACTCTACAGCTTTCAGATTTTCTTATACATTACAGGCTTTTCTGTCCCATTCAGTCAGAGGCAGCTAAAGACCAAGCTGTCACATGGCTTTTCTGACAAATTTCACCAAAAACAGGGCATAGCAGCACACAATGTATAAGAAAATATGCAGATATATGAAATACGTAAATCGAATGTATAAATTTGTTCTCCAAGCCAATTGTTTGCATGCAATCACCCACATTGCTGCAGCTCAAGAGGAGACATATACATTTATATCGGTGTACATGGCTTATCATTACAGCAGTCCTCTATTACTCATTTTGATTTAACATTTAAAAGGGAGTGTACCATCACCTTCAAGCATTTGCTACCACTGTGTTATAGATCACATTATAGTGATGGACACCATACCTTTGTCGTTTATCTCTAAATATACAAAAGTGACAAATAACTTTGAGATTTTATGCAAATGAGGCAGTTGGTGCACTGGGGGTAGTCTGTCAGCTCTAGGAGCACTGCTCTTGTGGCTTAATTAGGATGGGTGATGTCATAGTAGGGAAAAGATCAAATACCACTGCAAGGGGTGGCGCAGGCAGGAGGTGGTATGGGTCTGAGTGGCAACAGCAGTGGTCTGTGGAGCTGAAGGCCTGTCCCCAGTGCACCAACTGCTTCATTTGCATATGATTTTAAAATTGATTTTATCCAAATGTATAAAAGAGACATACATAAAGAAATATTTTTCACTGCAATGTTCTCTGTAATATGGTGTTGACAGGTGAATATGCTTGGAGAAGGTAGTAGACTCCCTTTAAAGGCTTTTTTCCAACCCCCGAGTTGATTTTTCATACTGATGCCATCAGAATCTGTGGGGGTCTGACACCCAGACTGCTGCTGCACTGACTTGATCAGGAGCTACCTGCATGCATCCATTGCAGCAACTTCCGGCACCTGGGAGCTGCCAAACAGATGGTCTGTGTGAGGTCCTGTTGTTGGACCCCCACAGATCATATATTGATGGGCCATCCCAAATTTTTTTCAAAAATTCTAACTATTTATTATAATCCCACTAGGAAACTCTAGTTCAGACTAATAAATTGCCTAATAGACTTTGCCTCAGACAGAGACTAATGGGCTTATAGCTGTCAGGTTTTTGTGGGTCCATTACTGCGAAGTGCAATCTCACTATCAAGAAAATCAACTCTTACTCTGGTTGCAAATGAACATGGACAAGCCAGAGCCTACCAAAGCATTAGTTTCGCCTATGATCACCACGCAGCGCTACTCTAACAAACATTGACAGGTCCTAATGTGTTGTGACCACAAGCAAAAAAGTGTAATCTGGCAAATGCAGCTACACCACACAGTTTGCACTGAACAGCTAATTTGCATACAGATTAAAGTTTTTTGTGTTTTTATTTAACTTATGAGAAAGACTGTACTTTGACACAAAAACTGGTATGTTCACTTTGTCAATAACAGTTCTTACAACAGCATATAAGTGTTTTAGAAGTGATTGTTGTGGTGGTGAACCCCCTTTATGTACATTTTAAATACAGTTGTTTTCGATACCAAAGTCTCCATAGTGTTTTTTAATCACATACTGTTTCTTGCAGGATACATCATTTCAATCACTAGATCCAAGTCACTGACCAGTCTAGCTCTCAGAAATCTAATCATATGAGTGGACAAGGTACTTTCAGCAAAACTATCTTATACCTCAGAAACTGCTGTCAACATTCCAGCAACATGACAGGAGGATATTTCTTCCCATGCCTTATGTATACACTTATTGTGCAAACTGGAATTATTTTATGAATGATCAAGGCAGACATACCAAACATATACAATTTTTCAAGTTTTAATACATTAAACAAAAAAAATAAAATAGAAAATTTTGAAAAACACAAATTTGTTTGAACTGCCATATACTGACACCTGTGTAAGGAGCCTTTTCTGTACAGCAAGATGTCATTTTTATTGATACCATTTTGGAGAGTGTGTGACCCTAAAATCCTTTTTTTTAAAAAAAAAATATATATATGGAGGTGAAATGGTGAAAAATGTCTATTCAAGGCATTTTTTTCTGTTATGACATACCTTTTCATTGCACCAGAGGGTCAGAAAATGACAAGGAATCAAGGCAGATGTCCACCTCAAATTCCTCTTCATGTTTGGCCATGTGACCATCCCCTTAAGATGTTTTAGCTTGGCATATGAAGACTATTCAAAACAAGGTTAGACTTTTTTTTTTTTTTTTTAAATAAGATAACTTACCAGTCAGCAATACATCCTGTAATCAAGTATCCAAATATCAACCCCACAACCAGAGAGAACTTGGCTATATGAACTTTCCAAGAGGAGTCACAGACCAGATCCCACTGCAAGACATAAGCAGAGATAGAATGGTGAGAATCCTGTATAAGGCATACAAAGGCTTTCCTATCTAATCTACAGCTGTACACTCTTATATCAGATAAAAGGGAATCTTTTATTGTTTAAGATAGATTTTATGCCTAGAGATGGTATAACTCATACTTACTATACAAAGGGTGAAATATTACAATGTGTGTGTCAGCAGACATGATTAAGAGTGTTTCATGCCAAACTGCGGGTGGTGTCCAGAAGAGATAATAAAAGACCATAAAAGCTTAAAACCCTCCCATAATTAAAGGGCAGGCTGAGCATGCTGCAATGTGGCCTACGAACAAAGTACAATTCAACCTAGCATGTTCATTGTGCCGCTGACAGCTAATTGTGATATCCATAGTGAGTCACTGCTCCCTAATGCTTTACACTTACTTATTTTGTAGTTAGTACAAATTAATACATATCAATAAGCACATACTGTATGTGATAGAATACTATATCCATAAAGGTACAAATGGATCTAGGTGGAAAATCATGCATGAAAAATGACTTAAGATTATTATTACTGTAGAAGAAAGAACTTTCACAAAATGAACCTGGCCATTAAAACATCACCAATAGTGCAAGGACTAAGTACGTGTCATGAAAAGACCAAATAAAACATGGTAAATGGAAAATATGCCTTTTTACCTGTCCAAATTCCTCCTTCCCTATATCAAATGAGACTTACTGGAGAGAGAAAGAGAGAGAGTACACTGGCCCTTTCAGAATCAGCATATAAACTATTTGGACATGCATTTCAATTGATTTTTTCTGCATTGTTCCCAATCAAGCTCAGGAGAGGAATAGAAGATAGCACTCAGTCTTTTCCTGATAGACTGAAAGGGCCTTGAAATGACTTCCTAATGGGATGTGAACAGGTGCCACTAAAAAGCAATCATAGTCTACTTTATAGAAGCTGAAAGGTTTTCACTATATTGTTCTAGACATCTATGTAGTATACACAAAGACAGGAAAAAACAAAGTACATTCACATATTCAGTTATATACGTACAAATAAGTTATAACTGGACAACTAACAAGTCATTATGGATCATTAGCAGATCCATGGTGACATAAAATCACACACAAAAAGTAAAAACATTGTCAGCAAAACATTTATGTAATGCCAATGGCGCATATTTTTCAGTATAAAGGCACAGTTGTCCTGCATAACAGCAAGAATATTAATGCTCCTGCAAAGTTATGGAGCCGGAATAATTTTTTTTGTACAGTTGGCAAAAATGTACAATTAATTTATTAAATACATAGCATATTGCCTATACACCTACATAGCAATTTGGGAAAGATTAGAAATTTAGCCATACAAATATGTTATGTTCGAGTGAAAGTGAGAAAAACTGGGAATAGAGAAATTGGGCTTATCAACTAAACAGCCCTGCAGAACACCACACTTTTTTCAAGCTGCACCCCACTTTCTCTGACTCTTGCACATCATCTGCAATTTTCAGAAAAATTACAGTTATGGTTTACCAGCACAGCATGCAACTTATTTATTAAAGGGGTTGTCCAGTATTTGGAGCAACCTACAGGACAACAGCCAGGGTTGTGTGAAAAAACACAAAAAAAACAAACACCACAACCTTACTCACTTGTCCCCAGTGCCCCACTCGCTCCCCTTTCCATCACATCCTGGGGCTTGCAGCGCAAAAGTCGTGAGGCCACTGAAACCAATAAGTGGCCTCAACGGTCACTAGTAAGGCACCAGTGACATTTGTCTCAGTGGTCAAGTGAGCCTCACGGATTCCGGCACACAACGGAAAGGGGACTGGGAGTGGACAGTGGAGCGCCAAGGACAGGAAAGTATGCCTTTCTTTTTTCACCCTGACCCCCCCCCCCCCCCCCCATTTGCTCCAAATCCTGGAAACCTCTTTAAAGATTTCTACCACTTTTGTATACAGTCATGGCCAAAAGTTTTGAGAATGACACAAATATTCTATTTTCACATGATCTGCTGCCCTCTGGTTTTTATGTGTGTTTGTCAGATGTTTTTATCACATACAGAAATATAATTGCATTCATATTATGAGTAACAGAAGCTTATATTGACAGTTAGAATGAGTTAATGCAGCAAGTCAATATTTGCAGTGTTGACCCTTCTTCTTCAGGACCTCTGCAATTCTCCCTGGCATGCTCTCAATCAACTTCTGGACCAAATCCTGACTGATAGCAGTCCATTCTTGCAGAATCAATGCTTTAATTTTGTCTGAATTTGTTGGTTTTTGTTTGTCCACCCGTCTCTTGATGATTGACCACAAGTTCTCAATGGGATTAAGATCTGGGGAGTTTCCAGGCCATGGACCCAAAATCTCTATGTTTTGTTCCCTGAGCCATTTAGTTATCACCTTTGCTTTATGGCAAGGTGCTCCATCATGCTGGAAAAGGCATTGTTGAGCGCCAAACTGCTCTTGGACGGTTGGGAGAAGTTGCTCTTGGAGGACATTCTGGTACCATTCTTTATTCATGGCTGTGTTTTTAGGCAAGACTGTGAGAGAGCCGATTCCCTTGGCTGAGAAGCAACCCCACACATGAATGGTTTCAGGATGCTTTACAGTTGGCATGAGACAAGACTGAGACAAGGTAGCGCTCACCTCTTCTTCTCCGAATAAGCTGTTTTCCAGATGTTCCTGCTGGTAGCCCGATCCCGCAGCTGAAACACTTTTAAGAGACGGTTCTGCCGCTTGCTGGTCTTTCTTGGGCGCCCTGGAGCCTTTTTGGCACCAATGGAACCTCTCTCCTTGAAGTTCTTGATGATGCGATAGATTGTTGACTGAGGTGCAATCTTTCTAGCTGCAATACTCTTCCCAGTTAGGCCATTTTTGTGCAGTGCAATGATGACTGCATGTGTTTCTTTAGAGATAACCATGGTTAACAGAAGAGAAACAATGATGGCAAGCACCAGCCTCCTTTTAAAGTGTCCAGTGGTGTCATTCTTACTTAATCATGACAGATTGATCTCCAGCCCTGTCCTCATCAACACCCACACCTGTGTTAATGGAGCAATCACTGAAACGATGTTAGGTGGTCCTTTTAAGGCAGGGCTGCAATGATGTTGAAATGTGTTTTGGGGGATAAAGTTCATTTTCTAGGCAAATATTGACTTTGCAAGTAATTGCTGTTAAGCTGATCACTCTTTATAACATTCTGGAGTATATGCAAATTGCCATTAGAAAAACTGAAGCAGTAGACTTTGTAAAAATTAATATTTGTATCATTCTCAAAACTTTTGGCCATGACTGTAGGTAGTAAACAATGTTCCCTCTGAGCGGAGCTGAAAAAGAAAGCATTACAACAGCATTCTAATGAAGCTCAATGAGCCCAATTTTTGGAATTTTTATATCATTTCCAAAGTGAACAGCATACAGGGAACAGTGATGGCAAACTCTGACAAGCAATTGGATAGAATCTCAGAAGCAGTCATGTAGTTCTGAACCATCACCTTATGTGTTGAGAAGTTTTGTGCATGCTATACTAATATTCCACTTAAAATAAGCAGGGGAAAAGAAGAACCTCCCCAGATTTAACTCTATCCTAGGCCACCGAGAGTGGAAAGTGCATAACCTCCTTTAACTTAAATTGAAGTTAATAAAAGGACACCAAATTCTCATGAAACCAAATCAACATAATATTGTAACATGCTACCAAAATCCTAGACTAGTTGCAATATCACAAAACAGTATTGTCATGACAAGCTAGTTATCTCATGCCACACACATAGGACACATCTGTATAAAGTACACTACAGCTTGAAAACCCAAACTTTGAATTGGGAAAAAAAAAAAAAAAAAAAAGTACACTACAGCATATGGTTTACTGTATTTTTAAGGATTAATTTACATGTGGTAGATTTGTTGAGGCTTGCTTTTAATAAAAAAAAAATAAATAAAATTACAATAATATATATCACATGCCATCAAAACATCTCCATTCAGATCAATGGAACCAGTTTCCTGTCAGAAAAAATTCTGCAAAAAGTCTGCCAATTGAGAATGTACCATAATGCATGATCAGATTTTTATGTTCCATAAAAGGAAGTATTTTTCTTAAAATCATACTGGAAGTTTGAGCAGCTATAAAAGCCGGTACTGGCAGCCACCCCTTACTAAACTAGATAATGATACCGCAGCACTGTTTATTAGTCTTTAAATCAGTTACAATAAAATGATGCCCAACGGATTTTTAATGGTATAGCCTTGCCAATAAATATTGATTAACAAAACTGCTCTTGCTGCACCACTTCTTCTTAGTTAGAAAGTGTAAGTGCTACAAGATCCTTCTAAGTGGATTTGTCTCGAATATCCCCATCTCCTGTGTGAGGGATTATTAAATTACAAGTTTTGTGATCCAGCTATAAAAGTATTTAACATAAGGCCTGGTGTTAGAAGTTTCAGTAAATCCAGTGTAACCCAATTCTTAACTATATGCCACAATACCAATTAAAGAGGCATCACCACCATAAATTATCTGTCTGGATGACACAGTGAATTGCACAAGTCTTGAAAGTGGTTTCCAAGTCATCAGAAATATTGGCCAATTGCAGGGAGTGACTTTAAAACAGTGCTTCTCCAACTGTGAGGCAGGGCTCACTGTCTGGTGAGGAGCAGGTGCCTGCCAGTCTCAGGTTCAGCACAAAGTAATGACTATAAGGCAGAAACTACACTAATAAGTCTTTCTAGCCACAGAGAGTGCACTGATTAACGTAAGGCTGGCGTTAAGGACCTGTGAAGACGTAGTCGCCACAGGTCTATCACCAGGAAGCAAAAAAAAAAAAAAAAAAGCTGGTCACCGTTATTACTATACTATTCAGTTTATATTTAGTATGAATAATTCATGTTAAAACATATAGTATAAATAAATAAATAAATCACAATGGCTGTGATAAAATGCAACCAGAATGATAGATTTTTCAAAATGTTACTAACATTTTTTTAATATAGACATAAAATGTAAGAACTACAAACTCATAAATAAAGAATTAAAAATCACCCCCCCCCCAAAAAAAAAAAAAGTTCTGTGTAACAGACCACAACATGTACATAAAGTTTAACATATGGCTGTTCATTTCACTTTGGAGAGCTTTGTTGTTCAACGTTGCTGTTTGTTTCTCCCCCCCCCCCATTTACTGTGGCTTCTCTAGCTTCACTTTAAAGATCATTTTTATTATACTCCAATTTTTCAGTCTATTGTCATCTTAAGCCCATTAATTTGATGTCTTGAGAAAACAGATGTAAAAAAAAATAGAAGTGACCCTTTGAGCAATTGAACTCCTTATTGCTTGGCATGATCAATATTTAAGGAAGCACAATAATCACTTTTTACAAAGACCCCCAAGTGTTTCTCATTCTGTAAGAGCTTCGATTCCACACAAAGTAACAGTGTGGGGCAGATTAAAAAACATCACTGGGGCAGGCTTTAGCACCATGTAAAATCAATTATAAGAATGGTGGTGTTAAACAGGTTGTCGAGGAATAACTGTATGGGTCAACATGGCTGCTGTAAGGATATGTGCACTGCATAAGAAAGTTACTGTAGGCAGCATGTAAGGCTCTTATTGTACAGATATACTGAGGTTGTGTTGTCACATATGATGAAAAAAATAGATTTTAAAGAATTGGGGCCCACAGAAGTCAGAAGTCTGTTACAACTACTTCTGTCTTCCCCTTTCCAGCCTACATACTGTAAAACTCAATGGGGCAGATTTATGAAACAAAAGAAAAACTTGGCCATAGCAACGGAAGAACAACTTTCATTTTCCAAAGCCAGACTACAAAATAAAAGCTGTGCTGTGATTGGTTGCTATGGGAAACAAAGTTTTTCTTTTATAGAGTTTCATAAATCTTTCCCAGTGAGCTGCTGTGCCTATTGCCACCAACATGATCAGATGGTAGTTCATAAATCTTTCAATATTCCCAATGCCAGAATGGAAATCTACGCCAGGTAGATGGCATTTTAGTAAATCAGTCCCTGCCAAAGCCCAACCCGCAAAGCCCACATTCGCAGAATCTGATGGGCGAGGTGTGGATCAGGATTGAGGCACACGTTTGGCACAAGAGCGTGCCTTGCGTCAAACATTCACCTGAATATCATTCCTCTACACTCTCTTTTGTCAATTTAAAAAAAGGAATTTAATGCAGCACCATGTTTCACAAAAAAAAAAATATATATATATATATGTAGTAGCCAAAAAAATGTAAAGAAAAAAATACACAAAATAATATAAATTCTGGCTATTCATTCCTGGTCATTAAGTGGTTAAACTTTGGTTGTAAGCACTGGAAAATATTGAGGCAGATAAACTAAACTAATAAATAGGCACCAGAATTCTGGCATAATTTGTGCCAAAAAAATGGTGTATATGCTATACACCTCATTTTCTAGGTGTTTTAGACACTAATAGTTTGTGCGCCTCATAAGACATGTGAACAGGGCTTGCTGAGAGGTGTGTGGCTTAATATGCTAAACTCTAAACCAGAAATTGCACCACAGTTTCAGAGGTTGAACCAAAATTTCAAACATTAGGTATTTTGGAAAATCTGGAGCAGTTTAAAGACTGTCTAGCCTAATTTCGCACTGTCTTAAAAGTTAGCCAGTTTTAGTTTATCTGCTCCATTTTATCTGGAGGTACCCCGCAAGACCAAGATCACATGGTCACATATACTCGCCACACTACTCAAAGTTTCTTTGCTAACCGAAGTGTGTGAGCTTATTCATACGTCCACTTTCAGCCAATGGCCATTTAAGTGACGGCCCATTTTAATGGACGCATGCAGAAGTCTGTTCTCTCTGGTCCGTGGCAAAAGTGAAAGAGGCTCTTGGTCAGTTTTGAAGACCACAGAGCACAGTTCAAGTCTATGAGGCACATTTATGAAAATTGGAGTATTGCATGCTAGTCTTCATAATCCCAGCAGAAGAGCCGCCTCAGAGACGCTTGTAGTTGGCGTAGATTTCACTGTTCATTTGCACCAGTAAACTGGCATAAGATAATGATAAGACTACTACAACGAAAGTGACATGGGAGACAAAAAAAATACCAGTTGTCAGCTGGTGAAGCTGGCATTTAAAGAGTCGCAAACCTGAAGTTTAAAAAAAACAAAACAAACACACACACACACACACACACACACACACACACACACCACATGAGATATCTGGCATAAACATAAATAATTATGAAGAACGGCATAATGTTTAAAAGATGTTCCATATAGGCTATACTGAAGCAGACGTGTCAGGAGAATAGACAGGTCATCTTTATCTACATAGGTTACTATACAAGATGTTTCTGCTGCAGTTTTTCCTGTCTTTGCAATGTGAGCATACACTACAGCTACTCCACATAGTCCAGACGTGATAAACCACGCAGATGCTGTCATTTCAAAAGCATCCACCCAATACCAGCTAGTTGCTACATAATTACAAGGCCATTCTTTTTCTCACAGTGGCGAGCTCTGTTTCTCATTAAATGCCCGACTGAACACTTTCTAAACATGAAAAATCCTTCCATAAACGTGTTCTGTCTTTGTGAAAGGCTGCACGCTTTCAGAGTAACCACTTCATAATGTATTAACAGATCACTTCTATACATGATGAAAAAACCCAGAGACTAGAAATAAAACCCCAACAGAGAGCCCCATCTAAAGCCAACATTGCAAAGAAAGTCTACAGCTAGTGGAATAATTTGCATGCTACACACTATATTGTCTATTTGTAAAAAAAAAAAGATTTCCCAGGATATAGCATTCCCTGACACATATGCTATCCCCGAAACCTGGGTTCGGAGAGTTAAATACCACGTGATCATGGAAGCACTGTTCCCTGGCTATTAGCAAGGATTAACAAAAAGAAAATTACCCAGTGTACAGCATGTAGGCTCAAGGACAGATCCTCCTAACGTCATATTGCATGACATGCATATTAATTTCTCCCAAGGCTATGTGTGAGAAACACTGCAAAGAGGCCAATACAAATACAAAGGGCTGCTGGTGATATTCCACTGCCACCTCAGCTTTAAAGGATACTCCTTTGTTTATGAGCAGGTAGATCGTACAAACCAGCAGCTTGTAAAATCCACTGCAGGTTGTATTAGTAACCTGCACATATTTCACTATAGAGCTGGAATATTATTGCCTCATGATATAAAGATGATGAATCAAACTACAACAAATTTATCAAAATGAAATGACAGACAAGGCAGGTTTACTAATTCTGTCTAATATCTACTGTTTAACACTTTATGTACACTTAGACTAGGCAGATTTATTAAAGTAAATCATGCTGTGTGAGAAGTTTCATACATCTTTCAGCACTTTAGTCTTACTTTAAACCAGTTATTGGCTTGCTTAAATTTAGGTGCACTTAGGTCGCATGTTTGCTCAATTGAAGCCTTGCTTCTTTCATGGTAAATCAGAACCTTTTTGGCTGCGGCTGGATTCACACCTGCGTTCGAGTCTCCGCCACAGGAATCTGCTTCCGTATAAAACCAGCAGAAACCCGGTGGACCCCATGATAGTCTATGGGGTCTGCAGGTTTCCACACGTAACCGCTTTTTAAGCAGACAGGGTCTCTGTCTTTCAGGTCCTCATGCGGACCCGAACGCTAGTGTGATCCTAGTGTAAGGCACATTCCTTGTAAGAGACACAAAAAGTGCCTAAACCCCATAGTAAATGTGGCCAAATGATGTACACCAGTTTTTGACAGAAATGAAGCTAGAATTCTCAAAAATTTAGCTTAGTAAATCTCTGTCAATTTATCAAAATTTAAGTGAAAATTTGTTACAATTCAATAGGCATGTTAGACATTTCTCTTCCTCTACTGAGTGTCTGGCACACCTCCTAACAAAGTTACTGTACAATTAAAAGCGCTCTAAGAACATCATATTGAAGTATATTAAAATTATAGCAATAATGCAAATTAAAATAAACCATTATAGTCAACATTTACATACACTGGATCTTAGTGTTTACTGAGTGCATGTTTTGTGTTTGTTTGCTTCAACTTTTTACTTTAAACACACACAAACACTAAAATACACTATATGACAAATGGAATAAAATCCATACAAAATAATACAGTATTTCAGCACTGAAAATTATGTAGAGAGAAAATAGGTAACTGGAAATTAAAGATTCTTCTGCCAATGAATGAAAGACAGAATTAACAAGAAATACTGGAAAGGAGTCAGCTTTGTGTTGCTCAGCATACAAGCGCCTGACTCAGCATTTACAGCAATCAAATCTAAATCACTGGGTTAGATGCCTCCCTGGCAAGATACACTGGCATGACATACAGATGCAGTCATAACTGTATGCAACTGGGTGTGTTTTTATGAGAATGATTACATGAAAGTCACATACAATAAATCCTCAGCAGTGATCAGTCAGCTACTCCAGGAATCTGTATTACAGTCAGCAAAATATCAGAAATGTATCTATTGAAATATAAGGAAGAGAATGGCATGCTTAGTGACAGGTGCAAAGGTCATGTGGTGAGTAGGATAGGTGTCCTATCTCCTCTACAGCTTTCTCACTGAGAAGGCTACGGACCTGTGCTTGAGCTTATTGTGAAAGTTCAGTGGGCACTGTAAAACAAACTGATTAAGATTTAATTTTTACATACATGTCTAACACACTGATCAGGAATGCTGTTGAGTCCGGTAATATACAGTGTACAGAGTCAAAAACAAATGGTACAATGTATAGTGGGCAGGCAACCTCACTGCAGCTCACCTCCCCAATAACAGAGTCCTCTGTTTCCAGCTATTTATACTGTATAGTTTCAACCCCAGCAGCCTGGTACTAGCCTCTCACGACCAGATACCAATGATACAAGACTATTGAAGAGTACTCTTTAAATACTATAGTTTCTATCTCACCCAATTGCTTTATTCACATCAGTACTGCTTGGTTCTTCTATATATTCAATGTCCTTCATCAGAACTAACAGTTGTGGGAAAAAAAAAAAAAAAAAAAAAAACACACACCATTGTGGAATTTAGGATACCACTGGCAAATGGGGTTAACCAAACTAACATTTAGGAAATAGCAATTTACTATCATCAAACCATTGATATGGTGCCATTGATTTTTTTGATGTATAAACTGTCAACCTAATATAAATACATGGAGACCACAGACCTTATAAAAGAAGTTGTGTGGCTTCCTTCCCAAATAACCATACTACGAAGCAGTGAGTGAACATTTCAACAACAAAGCAGAGTTGATGAATCACAGATACTGCAAGCGACCATCACTAAAATACTTAATTGAAGGCCTTGAGCTTGACTATTTTAGCTACGGCAATCTCCTAACCCAGCACTTATTTTAAACGCTGTACTTATTTTCTGACCATAAAATACTTATGTATTATATCATGGTGGTTGTTAGCAGTGGCAACACCATCAGGTTTTTCTCCATCATTTTTCTACTGAGGCCTAACCATGGTGAATCCTGGGCCTCACCACTGGTCATCATTAATGTCAAAATGTTTACAACATTTTTTTATTTCAGATCACCAAAAACAAAACTAAACTAGGTTATATTGCTAAACCAGAGACTGAAGTAACCAAAGGAAAGCCTGTATAGAATATAATCACTTATATCAGAACTGCCTTCCCAGATAGGCCTCATTAATAACAGGGGGCACCTTTCAGCTTGAGAAGCACTGCTTTTGGAGGATACCAAACGTACTGCTCCATTTTTGTTCAATGCAGATATCATCTTGGAAATATCTCATAGGAAATTCCATTAAAATCATTCTACCTAATAAACATATTCTAATGGCATTTTCACTGCATAATCTGCATAATCAAACTTTCTTCTGCCTTGACTTCTGCAGTGTTCTCATCTCCTAGTGGTACAACCCCAGTGACTTTTCCCCTAATCACAGGACAGAGGATAAGTGGCTGATCACTGGGAGTCCAGCCGAAGGGACCTCTGCTGATCTCAAGAATGGGCAGTTTGTTCCACTGTGTATGAATGCAAAGACTGATATGCAGATCCTTAATGTGGCATTTATCTCTATAGGACAGCCTAAGATAGTCATAAAACACATTGATATTTCCAGCAGTCCCCTACCCTCTAAAGATGAATGGAGACAGGTGCATCAATCTCTCCATTCATACACTGAGGAAAAGGACCCCACCATCCCGTTTTCCAGATTGGTGGGGGTCGCAATTGGTGTTGTCTAATTGCAAGATTGCACAGAGCTATGAATAAAGTTAGAAGCCCAACAACTTTTCCTAAAATTGAGAAATATTAAACAAACAAAAACACCTTCTTCTAATGTGTTCCAGAGGCTCAGCTATGCCCTCCTCATCACTATCCTGTGTTTATAAGACAACTGTCTTGAGCAAGAGCCTCAGAGTTGTACCTTGTCTACAGTAAGACAAAGATTTTATTACCCCTCTGGGTAAGCCCTGTTCTTATTAAGCCCGTTGTTCTTTGCAGGATTTCTACAAGACTGTTCGTGTCTGGATCATGCAGAAAATGCTGAAAACTAACAAAACAGAGAAGGTAAGATCATTTATTTTTAGACTAAAGGTTGTATTATTAAATAGGCAGATTTCAGTCCAGGTGAGTGCCGATCAACACGAAACACGCGGATTGGCAATCGTTTGAATCTGCCTTATTCCAGAGTACAATGAAAACTGAATGGGGGAGAAAATCTCTGCACTGCTAAAACTGCTAGGACTCAGTGGGGGACACTGCAGAAGCAATTATACAGGGCCGTTATCGGCAGTGAGCATTCCTAGGAGAGCTGGATGCTAATAGCAGCTCTGAATACTGTCCCTCTTTAGTGTTCCTTTAACCCCTTCCCACCACACTATTACGTAGCACTGAGCGCATAGTTAATGCTCAGGGCCGTAATAGTACGGTTCTGTAATGCCGTTGGCACAGGAGCTGTGTCTGCGGCATTACCTCCAGCACTCGGCTATGTTACAAAGCCGAAGCCCAGGACCAGCCACCCGAGTTAGAAGATACTCCGGCAGATTAACCCCCTGGATGCTATGATCAATCGCAATCACAGCATCCAGGAGTCCAGGGACAAGATTGCCTCCCCACGATAATATCACGGGATCTGAGGGGTTGCCATGGCAGCCAAGAGGCTGAGCAACGACCTCCTGACTGCCTATGCAGAGTTCCCATAGGGAACCTATTTGCAATGTACTGCAGTACAATGCACAGGGAATCTGAGATCCCAGGTTCACGTATCCTTGTGGGAAATGTAAAAAGTTATTTATCCTGTATGGTGAACACTGTAAAAAAGAAATATATTGCAAATTAACGTATTTTGGTCATTCCATTTTCCAAAAATCGCAATAAGAGTGATCAAAAAGTCATACATACCAAACATTGGTACTAATAAAAAGTACAATTTGTACAGCAAATGAAGAGCCCTGACATACAGTGGGGAAAAAAAAGTATTTAGTCAGCCACCAATTGTGCAAGTTCTCCCACTTAAAAAGATGAGGCCGGCCTGTAATTGTCATCATAGGTAGACCTCAACTATGAGACACAAAATGAGAAAACAAATACAGAAAATCACATTGTCTGATTTTTTAAGAATTTATTTGCAAATTATGGTGGAAAATAAGTATTTGGTCAATAACAAAAGTTCATCTCAATACTTTATTATATATCCTTTGTTAGCAATGACAGAGGTCAAACATTTTCTGTAAGTCTTCACAAGGTTGGCACACACTGTTGCTGGTATGTTGGCCCATTCCTCCATGCAGATCTCCTCTAGAGCAGTGATGTTTTGGGGCTATCGCTGGGCAACATGGACTTTCAACTCCCTCCAAAGGTTTTCTATGGGGTTGAGATCTGGAGACTGGCTAGGCCACTCCAGGACCTTGAAATGCTTCTTACGAAGCCACTCCTTCATTGCTCTGGCGGTGTGCTTGGGATCATGGTCATGCTGAAAGACCCAGCCACGTTTCATCTTCAATGCCCTTGCTGATTGAAGGAGGTTTGCACTCAAAATCTCACGATACATGGCCCCATTCATTCTTTCATGTACACGGATCAGTCGTCCTGGTCCCTTTGCAGAGAAACAGCCCCAAAGCATGATGTTGCCACCCCCATGCTTCACAGTAGGTATGGTGTTCTTGGAATGCAACTCAGCATTCACTCTCCTCCAAACACGACGAGTTGTGTTTCTACCAAAAAGTTCTACTTTGGTTTCATCTGACCATATGACATTCTCCCAATACTCTTCTGGAACATCCAAATGCTCTCTAGCAAACTTCAGACGGGCCCGGATATGTACTGGCTTAAGCAGGGGAACACGTCTGGCACTGCAGGATCTGAGTCCCTGGCGGCGTAGTGTGCTACTGACGGTAGCCTTTGTTACGTTAGTCCCAGCTTTCTGCAGGTCATTCACTAGGTCCCCCTGTGTGGTTCTGGGATTTTTGCTCACCGTTCTTGTGATCATTTTGACCCCACGGGGTGAGATTTTGCGTGGAGCCCCTGATCGAGGGAGATTATCAGAGGTCTTTTATGACTTCCATTTTCTAATTATTGCTCCCACAGTTGATTTCTTCACACCAAGCTGCTTGTCTATTGTACAGTCATGGCCAAAAGTTTTGAGAATGATACAAATATTAATTTTTACAAAGTCTACTGCTTCAGTTTTTCTAATGGCAATTTGCATATACTCCAGAATGTTATAAAGAGTGATCAGCTTAACAGCAATTACTTGCAAAGTCAATATTTGCCTAGAAAATGAACTTTATCCCCCAAAACACATTTCAACATCATTGCAGCCCTGCCTTAAAAGGACCACCTAACATCGTTTCAGTGATTGCTCCATTAACACAGGTGTGGGTGTTGATGAGGACAGGGCTGGAGATCAATCTGTCATGATTAAGTAAGAATGACACCACTGGACACTTTAAAAGGAGGCTGGTGCTTGCCATCATTGTTTCTCTTCTGTTAACCATGGTTATCTCTAAAGAAACACATGCAGTCATCATTGCACTGCACAAAAATGGCCTAACTGGGAAGAGTATTGCAGCTAGAAAGATTGCACCTCAGTCAACAATCTATCGCATCATCAAGAACTTCAAGGAGAGAGGTTCCATTGGTGCCAAAAAGGCTCCAGGGCGCCCAAGAAAGACCAGCAAGCGGCAGGACCGTCTCTTAAAAGTGTTTCAGCTGCGGGATCGGGCTACCAGCAGTGCAGAGCTTGCTGAGGAATGGCAGCAGGCAGGTGTGAGTGCATCTGCACGCACTGTGAGGCGGAGACTCTTGGAGCAAGGCCTGGTCTCAAGGAGGGCAGCAAAGAAGCCACTTCTCTCCAGAAAAAACATCAGGGACAGACTGATATTCTGCAAAAGGTACAGGGAGTGGACTGCTGAGGACTGGGGTAAAGTCATTTTCTCTGATGAATCCCCTTTTCGATTGTTTGGAACATCTGGAAAACAGCTTATTCGGAGAAGAAGAGGTGAGCGCTACCTTGTCTCAGTCTTGTCTCATGCCAACTGTAAAGCATCCTGAAACCATTCATGTGTGGGGTTGCTTCTCAGCCAAGGGAATCGGCTCTCTCACAGTCTTGCCTAAAAACACAGCCATGAATAAAGAATGGTACCAGAATGTCCTCCAAGAGCAACTTCTCCCAACCGTCCAAGAGCAGTTTGGCGCTCAACAATGCCTTTTCCAGCATGATGGAGCACCTTGCCATAAAGCAAAGGTGATAACTAAATGGCTCAGGGAACAAAACATAGAGATTTTGGGTCCATGGCCTGGAAACTCCCCAGATCTTAATCCCATTGAGAACTTGTGGTCAATCATCAAGAGACGGGTGGACAAACAAAAACCAACAAATTCAGACAAAATTAAAGCATTGATTCTGCAAGAATGGACTGCTATCAGTCAGGATTTGGTCCAGAAGTTGATTGAGAGCATGCCAGGGAGAATTGCAGAGGTCCTGAAGAAGAAGGGTCAACACTGCGAATATTGACTTGCTGCATTAACTCATTCTAACTGTCAATATAAGCTTCTGTTACTCATAATATGAATGAAATTATATTTCTGTATGTGATAAAAACATCTGACAAACACACATAAAAACCAGAGGGCAGCAGATCATGTGAAAATAGAATATTTGTGTCATTCTCAAAACTTTTGGCCATGACTGTAGATTCAGTCTTCCCAGCCTGGTGCAAGTCTACAATTTTGTTTCTGGTGTCCTTCCACAGCTCTTTGGTCTTGACCATAGTGGAGTTTGGAGTGTGACTGTTTGAGGTTGTGGACAGGTGTCTTTTATACTGATAACAATGTCAAACAGGTGCCATTACTACAGGTAATGAGAGGAGGACAGAGGAGCCTCTTAAAGAAGAAGTTACAGGTCTGTGAGAGCCAGAAATCTTGCTTGTTTGTAGGTGACGAAATATTTATTTTCCACCGTAATTTGCAAATAAATTCTTTAAAAATCAGACAATGTGATTTTCTAGATATGTTTTCTCATTTTGTCTCTCATAGTTGAGGTCTACCTATGATGACAATTACAGGCCTCTCTCATCTTTTTAAGTGGGAGAACTTGCACAATTGGTGGCTGACTAAATACTTTTTTTCCCCACTGTATCTCTTTCAACAAAACAGTAAAAAAGTTATAGGCGTCAGAATAAGGTGACACCAGGAAAAATGTTCATTTTCAAAAAGTGATATTTTATTGTAAAAGCAGCAAATAATAACAACCAATATAAATATGATATCGCCATAATTGTAATGGCCCACTGGACAAAGCTGCCATGTCAATTTTAATGCAGAATGAACACCATAAAAACAAAATGCAAAAAACGATGATAGAATTGTGATTTTTTAACATGGACCCCCAAAAAATGTTAATAAATGCTAGTCAAACATTATATGTACCCCAAAATGATGCCAAATAAAAGTACAACTTGACACGCGAAGAATAAGCCCCCGACAAAAAAAAAAAATTATGAATTTTGGAAGGTGGGGGAAGGAAAAATGTGAAAAAGTACAAGCATTAACGTACAAACTACCCAGTGTCCTTAAAGGATTATTTTTTAAAAAATTAAAAAAAAAAAAAAAAAAAATTTGTCTGGCTATCTCAATACCAAGAACTGCTATTGTGTCAGCATATTGTGCTGCATCATTGATTCACTCTCTCCCATTTGATTCTCATCCATAAGTGATCATATTAATTGGCCTATTGTTGCTTCTCTTCTGGTCTAACCATGTAACCTCATTGCTTTGTAAAGCAGCACATGTTAAATACATTTTTTTTAAAAATTAACCAAAATGATCAAATGCAAGCAATGCGAATAGAAAAATGGTGCCATCTGTCAATTAAACTAGAAAGCAAGAGGGGCCAAGCAAGCAGCAATCTATTGTGTAATTAATTGCAAGACTAATTATGAATACATGAATAATAAAAGCTATTTTTAAACTGCAAAACTAAAAACAGCACAAACTCAAATAAGAGCATAGGCGAGCATAGAAAGGTTATGCATCACCAAGCTGTTAAAAAAAAAAAAAAAAAAAAAAAAAAAAAAAAACAAAAAAAAAAAAAAAAGTGTTAAATTCAGTTTTTACTTTGGGTATAGAACTTTACTCAGACTGAGGTGTTTAGTTACATGTTTGTATTTTCTGAATAATTCAGAGAATTCACTCTTGATAAGTTAGTGTAGGATTCTCAGGAACCGATGAAGTGATAACCAGCACAGGCACCATGTTCTGCTCTGATTCTATGTTAAGCATCACTTATTTGCACACCTCTAGAATGCATGATCTGGTGGTTTCACCTTGCCGCTACCAATATTCAACAGGAAGCAATGTTAGGAATTTACATCAGTGTTCTTGTCCATGTGACCCTAAAACAAACCAGCATGTTGATGTGATTAAAATAAATTGGATCATTTTTTAGGCATGCCTGCAAATCCACTTAGCCTTTTCTCATTGTCAGCCAAGTGTAATATTATCTGCCAAATACACTAACTGGCCCCTATGTCTGCATCTCAAGTTGCTAGATCTTTCCTACTTAACCACCCAAACAAAATCAAGGAATCAAGGAAGGCTTAAAATATAATAGGATCAGCAGACACTATCTCTCACATTGAGGAGAGCAACAGTGAAGGTGTGTAGAGCTTGAATTGCCTTTTGCCCTCTACTTAGCATCTACATATCACAAGGCATTATGGGAAAGGAGCTGGGAGCTCATGCGCCCTCTGTTGGACACTATGTCAGACGACATCCAAAACATTTATTCGATTTAAAGAGGGACAGTACTTTGTATGACATGCTAAAAATCAGAGCAGTATCAAATTAGATATATATATATACATATGTATAAAATATATATTATATACACATACACACACAGATAAAGTGACTGTGCAGGACACCACAGTTTTGTTCCACTGACTTGAAAGCTAAGGATCCTCAATATTATGAACCCAAAAAAAGACCTTTAACATTTGGCTGACATGACTCGTGATATGGAAAAAATGTGTAAAGATATTACAGCCTCTTGCTGCTACAGTGTGGAAACTATACTATACATGAATACAAAGCTTTTACATTTACAGAACATATATGCAAACAGCATGTAAAACCCAGTGTTTAACTTTCATTGGAGTTTTTCCATGTAAGATCTCAACATCACAAACATTTTGAAATTTTCAACATGGTGATGAAATATAAACCAGTAAAAAACTGTCACGTCTATAGTGGTAGACATTCAGAAAGGTGAGTTTCTTGCCACCTTGCTCAAGCAGGAAAAGTGAAACGTCATGCATTAGCTTTGTGCACCTGTCTGCAGCTAGGTGGGGACGGTAAACAGCAGTGGTTGCTATGAGGACAAGGGGCAGGGCAACTGGGAACACGGAAAATAGGTTAGATAACAATGAAAGTGCATGGGTTTGGAGAAGTTCCAGGACATGCATTCTGAAGAGACAACATAAAACAACATCACAATAATTCTTATACAGTAAAGTAAAATCCATTTGTTTGGCTGATCAAATGTAAAGCTTTTTTTTCCTTGGTAAAGAAAGTCTATTCAATGTAAAAATCAAATAATTCTGCCTAATGTACAAAATAAAAAAAAAAAAAAAGATAATTCATGAAATAAAAGTGATCTTTCTCTTCTACTGAACGGTCATCTTTCTAAGAGTACTGAATAGCTACTTATATCAAACTACCGCTATGAACATCCATTGCACTCAGCCGTCATAGGATAAGTGCAACGGACATTAACGGTAGTAGAGTGATTGATGCAGACAGAGCTCCCTCCGTCTGCCTCCATTTCCATTGACGCTAATGTAAAAAATATGACAGAACCTTTCTTCTGTCAAGTTTGCATGCAGGACTTTTCTTTCTTCAGAAAAGTAACAAACATGACAGAAGAAGGTAATGGACATTAATAATGGTAGCCTGAACCTACCCTAATATGGGAAACATATGTGCATATCATGTTTAATAGTTATAATGGTGTCAAAATCACTGACTGTGTTAACCAGAGGGATACAACTGTTTGAAAAATAGGAGGAATGGATTAAACAAATAAGAATTACTCACCTTACTGATCCTCTGTCGCTGACACTTATGGGTCCACGCTCTCCACTTCCTCTTCCCCCTAGACACACAGGAAATGCCGCTAGAGCAGGTCCCTGTTGTGGTCAGTCATTTTCTGTGTGTCAGAGGTAATAGAAAACAGAGAGCAGCAGGAAGATCCAGGAAGTTCTCCCCAGAATCTCAGAGGTCCTGGCGTGTCTATAATATAGGCACTAAAATACAGCCACAGTGTGGCCATCTGAATCCTGACTAACTGTAACCTAAGAGAGCGATCTGAAAGAGAACATTTTATTTTGGTAATTTAAAAAAAAAAAAAAAAACTTAAATTAGAATTCTCAGATTAAGAAAATATCACAAATAATATCACTTGAATCAACCTGTTTCCCCCTTGTGAATCGGTGCCTCCATTCCCAAGTGTGATGATTCCACTTAAATATGGCTATAACTCAAAGATGTATTTTGATCTCTGGGTATCGTATCTTCCTCTTAGTTCCATTTACCCATAATGTGCGCAGCCATAATCCTAGATGTATGTTATCAGTAGGGCAACCTTGTAACAATAGGGCTTTGTATCCATCCCAGAAAGGCTCCATTGAATTCCTACATAGCCCTGAGTGATCAAATAAACATGCATTGTTCAGCCTGGGCTGTTAGATCAGACATGGTTGATAACATTGTATCATTTCACTTAATCCTATCTCCTTACAAAGGATCTGGACTTGAGTGCGTTAGTCAATCAGACTTGCTGTCGCCGGTGACCTCATTCTGGGTGGTGTAATCAAGGGTATAAAAGATGAGGTAAGAGGTCAGTGGAAGGAGATTGGGCTGAGACTACAAGAGAATACTATGATGAGACTACAAGAGACTATTACTGAGAGACTGTGATGAGAGCATGCAGGCTGGAATATGTTGATGTTGTTGCCTCCATTGGTTAGCCCCACATGCCATGTGTGAGAGTTGGATTATAGAGCCACATCCAAGATATGTGTGGTAAAGTAATTATTTCACTTTTATTCCCTTTTATTTTATTGCACTGTATATTGTAACTAGTAACTGTTAATGCTTGTATATATCTACATATATGTTCTGAACTGCATGTGTTAGATGTTAATACCGACCCATTTAGGGGTTAATAAATATATAAAATTTAGAAAGCTTGTCTTGTATTTATCCTGTGAACCCAACACTCACTGGCGGTGAGTGTGGTTTTATATGAAAGAAGTCTCAGGTGTGGGCCAACGCAGTGTTGGCTCACTGAGGATCTTTCACACCAAGGTATTGCCTTTTTGGCAATATACAAATGAGATCTTTGGAGAAATGAGGGCGAGGCAACGATTCAATTTGATTGCAGGGATAGGATAATCTGCTGGGTTCTGGTGACTGAGACTGTTCAATGTCACAAACAATCACGTGTATTTTATAGGTCGTGTCAAATGCCCATGACAACTAGGTACAGTACCTTGTAAAAGGTTAAAAATTAACATAAAGGTAGCAATTATCCCTATATAAAAGCTGTGATGGATGAACATCATGCTTAGCTGAGAGCAAAATATGCAAGAGTACATCTGTTTCCTTTGCTGTATATGGTAAGAATAAGAAAAGCTTTTAAAGATAAATAAAGCAACCCACTTTCTCTGGAAAAAAAAATTAAAAAGTATTTAAAATTATACTTGCATACTATAAAAATTATGTAGAAAGACTTAATATGAGACAGGGTAGAACGTTCTTGAAGTCACTCATCCTAATTTCACAATTTGTGCTGAAAGTCAAGCACATCCTCAGCACTTGGTCCAGGAACAAATCTGTACTGGTCCTCACAAGCCCTGCACTCAATGTAGTGGAGGAATTGGTATTGGGCATATATTAACATGTAGCATCACAAAAGCTATACTCAAAGTGTGAGACCCTTTAATGGGCAAGCAAAATAGTAATAAAATAAAGAACCCAAACACACATCATCAATGTTCCATGACATGCAGCACAATTTTGGAGTACTTTTCCCCATTGTATGCATAACTACTTCAATGTCAGACAACCTATAATAAGGTTGCCACAACATATTAAGTTACGGCATATTTGACCACGAGAAACACCACTGATAAATAGGAATGCAGCCCAAGTAAAGCACAGCAGGTTCTTTTGTACTTTTTTCCTGCACAATATCAGCCTAGACCTGGTGCTATTTAACTTCGCTAAAAAAAAAAATTTAATGCCACAGAGTTGCAATCTTCTGAAGAAAGACAGGTTAGGAGCGGTAACGTGCAGGGAAAATCCTAAAGTGCCATAGTCTCTTAGTTCTAAAAATTGTGGAAATATCAGGAGCTATCCTACGTCATAGCATATCCTGGTTAAAGAGAAACTTTTGAGCCTTTGGTTGACATATTTATGGTAATTTATTATTAAAACAAAAAACAGTTCTAGGGAATTATACATTTTAAACAAGTACAGAATACTCTAAAATGACTATTGGCATTTTGAAAGGGTTTTTCCAAAGGTTAGAAAACATTTTGAAACGGTTAACAATGGGTTAAAAAAATAAAAGCAGCAATATTTACCTCATCAGTAGTGTTGAGCGAATCCGAACTGCATAGTTCGGGTTCATGTCAATCTTTGTGCATTCAGGTACGCGAACCTGACCCTGAACGTCAGCACTGATGTTTGAGTCCGGGTCTGGGTTTGGCTCATCCCTAAAGCTGGGTGATTGACTGCTGAGCAATCAATCACCCAGCTTTAACCCCTTCACGCATTGTCACGTACATGTACTTGGGAGAATGTGGGTAGATACTGCATCCCCACATACACGTACGTAATGGTGATCGAGCTGAGCTCCAATCGGGAGTTTTAACCCCTTGGATGCCACAGTCAAACATGACCGCGGCATCCAAGGGGTTTCGACGTGTCAAATGTCCCCCTCAGCAAGATCGGGGGGTGCCCATATGTATCTTCTGCAGCTTGGGGTATGGCCAGTGACCCCAGGCTGCTAGGAGCCCCCAGGACCTGGTTGATCCTGCCAAGAAGATAGGAAGGCTGCACAGTGCTGAACCAGCGATCAGTGTATCGCTGGTTCAGGTCCCATAGTGGGACATCACTAAAAAGTTAAATAAAATAAAAAAAAAAAAAAAAAAAAAGTTTTACAGCAATTTTTGGGTCACAAAGTTCAGGTACCCAAACTGAACTTTTGGGCAAAGTTCGGCGGAACATGTCGAACCCGAACTTCGACGGGTTTGTTCAACACTACTCATCAGTCCACCTCCACTACTGTTCCGATGCTGCCCGAGTCCTCCACTAGTTTCTACTTTTTGTTCCATTTTGGCACACAAAAAATGGCCACTCACATGGTAAATCACTTTCCTGTGTGTCAACAGTGACCAGGAGGTAGAGACTAGAAGTACCGCGGGTAGCATTAGAACAGGAGAGATGAATATTTTTACCTTCTGAAAACCAACTTCATCTTTCCCCCAAAAAAATAAAAAACACAGAAGAGAAAATTGTCAAGGCTCTTCAGTGCCTGCCTAATTTTATATAAAAGCTGTATGCATTCTCCTCTCAAAGCATGGCAGCACACAGAAGACATATGACCTCCATACACTGCCATGTACAGAAGTCCTAATACTAAATGTACAATCCATGAGTGAGTGTCACTCTTCTTAAGCTAAAGTTGTAGAAGATTCCAAAAGTTAAGGTTTTCCATGCTTTTTTTGATGGCCAATCTCCAGAATAGGCCATCAATATTTGATCAGTGAAGGGCCAGAACCCTGACCCTCATATCAATAAACTGTTTGAGACTGACATCAAGCTGGTACTTATATTGTATATGGACCTGAGAGCAGACGGCTCCATACATTGTATAGTTGTCATTCCACATTACTGAAGCTCAGCTCTCCTCAAGGTGAGCTGTAATAATGCAGCTTAACCACTATACAACGTATGGCTCCCTCTGACTCTACACACTGTATAGTAACAAGTCCAGCAGCTGTCCTAGCAAAGGACCTAGAATTTATAGTTTAGCACATCTTTACAAATTCGTACTTCTAGAGCAATGGTTCCCAAAATTTTTGAAAGTGGATGAGAGACCTTTGTTTGGGACCCTCTACTATTGTACTTAGTCCCATTAAAAAAGTCAGCTATATTTGGCCACTGTAGGTTTCATTATACTACATGTGGAGGCACTGAGGGGACCATTGTACTAAATGTAGGGCACTGAGGGGACTATTAACTGTTGACAGGCTCCAAATGAAGTTATTTTTGTTAACATACATGAAATTATGCGACACAAGAACAAATTGCCTGTTCAGTCGTGCATGACCTTCAGTGTAGTCACAATTCTACAAATGTTAAGCCTCAGCGGCCTTCACACATTAAGACACTGTACATGGCAAGGCTTTAGTAGCTGCACAGAAATCTGCCTCTGCAGGGCAAATCAGAGTCATCCAAGTTCCATAAATTTGTAACAATGCAGTGGTTTTATAAAAGTAGTAGTGTCAAGCTTATTTACCTATAAGCAAGCCTGTCATAATAAACATGATGTTTTATCAGCAGAAAGCATATTATACAGCAGGAGACAGAACATTGATAATTTGGAAGTTAAGCAGAGCTAAGGGTGGGTTCACACTAGCGCCCAGAGTCCATCCGCCGCGAATCTGACCTAAATGTCGGAAGAAAGGATTGGGAAAGGTTGATGACGCATTGCTTAAAAACCCATTCACTTCTATGGGTTTTTAAAGCAATGCGCAGGAGTCCGATTGCACCCTCTGCGCCGCAAACCCGTGTTTTTTTTGTCGGACGCAAAGTCGGACATGCAGGACTTTGTGCCCGACGAAAAAAAAAAAACAGCTTCTCAGCGCAGAGGGGGCAATCGGACACCCGCGAATTGCTTTAAAAACCCTTAGAAGTGAATGGGTTTTTAAGCAATGAGTCTCAAACCTTTCCCAATCCTTTCCCTATCCTTTTTTCCGACATTTTGGTCGGATTCGTGGCAGACGGACTCCGGGTGGAAGTGTGAACCCACCCGAACAAGTATACCATCACTATACTGCCCATAATATTACACAGAAAACCAATGAGAAGAGCCCTGTATAAAGCAAACAAATAGTCTCAGTTCAGTATTTGTAAACTGAAACCAGATAAGACAAGAGAAAATAGTCAGGAGGCTTCAAAGCACAATGAACAACCCTGAAAGACCAAAAAAGGTTTACAAAGCTCCTTTTTTTTGGGAGGGGGGGGAATGAATGGGAGAGCACAGTAAGCGACAGGCAGACAATGCGTTAGAGCCATTCTAAAAATAAAAAATAAAGACACAAAGCTTGTAAAAAGGAAAAAAAGGAGATTTTGGTGACAGAAAATGAGATTAAATTCCAATACTGTCATGTATGAAAAGTGATATAATAACTTCTATTCGTCTGAAGCAGTTAAAGGTCACATAGTTGTGGATGTGTTATGTCAAGGACCTTGGGTTTAAAGCACCAAGCAGTAAAGGCAAATGAAAGATACAAAATGATATACTATAAAGTATATTAACCAGAAGTTAGCACACAAAAATGTCACCAAAAAAGTATTCTTCAATAGCTATATAATTTGACTGTCCTAACAAATACATAGTTCAAAGGAGTCTAGAGCTGCAAATATTTCCAGGTGGTACAAACCCAGGTTAAAGCCATTTGAAGTGACTCCCCCTTTGGCATTTGCTATATCTGTGTATACTGGCAACAGAGGGTGAATAGAGGACAGGCCTCCCTAACAGTGCTTACAGTGCTGCTAGGGTGAACTTTAGAACCTGTTTTCTGCTTAAAAAAAATATAAAAATATTCAGAAAATCCCTTCCTGCACAATTGCAAAAAAGGTAAGTAACAATTACACTTTAAGGTTTGTTGTTAAAGGTAGGCCGAGGCCCCAATTGTTTTGGATACGAATGACCTATCCACAGTATATGCATGTTGTATCATTTTATACTGATCCTGAGTTATAGCCAATAAACATTCACTCTTATGGAAAACAGGCAATTGGATAGTCAACATTTCTTATAGCAAATTACTGTGTCCAGTCTAAAAATGACAATATACCAACAAAGAATGTCATGAGATTTCAGCTCTAAAGCCTGCAGATATGTGAATGCAGGTCTGGTCAACAATGAAGACTTTGAAGCTACAGAGCACAAAAGGTGGTTTTATGAACAAGATGTGCTCAAAGTATGTTCAATTCCGTTGGCCAACATTATAGATAATTGATGCCAAAAGGCTGAGCATGCAAGTGTTCTCGATAGGGAGAGGGGAATAAGCCACTGCCAGGCCCCTCAAATAGCAGCTCCATTTAGAAATCCAGCATGTCTGACCGTTCATTGCCCCACCATCTGCTGTCGAGGGAGAGACCGGATATGCATATTAGACTGTCGCCCAAGAATGCCAAAGCAGTCAGATTATGCCAACATTCAACTAATGTGTATGGCCATTTCAAGTAATTGGTGCAAAACCATGCCACATAACACACGTTATTAGACAGTTGCAGAACAAACTGGAGTAAACAACTACAACTACTTATTGGCTACATAATACTGCTGCTACCAGTTTGGCAGAGAGGTGTTTGGTATGTAAAATTACTTTTAAGGCATAGCATAGTTAGTAATTCACCACTATAAATGTCTTCCGCCTCTCTCCAATGTTCCTGTCTTCAGTGCTATTACTATTGACTATTATAGGAGGTGCACAGCAAGACTCCAGAGGTGAATGCAGGACCATTGAAACTCAACAAGTGCCCTGTTCAGGTTAGAACATTTTATGGGAATCATACACAATAGGGTAGACGATGTGTAATCCATTGTGGTATCGGGTCATCAAACTGAACTTTTTCATTAAAAAGGGAGAAATAGTTTGTAATGTTGTGTCACTTTTATAAATTAAAATAAAAATGTTGTTTCTAACTAAGCTTGGAAATCGAAAGCTTCCTTCCTCCTGAGAGTACCAAAGCAACAAGTCAACTACTACAATTTTACATATTATATGAGACTTCTACACAAATCTGGTCAAAACTGTAGTCAGTCACTGTGGCTTCAGCCACTGCTAAACATGCCATCATCACTATCCCAAGAGCTATGGGAAATATCCTGTTATATTTGTACACATAAGTATTCAACAAGAGGAAAATGAAAAGTACATCTGAAACAAACAGGAAAGAGTAAAAGAAGGGCTCTGTAGTCACAGCAGTCAAATACAAATAATGCAAAAGAAAAATAAGCTCATTTTACATTCTTCAGTTTACAAGGATTGTACTGACAAAGTCAACCGATAGGTGAGGTTTATATGTTAAAAGGGTTTGATTTTCCAGGAGAACTAGAAATCCCAAGGGTGGCCAGGCGAGATAAATTTAGTTAAACGTCACCACTGGCCACCCAGGCTCTTCCAGTTATGCTGGAAACCCCCACCTAATGATATCCAAAATCAGCTTAAGATATCTACCCATGTCAAAAGGAAACATTTCTTTTTTTTTTTTTTTTTTTAATGCGCTAACATATCAATGATCTCACCAGTGGCACAAGATCAGCGGGCACCACACATCCTCCTCAGTTGCACGGCTGTGGAGGTGGTAGGTCAAATGACAAGTTACTGGCTTAAAAGGGACTGTTGTCATTCACTGCAGCAATCTGTTCTGCTCTGATAACAGTAGGAGAACCCCTTAACTTCCTTCTGATCTCTTTCCTCGTGCTTTACACCGTAGCTCTGCTTGTCCAGATTGGCAATAGCTCACCAGAAGGATTTCCCTTACAGCCAAGACAAACTACAGGTATGTGGTACAGGTACATGTGAATGCTGAGATATAAAACAATTTGTCACTATAACTTTTAAACTAGATTAGTATCACATCAACTTCCTTCCATAGGCTATATAAGTATGTTGCAGAATACCTTGAAATATAAAAACAAAAAATAATTAGAAAAAAAAATATATAGCTACTACATTGGAAAAGACCCTCACATACTTTGCGTGGGTTTCCTCCCACACTCCAAAGACATACTGATAGGGAATATAGATTGTGAGCCGTATAGGGGACAGTGAGTGACAATATCTGTAAAAGAGCTGCAGAATATGATGGCATAAATAAATAATACAATAGAGAAACAGGCTGTAATAGATGTTCACAATTTGATGGAATCTATGATACTGAAGCTTGGATGTAATCCTGTTATTCACTAATTTCCATAATCTGAAGAAGTTTATTATGCATAGAAAATTAACTCCCAAGAGAAGATGACTTCTTTCTAACAGCGTTTTCTCAAACATTTTCTAAGTCAAGCTGTTTCAAGATAAACTGTTTGCCAGCAAAACTCATGGGAGGCATCCATTTAATTCATTTAAGAGGTCAAACTCAAAAGGGGACGGGGCCTGACAACACAGCTAAAAAAACAAATAATAATACATTTCATCTATATAGCAACAACATATTCCGCAGCACTGTACAATTTGTAGGGTTCAAGTACAGACAAAAAGACACATTACAAAGAAATAGTCAATTCACACACTGGGACTGAGGGCCCTGCTCAATAAAACAGAAATAAAATACTTCTCATATTCATCATGTTACAAAACATTAGGAACACAAGGACACATTGGGGGAATTGATCAAACACTTCTATGGCAGTTTTCTGGTGTCAATGGATGATATCATGGAGCACATTCGGCACAAGGTCCTCTCATACACCAAATATGCACCACATTCCCCATTCTGCTTGCTGGGCCCTTTATTAAAAGTGCCATAAAAAAACGCCAGTCTTAATAAATCTTCCCCATTATATATGGATTTCAGGTTTTATTTTTGTCTATTCCCATCTACTTTATATTTGTATGTAGTTACCAATTAAAAAGATTAGTTTGGTAAACGATATTTCAAGACTGTACCAGAAATATCTAAATATATATTTTGCATTTATTCCTGCAGAATATGCTTTTCTGTACTACAATTTAAACTATGCAGTCATTTTAAGTAATAGGGCTCTACCAGAACGTGAAAAAAAAAGATGAATTGTAGAAAAATTGTCCAAGTACTACACTAGTAATAGTGTAGATAGCAGGAAAATACTTGTGAACAAAATGTATGAAGTTAAAGGGATATTCCTAACTTAGATATTTGTACACATCCACAGGATGCAGGTCTCACATTTTTTTAAACATTTTCTGACATACCCTCTTGCTATATCATAAATGTCCATGGTAGAAACTCCTCTTTAAAAAGTATGGTGAATAGTTTTCTTTCTGAGAAACCTAATCCCTAACCTTTTGTTGACTATGAGCTACATTCAACTTTGACTGGCTGTCGAGAGCCAACCGAAAAAAAAAAAAAAAAAAGTTTGCAGAAATTGACATTTGTAGATATTTTACAGTAATTACACAAGGGGTATTATATTATACCGTCTGAATTGGCACTGTTAAAAGGTTTGCATGCATATTCAATATTGCCAGTATTTATTTCATATTATAACTAGTATTTATGACCGTAACTGAGGGCTTTCCTGGAGAGCCAGACGGATGGAGGTTGCAAGTCACATGTGGTTGGGGACCACAGCTCCACACAACTAGCTGCTTCCTACAATACATAATCGGCCTTTTGGGCTAATTTTTTAAGTTTCAACAGAATGACTTCGATTCAAACCAGTAGGTTGTTTGTCTTTTTCAGCTTCGCATTTTGAAAGTGGTTCATATCCCTGCACATAAAAGATTCCATGACACCAGCAGCAACCTTTTAGAGGTTACCTAGCTCTACCTAGAAAATTCCAGCTCGGCATTACATGGGTACCCCACTGAATTGAATGAATGCTATGCACTACTACATATGAAACATATATGAGCCAGCAGCTTTCGCTTGTGATATTTGGTTATTCTTGTAGCTGTATGTACAGCTTATTTTTTGTGGAGCTGCTGGATGGACAACCCTTTAAATAAATGCAGTGACAATCTAAGAAGAGTGTTGTTTTTGCTCGTATGCAATCACAAAGGGCAAATACTTCTCTCAGCAGTGGAGGATTTCTATTAACAGGTTTTGTGTTAAAAGATCAGATAAAAGCTCAGAAAGTCACACATACACTATATAAATGACACCAGCAGTACATGTTTAGAAGGCTACTTTTAGAGAGTTCTTTTCATAGTCTGTCAAAGGTACTGTATTTGTTAGAAGGATTCCACAAACTATATGTCCTACGGATACTACTGTATGGGTATAAAAATGAATATCAAACTCTTCTTTAATAGATGCCTCTGTATGGAATAACACACTCTACTACATTATAAAATAAAGCAAAAAAGGTATACTGAAGTATACCAGCCCAACTTAAAGGGGTTGTACAGGCTAATTTTTTTTCCTCCCAGCGAGGTCTGGTCTTGCTGCTTGGCTGTCTTCTTTTGCCAGAGGTCCTCACTGGCAGTGACTGCTGAAGCCAATCAACGACCTCAGTGGCCTAAGGAAGGGACCCGGGGACATCACAGCAGTCGCATGCAGCAGGGACTTCCACAACAAAATTACAACAGAGCTGCAGGCCCTGACTGCGCTGGGAGACACTGGAGCCGGTGACAGGTCAGTATGGGGTTTTTCTTGTTTTGTTTTTTCACCTCCCCAGCCTAATTAAAAACAATTTTTTTTTTAGCCTGGACAACCCCTTTAAGCTTTCAAATCACATCAGATTTTCACTGGCCAATATGGTATGTTAATGGCATGAATGTGCATTCTCGGCGAACAAAGGAAGAGTTTAGTTTGCCAAATCCAGTATGCTGGATACTTTTCTGCCAGCTGGTGACCAAAAATATCAATGATTGATATGATCTGACTCTTTTGGTCGTTCATCAGCCAACTTGCACAGATTCACTGCACTTTTGTTTTGATTTTAACAACTAAATTGACCCCCAGATCAGGCAATTTAGTTGTTCATGTTGACAGTGGGATCATTTTTATGAACAATCCCAACATCAATCATGTGGTCACCCGAAAAACCAAAAACAGCAATCTTTTGGTTTCTTTCAGGTGAATGGGAGCCTATGAGAACGTATGATGTATGCGCCCGGAATTTTCCCTATCACTTATAGCAGACACTGCAAACTGCAGAAAGAACGTAGGTTGTATGTATGAATATTTAATGTTATTTGTATAGCGTAATAGGAGGCATACATTCATGAACAGATGATCTACAGGCATCGCCATAAAATGTAATTTAACCGGACATTAATAGGATCCAACAGAGCATCAAGGATTCCATATTGGACATCAATAGAAATTTGTATAGACATCTATAATGCTGGAGAATCTTTAAATTAACACATGGCAGATTATTATAGGAGTAAACCACACGCAAGCTACAGCACATGCCCTGAAGAATAGTAGTTATCCTACTGAACATGATAGAGATGTAACCCAGGCCAGTACAGAAACACAGGCCCATGAGAAGATAAATAAAGCAAGCAGGTCCATTTATACCACAATATTGCTCTCCCAGGTAATAATGCTGGACTAGAGGGCACTAATGTCCCTGAACAGATAATAGCTCATATCCTTGTGGCCCTGGCTATAACCAAGTGTTAGGTTTTAATTCTACTAAACACTCTGACTAGGATACTGATGGGCATGTGGTGGGTAATGACTCCTACCAGATGGGCTTTGATAGATATGCTCTAACAGAGCAATTTCACTATGTGACCCATGAGAGCTCAAGTACTACATACTCTCCATCGCTATCTGCATATGAAGTGATCTGTCCACATACCTGGAATAGTTCACTTTCCATGGTGGCAGCCGCTATTATCCTGCTCATTACACTGTCACTTTTAATAAGTAATTTGCTCTATTCTCCCAGCGCTCACTCACAAGACCCAAAGACTCACTTATATGGAAGCAAATTCCCCCTATATCAAAGCACCGCTAGAAGATAGAGAGATCATACATTTATTCTACTTCTGAGCGGAGAAGAGCTGGTGGTATATATAAATATATTGCTATTCAGGACTAAAAAGCTGAAAAACAAACTGGTGGTCTCCAAATTCAGACATATCTAAGTAAAGGCCCAGTCGAATGTCTGACAACAGTGTTGCTGAATTGTCATAAACAAAACAGTCATATTTATAAGAGCAAGCTGTTCTTATACAATAGATATTCTTAGGTGTGTGCTTAAGGGGTCAGACCTATGACACCCTCAATGATTGTCAAAGAGAGACCTATTCCCTGTTTTTGGTGGAGAAGCAGCCATGAAAGTCAGCTTCCATTCATTTTAAAGCGTGACTGTGGCTACTTTCTTTGTCTAGAATGCCACCAGGGTGCCTGCCCATTTTTTGAATGACCGGGGACCCCAGCATTGGACAGTGACCCATAACATTATGTGTCTAATATATAGTCTATGCAATTGCTTGCACCATAGGCAGCTGTTAGGAGAACATGGGCACTGCTGCTGAGCTGGACAGTGCCAGGTGACCTCCCTATAAGCTGGTACCTCTCCTCATCTTATAGCAGTGTACACTGAAGGCTGATATTGACAAGCATTCCCTATCAGTCACATCTGATCCATAGTGAGAATACTTGCAGGGTGTAAATAAGCAGTCTGAGACATGTTATACTGTTCTCATTCTGTGTCCTCTTGAGGTATACAAAAGTCTCTGAAAAGTAGGACAGCAATAAGGAGTCAGTAAGGAATGGCCAGAGGTTACACAGACCTCATTCCTTCCAGATACACTGACATATCTGCGCCTTCCTTACCTTGCTAACCACGTTCTGGACGAGTCCGGCATGGATCTGGTAGGTCCATTCATGGCATAGGCATGAGTCGTTGTGGACGGTAGTGATGCCAATTCCAGGTGAAGGGGTAGTGGGCAGCTGTGGAGGTGGCAGCAGAAGCATCACCTCAGGGGCAGGGGAGCTGTCGTTACCCAGGTGAATTGGGCTCTTCCTCCCGGGTAGGCTGCCGTTCGTCTTGCACCACTTGTCAGGTTGGTCCAGCATGAAGAAGTCCGAGAACTGACTGAAGGCAAGGAACAGCGCTGGGATCCAGGTGAGCAGCACCAGCCGCCTCTGGAAGGTGCCCAGCCCGCCCAGGAAGGGCAGCACGGAGCCGTCGTAGTCCAGCAGCAGGTGGCTGTACCGGGAGCCCTGCTGTGCCGGGGATGCGGGGGCTGTAGGAACGTCTTCAGATGGGGGCACAGTGGCACAGGAGGCTGGCAGCACGGAGCCATTCTCCTCGGCCTCCGGTTGCCTCATCCAACCGGATTCAGGATCTCGGTTTGTGGTCATGATGCCGCCTCCTTGCCGGGGCAGCGGGGACGCTCAGTGGCCGCATGCAACCATCAAGCTACGGTCAGCGTTGTCAATGAGCCTCCAAGCGCCGCCAGATGGTGGAGACCTTCAGTGAGCACTAAGAGGGCACAGGCGTCTCCAGCAGCAGCCGCCGCATGGGTCTCCTCTCGCCACAATAGCCCAGCGCTGCTCCCCAATTGGCTACTGCCCACGGTGGTGGCGGACCGTGGTCAATGGGCACAGATAACTAGCCTCTCAGTGGTGATGAAGAAGCCGCTGTGTCCAGGACTGGGATAAAAAAAACCTCACCGTCTCCTAGCAGCCCGTGTGCCCAATGCCGCAGCAGCTGCCCCCTCCTCCTGCACAACGCCGGGCACTGCTACAAGAAAAAGGCGCTGTTATGAGGAGCCGCCAGTCTCCTCATAATAATAGAGGAGCCGGGAATAGCCGCCTGGACACACGTGATCCCGCAGAAAATGTGGCGTCTCTTGTAGTGCCCAGCAGCTGTGACTGGCAGCAGCACAGGGATGGACACGGCCGGGAGACCCCGAGTATCGCTCAAGTCCACAGCTGGGAGCCTACACAATGGGTCCCCTCCTCCTCCCAGCGCCTGGAGACAACACGTATCATCCGACCGGTTCAGTCAGTGCCGCCTGGCAGCCTCTGCAATGCATGACAGCTCTTCCCTCTCCTTTCCTAATTACCGCCCCCCGGAAGTATCGAGGCTTCCACAAAAGCCAACCTGCAGCGCTGGCTCTCGCCGAGACCTCCCCCGGGAGGCATCAGGTAGCCGTGGCGGTGGCACAGGGACCTGGGATGTCAGTAGTGGCGCCTCCTCCTCAGCGTGTGCTGGGCTGGAAGAGTACCTGGGATATACATATGGACGTGATGCCACCTATATATCCAATACAGTTCCTTCACAGGAATTATCGAGGATGGGCTTCATACAGTGCAAAAATAATATATGTGCAGTAAAAATAGTAGCTGCCTAGACCAATAGCGCCTTGCAGTGTCCCAATATTGCCATACAGCGTCCATATTGATATGATCCAGACCACACTGTGACCTTATATTTTTCCAGTAGACCCACACAGCACTAATAGTGCCATACACATACAGTGCCCATATTGATCGTGACATATAGGACCCAAACTACACTATTTATATTTTTCCAGTAGAGCCACGCAGCACCAATAGTGTCATACAGTTCCCATATTGATGGTGCCATATAGGTCCCAGACCAGTAATGCCGATCAGTTTTCTAGTGGAGCTTTACAGTAAACCAAACAAATAGTGCAATGTAATGCCCATACATATCAATGGTACCATAAACAGTCCAGTGTCCTAAAGTATTCCAGTAATGCTATAAGTTGTCCATACCCATATTGATATATAGTTCCCCACACAGTGTCTTACAGTGTTCCAGTCATGTCATACATCACCCAAATAATACCATCCAGTACCCAGTGGTCCCATTTAAAGCCCATATCAATAATTTTATATAGTTCTCTGGCCAATAGTGCCATACAGTGGCCATACCAATACTGTCATATGGTGCCTAAATCAATTGTGTCATACAGTACCCCTGTAAGTTGTGCCATATAAAGCCCGTATCAATAGGTCTATAGTGCCTTTGTCAATTTTTCCATATAATGTTCTAGTTAGTGCCACAAAGTGGCTACGTCAGTACTATCACTGGCCAAAGTGGTAACGCTTATTGTGTTCCAGTAGCCATATATTGCCCAAACTAATTGTGACATATGGTATCCATATACGTGGTGCCATATAAAAACCAAACCAATAGTACTTTATAGTGTTTTAGTTCCTGGACCAATAGTGCCATGCAATGGTTTACATTATAATAATAATAATAATAATAATAATAGTCCTTTAATAGTCCCACAATGGGGAAATTCAGTGTGTTACAGCAGCAAAGATAAGCAGATACAAATATAAATACAACATGTACAGGAATGTTCCAAGGTAAGAGGCATTACTTTGATAGCCGACAGACAGATAGGAAGTAGCGTGGGGGGGGGGGGGATTTAACAGGCAGAGAGATATTTCAGTTCTCTGTGTGTAATGATCTCCGCTTAGGTCGGTGTTGGTTGTACAGCCTAACCGCGGTGGGGAGGAAAGACTTCCGATAGCGCTCCTTCTCACACCTAGGGTGGAGCAGTCGGTCACTGACAGTACTGCTCAGCGCGATCACAGTCTCATGCATGGGATGGGACTTCTTCTTCTGCATGTAGCTCACCACGGACAGTATCCTTTTGTCACCCACCACCTGCACTGGGTCCAGTGGGCTCCCCAGGACAGAGCTGACCTTTCTAATCAGCTTGTCAAGTTTATTTCTGTCCCTGGTTGATATACTGCTCCCCCAGCAGGCCACTCCAAAGAAGATGGCTGATGCCACTACCGAGTTGAAGAAAGTTCTAAGAAGTGCCCCCTGGATTCCAAAGGCTCTCAGCTTCCTAAGCAGGTAGAGCCTGCTGTGGCCCTTCCTGTACAGGGCCTCCATATGATCTGCCCAGTCCAGCTTATTATTAAGGAGCAAACCCAGGTACTTATAGGTGTTCACAATCTCGATGCCCGTCCCCAGGATGTCCACTGGTTTAGGAGGGCTTCTGCCTTTACGGAAGTTCACCACCATCTCCTTGGTCTTCCCCGCGTTAATCTTCAGGTGGTTCTGGTGGCACCAGTCCACAAAATCCTGGTTCAGTTCTCTGTACTCCCTGTCATCATCGTCTGTGATGAGGCCTACTATTGCAGAGTCGTCAGAATACTTCTGTAGGTAGCAGCTGGATGAGTTGCACCTAAAATCTGCAGTGTACAGTGTGAAGAGGAAAGGGGCGAGAACCATACCCTGAGGTGCCCCCATATTACAGATCACGGTACCTGACACACAGTCTTGGGCTCTCACGTATTGAGATCGATTTGTGAGGTAGTCTAGGATCCAGTTGGAGAGGTGGTGGTCCACTCCAGCAAGGCCCAGCTTGTCCCTCAATAACCTGGGCTGTATGGAGAAATCAAAGAATATTATTCTCACTGTGTTCCCTGGTTTCTCCAGGTGAGACAGAGCCCTGTGCAGAAGATGGATGATGGCATCATCTACCCCAATGCCCGGCCGATAAGCAAACTGGAGGGGGTCCATAGCGGGGCTCACTAGAGGGCGGAGATGTGTGAGAACCAATCTCTCTAAGATCTTCATCAGGTGGGATGTCAGTGCTACAGGTCTGTAGTCATTGAGGTCCATAGGGTGGGGTTTCTTTGGAACTGGTACCACACAAGAAGATTTCCATAATTCAGGGACTATTTCCTGCCTCAGGCTCATATTATACATATATGTAATTATACCACACAGCTGGTCCCCACAAGTCTTAATTAGCCTTGCACTGATGTCATCTGGTCCTGTGGCTTTCCTCGCCTTGATCTTTTTCATCTCCTTCCTCACCTGGGCCCGTGTGAAGGTCAGACTGTGGTCAGATAAAGACGGATTTCTGGATTTACTAGTCTGTTGGGAAGTGGCCGCATGGGGTGAAGTCATTGTGGTGGGGGGAGCTGAAGGACATACTGGGGTGGGAGGAGCTGGTGTGTGATCAAATCTGTTGAAGAATAGGTTTAGTTCATTAAGCCAATTAACATCTGCCTCAATCTGGCAGACAGACTGTTTATGACCCGAAATTGACGTAAGCCCCTCCCAGACCCCCCTTATGTCTTTTCTTTCCATTTGCTTTTCCATTTTTTCTTTATAACTGGCTTTTCCCTGCCTGATTTGATGCCTCAGCTCCTTTTGTACTTTCCTCAAACCCTCCTTATCTCTTGTCCTAAATGCCATCTTTTTCTCCTTAAGTAGTGTTTTTATATCAGAGTTAATCCATGGTTTGTTATTGGAGAAGCACCTCACCACTTTTGTGGGTACTGTGTTGTCCACACAAAAATTAATGTAGTCCGTTATGCAGTGTGTGAGTCCTTCTATATCTTCTCCATAAGAATCCTGCAGAACTTCCCATGCGGTTGTGTCAAAACAATCCCTCAGAGCCTCATCACTCTCTTCGGACCATATCCTCACTGTGCGGGTGACAGCTGGTTCTCTACGTATAAGTGGCTTGTACACAGGTCGGAGATGTACTAGGTTGTGATCCGATCTCCCCAGGGGCGGTAGGGCTGATGAGTTATATGCCTCCCTCGCGTTGGCAAAGAACAAGTCCAGTGTTTTGTTGTCTCTTGTGTGGCAGGTTACATACTGTGTGAAACTGGGCAGTGTGGATGATGGAGAGGCAAGGTTGAAATCACCCGACAGAAGAAAGAGGGCCTGGGGATGTTTTAACTGTAAAAGGCTCAGCGTGGCTTGTAGGACCTCGCAGGCAGTGTCAGCTTTCGCAGAGGGGGGACATATGCAGCTATCACGATGACATGCGATAGTTCCCTTGGTACCTGCCCATACTTCTGGCCTGTACAGTACATTTACTAATACAGTATATATGGATGCTTTATACACTGTACATGAAGCTCATACGTGTTTAATGTATGTGAGCTACATAGAGATGTATTATATGTTGTTGCCATTATAGAGCATTTCCCTACCCATCTTTTTGTTAGCCCCATCTATGTCAACTGTGCTGCTTGGTTTCCAATTTGTTTTTTTCTAATAAATAAATATAACCAAAAAATTGCTGCACAAAAAAAGTTCCACTTTTCTCTGATTTAGGTTTTATTTTATATTGGTATTAAAATATCTTAGCAACTTAATCGTACTGTGGTATTTGCGGTACTGTAAATTTAGACAAAAGTAAATTTTTGCAAAGTCAGAATTCATAATGTGACATGAAATGAAGTGAAACTACCAGGTCATGCATTTTTACTTTGACAAAGTTCACAGGACTTTTTAAGGTCAGTCATTTCTGTTTGTGGTCTTTTGTGCAGACTTGTTCACAAGTTTTATCAGCATCAGTAAACCAGGCTTCCAGCTGGAATCATGAGATTATTGAGCGCTGACTCAGTAATATTTGGATGACTACAGCATATTTGTATTGTAGGTTCCATCAAACATCATTTAATGCTTGAGACTTTCCTGTGGAGAGGGAGAACACGGCGCCCTGTATGAACAGAAGGCATTTGAGGCTGGGTTTACATCACCAACATTACCATAATTATGAGACGGCCATGTACAAGGGGACTAGAGATCCCAAGAAGAGGAGGGTTCCTTCACACACACACACACACACACAAACTTGTTTTGAATGTTGTTAAATGCTTGTAAATAGAAAAATGAATTTCAAGCATTTAACAGTTTTTTGTTTTTTTTTTTTGTTTTTTTTTACAAAATGATTTGGCAGCATTTTTTATTGTGTTACATTTGTAATATGGGTTTTTTGTGGTGTTTTTCAAGTTCTATAAATAAGCCTATATGAAAAAGAAAAACATACCATAGCAAGTTATGTCTTGAAAAAAAAAACCACACACACACACACACATAGAAACTATTTTTACTGTATCTAGTGCATTTTATACTTCATGGCCCAGATTTACTTTTGTTGTTACGAACAGACACTGGTGTAAACATGGCACATCTTTGGCACAGTGTGACTCACCTTGTGTGCAATGTGGTGCATTTAGTTTGTGCTGAAATTTTTTTTTACTTGCTAGATATGTGGCTTTTTGAAGGGTAAACCAGTAGAAAAAAGGCAAGAACCTATAATGGAATTAGCCAGAATCCCATCCATTTTGCAGGTACTGTAAAACTCCATATTGCGGTATTTACGCTACATGGGGCCCCAGCCTAAGCCCAGGGCCCCACCTGGCGGAAATGCTACAGAAAAAAACACAGTGTTTACAAACCCTGCAAAGTGAATCTCATCTACACATTGCGGAAAAATACATGTCCGCTGCGATTTCCAAAACCGTCGTGGTCAATTATACCTACGGAAACGCCGGCGAGTTCCCTATAGGTATAATGAAATGCTGGTATTTTCCATATAGGTATAATTGAAACAGAAAGTCTGCAGAGGAAACCTCTGCAAACTTTTTGTGAAAAGCGCTGCAGGAAAAACCGCATTGCCCCTGCGGTTTTTCCCGCTTTTTTGCTGCAGCCCGTTACACGGGGACTTAGCCTTAAAGGGGTATTCCCAGGAACATAATACTATCTATATTTGTAGAGAATTAAACGTTAAACATTTTGCAAATATAAGTAGTTAAAAATTCTGCAGAGTTTTAAAGATTTTCTCTAACTATCTTAGTGGTGACAGTCTGTTGTCTTGATCGGTTGCCAATGGATACGACCACAAATGCAGAAACTTTCTATGGTGTGGGACTTGTCAGGAACCGAGCCGTGATTATCTTATTGTAACTGTGTTATCAGGCAGGGACACTACATGGATCGGAAGATATCCTGGCCACAATAAGGAAATCTTGGCTGATTTTCTGACCTTAGAAAGGTCCTGCATTGATGGTCGTATCCACTGGCAACCTATGAAGACAAAAACTTGTGACCACAAGATATTTAGAGAAAATCTTTAAAACTCTGCAAAATGTTAAATTACTTATATTTATAAAAATGTTTAACTTTTAATTATCTACAAATTTAAAAATGGTTATGTTCATGGAAATACCCCTTTCGGCTGAAGCCCCACGTTGCAGAAACGCAGCTTTTTTTGTTGCATGTTTTGCTGCGGTTTTTTGAGCCAAAGCTAAGAATGGCTACAAATGGAATGTGAAATATATAAAGGGAGTTCTAATACTTCTCCATTCTGCTTAATCCACTCCTGGATTGGGCTCAAAAAAACGCAGCAAAATCTTCAACAAAAAAAGCTGAGTTTCCGCAACGTGGGGCCTTAGCCTTAAACAGGATTTCCTTTGGAATCACTGCTTACATGTTAAAAAACAGAGGCAGCACTCCAATGTATGAAAAAAGAGGACTTTTATTAGCCGTTAGTGCATAATGGGAAGATTCAATACAAAAAGATAGAAAATACATGTGTATGCATCTTTATGTATTAAGTATTCATGAATTAATTTTTCCATGACTCACTATTTGTCTGCACTATGTATTCATTCCACTGCTTGAGAAAAGGCCCTTGTGGACTGAAATGTTGCACTTTCTGGCTTATATACTTTCTCTTTTTTTCATACATTGGAGTGCTGTCTTTGTTTTTTTTTTTGTATATTTACTTCATTATCTTTGCTGCTGACCTGCTGGACGTGCACCTAAGTGCTATTAATTTTCTTGCTGGTGCTGCTCTTTTTTGGATATGCTTACATGTTAGTTATTGTAACCCTTTATTCACACATGGAGACATGTGGATGTATATTGGAGGATTCCAATATCAGCTGTGTGCAAAACAGAGCCATGATATGGTCATGTGCATGGGCCCTAAGGCAGAAGTACAATTGGGAAGTTATGAGAAAAGGGAGCAGTCACCTGTCCCGGCACATGCACCTAGCCTAGCCAAAGTCTGGCTTGCGTAGACAGACTTACATAAGGTCTATTTTGCCCTATGGCTGACTCGTTATTCATCCTTGTCAGCCTTTCATTGTAACTTTTTGTTGAGATGAGCTGACTGGTTTGTCACATCAGCATACGATATATAACTGTTATATATATATATATATATATATATATATATATATAATGACTTGCAAAAGTATTCATACCCCTTGAACTTTTTCACATTTTGTCATCTTACAACCACAAAGTTAAATACAGGGCAATCCTGGAAGAAAACCTGTTGGAGGCTGTAAAAGACTTGAGACTGGGAAGGAGATTAACCTCCAGCGAGACAATGACCCTAAACATACATCCAGAGCTACAGTGGAATGGCTTAGATCAAAGAATATTCATGTGTTAGAATGGCCCAGTCAAAGTCCCAACCTAAATCCCATTGAGCATCTGTGGTAAGACATGAAAATTGCTGCTCAGACGCTCTCCATCCAATCTGGCTGACCTTGAGCTATTTTGCAAAGAAGAATGGGCAAAAATCTCAGTCTCTAGATGTGCAAAGCAGGTAGAGACATACCCCAAAAGACTTGCAGCTGTAATTGCAGCGAAAGGTGGCTCTACAAAGTATTGCTATAGGGGGCTGAATACTTTTACACGTCACACTTTTCAGATTTTTATTTGATTAAAATTTTCAAAACCATGTATCATTTTTGTTCCACTTCACAGTTATGTGAAACTTTGTGTTGGTCTATCACTTTAAATATCAATAAAAAACATTTATGTTTGTGGTTGTAAGATGACAAAATGTGAAAAGTTCCCAGTCTCAAGTCTTTTGCAGCCTCCAACAGGTTTTCTTTCAGGATTGCCCTGTATTTAGCTCCATCCATCTTCCCATCAATTCTGACCAGCTTCCCTGTCCCTGCTGAAGAAAAGCCTCCCCACAGCATGATGCTGCCACCACCATGTTTCACAGTGGGCATGGTGTGTTCAGGGTGATGAGAAGGGTTACTTTTCCGCCACACATTGCACTTTGCATTTAGGCCAAAAAGTTCAACTTTGGTCTCATCTGACCAGAGCACCTTCTTCCACATGTTTGCTGTGTCCCCTATATGGCTTTTGGCAAACTGCAAACGGTACTTCTCATGTCTTTCTTTCAACAATGGTTTTCTTCTTGCCACTGTTCCATAAAGACCAGATTTGTGGAGTGCACAACTTATAATTGTTCTGTGGACAGATTCTCCCACCTGAGCTGTGGATTTGTGCAGCTTCCGCAGAGTGACCATGGGCCTCTTGCCTGCTTCTCTGGCCAGTGCTCTTCTTGCTCGATCTGTCAGTTTAGGTGGACAGCCATGTCTTGGTAAGTTTGCAGTTGTAGAATACTTTTTCCATTTTTGGATGATGGATTGGACAGTGCTCCTTAGGATGCTCAAAGCTTGGGATATGTTTTTATAACCTAACCCTACTTTAAACTTCTCCACAACTTTATCTCTGACATGTCTGGTAAGTTCCTTGGTCTTCATGATGCTGTTTGTTCTCTAACAAACCACTGAGGCCTTCACAGAATAGCTGTATTTATACTGAGACTAAATTACATACAGCTGGACTCTATTAACTAATTAAGTGAGTTTTGAAGGCAATTGATTGCACTGGATTTTATTTTGAGGTATGAGAGTACAGGGGGCTGAATACTTTTGCATGTCACACTTTTCAGATTTTTATTTGATTAAAATTTTGAAAAGCATGTATCAATTTTGTTCCACTTCACAATTATGTGCTACTTTGTGTTGGACTATAACTTAAAATCTCAATAAAATACATTTAAGTTTGTGGTTGTAAGGTGACAAAGTGTGAAAAAGTTCAAGGGTATGAATACTTTTGTAAGCCACTGTATATGTCGGTTGTTGTTCAAAAAACCAGAGTCATTGAAATTCATCATGATCCTTACCCTTCCACCGTCTATGTAGTGCCTATATCATTGCCCTTCCTGATTTCCTTGGTTCAGTAAATAAATTTATCATAGGTGTTATATAGAGATGAGCGAATCGAAGGTGACGAAGTGGAATTCGATCCTAATTTCAGGAAATCTTCGATTCGCATCGAATCCGGATTTCCTCACGTTTCGTGGTATCGAATCGCATTTTAAACTAAGGACACGTCAGAATAGCCTTTAGAAAGGCTATTCTACTCCTACCTTTGCCGTTGCATCACGCCCCCTGCAATGTCCTGGTCCTCCTCACTCGTGTAGTAAAATAATTAAAATGGCCGTCTGACATGCGCAGAGCCGCTTGGAATAGAATCAAGATGGCCGCTGGACATGCGCAGAGCCTGTTGTGGCCATCTTTATCCTATTCCTACACCAGCGGCTCTGTGCATGTCCGACAGTCATCTTGATTCTATTCCGAGTGGCTCTGCGCATGTCCGGCGGCCATCTTGGTTATATCCCATACAAGACCATTTTGCGCATGTCTGGCGGCCATCTTGACTCTATTCCGAGCGGCTCTGTGCATGTCCGGCAGCCATCTCTATTCTATTTCGATCTGCTCTGCGCATGGCGACCATCTTGATTATATCCCATACAAAACCGTTTCTGTGCATGTCTAGTGACCATCTTGATTCTCTTCCAAGCGGCTCTGTGCATGCCCGGTGGACCAGGACATCGCAGGGGGCGTGATGCATGGCAAAGGTAGGAGTAGAATAGCCTTTCTAAAGAATATTGAGACGTGTCCTTAGTGTAAAATGCATATCCCCATATCCCCAATCTCTCTACAGCCAGGAAAATAGCTGTTTTTAACGTGATTCGCCGCAAAGTAATTTGGAGCAGCGAAACTGCCAAATCGAATTTTTGAGAAATTCTCTATGAGTGTTTTTATATGTAATTTAGGTTAAGGTGTTTCCCACTATGTTAAGTGTCAAAATAATTGTACGATTTGCCATCAGTTACTACTCGGTGGGGTGCCAGACTGGCACTTGAAAATGGTTAAAGGGAGTCTGTCAGCAGTTTTGACCTCTCAATTACAACATTTTATAGAGGATATGAAGCATGAGTCAAACCACTAACAGACTCCCTTAAAGTGCTGCTTCTTTACAAATTTTCCTTGCAAAATAATAGTCTCAGGGAACTATAACACAGCTCACCTCAGTCCCTTCAATCTCTTGATCAACAGGGGTCCCTGCGGTACAGTTCACCTCTAACTTATTATAAATTTAACTGAAGTACAATAGGGCCCACAGCAGGCAGATGACATCCCTTCAGTGGGTTATAGGAATTGTGTGATTGATTATAGGCATAACATTGACACAGAGTGCACTAGAGCATTCTAAATATGTCATCTTCTGATTCAGAGAGGAGATAGTTGGGAACTCAGGAGAACCCTTTTAAGAGTTCTGTCTACTGTCATGAGGGAAATTGTGAGTCATGAAAATGGTAATCTCCATTTCCCACAAGTTGTTATTCACTCATAGGTAATAAACAGTATATCTGTCAGCAATGACGTCACATCACCTGCTTGGCAAACCTGTGAAGGCGAGGCATGTCAAAAGTTTACTCAAATAAAAACAGGAAGGTTATTCAGAGTGGAAACCCAGGGATAAAGCAGAAGCCATGTTCCAGAATTATACATATATAGGATCCATTGCCATGATCATTCTGTCCTTTAGTCTCAGCAATGAAAAAGAGAAAGCCATATCTGATGACATTGTCCAGTTAGATAGTTTGCTACTTTGGACACAAATCCTATTTTTCAGGGATTGTTAAAAGTAAGCAGTAAAATAAAGGCAGTATGAAACTTTTGTAAGGCTGAGGCTCCACGTTGCGGAAACGCAGCTTTTTTTGTTGCAGATTTTGTTGCGTTTTTTTGAGACACAGCCAAGAATGGCTACAAATGGAAATATATAGGAAGCTCTTATATTTCTACCTTTTGTTCACTCCACTCCTGGCTTTGGCTCAAAAAAATGCAACAAAATCTGCAACAAAATAAGCTGCGTTTCCGCAATGTGGGGCCTTAGCCTAAAGGAGACATTATGACCAGAAAAGAGACATTCAATTAATACTGGATATTCTGAAGTTTGGAATGGCTATATTGAATTTGTATAGTTTTACATTTTCTTTTTATTACTTTATATAATATTCGTCGGCTTATTTTCTCTGTCACCCAGTTACCTAGGTATTCTTGCTAGTTAAACACCCTCCTCTCCCACTTCATAGCGAACATATCTGTTAAAATGCATACATTCAGTGAGGTAGCTACCGGGCCTGGCGGGGTATGGGGCCCGTGGCCAGCTGGAAATGGCCGGGGCCCTGGACAACTATGATAGCGGTCGGGGAAAGCCTGGTTTCCTGACCACTATACATACTGTTATTGGAAAAGGGCCCTGGCATATTGCCAGGCCTCTTTCCAATAGATGGCAGCCCAGGGGAGGTGGCTGAAAATAATAAATGCACATACTTACCTCTCCTGCGCACAGCGTTCTCTCTGACGCTCTTCCGTCATGTGACGGAGGCCACGCTGAGGCCTGTGATTAGGCCCCAGCGGTCACATGGGGTGCGGCGGCGTAATGACGTCAGTGCGCCCACATGACTGCTGAGGCCCAATCACAGGCCTCAGTAGTAGAGGGCCTAAAGACGCTGAAGACGGCATGATGGAGCGAGGATGCCAAGGAAATGTGAGGCAAGGTGAATATGAGTGTTTGTTATTTTTAATCACCTTCCCTGGGCCTCCGATTATTATACTCTGGGTTCTAAGGAGACCCCAGAGTATAATAATAGCACTGAAGCGGAGGGGGGCTGTTGGGAGTATATAATACTGTGTGGGGGCCAATGTGAAGCATATAATAGTGGGTGGGGGCCACTGTAGAGCATATAATACTGGGTGGGAGCCACTGTGGAGCATATACAGTAATACTGGGTGGGGGCCACTGTAGAGCATATAATACTGGGTGGGGGCCACTGTGGAGCATATAATACTGGGTGGGGGCCACTGTGGAGCATATACTACTGTGTGGGGCCCACTGTGGGGACCATATAATACAGAGTGGGGCCACTGTGTGGAGCATATTATACTGTGTGGGACCACTGTGGGGAGCATATTAAACTGTGTGTGCTGCCACTGTGTAGCATATTATACTGTATGTGGGGGGAGCACTGTGGAGCATATAATGCTGTATGGGGGCCACTGTTGAGCACATTATACTGTTTGGGGCCCCGTAACCGTCACTATCAAGAATTTGCTGTAGGGAGGGGGTAGGAGGCTCCGGACAAAAGTTTGCATCGGGGCCCACAAGACTTTAGTTACGCCACTGCATACCTTTTATGTGTCAATGAAATTAATTTCTTAAGGCTTATACACTTGTCTTAATCAATGTACTAAGAAGCATATTCTTGTTAAAAGCCGATGCCCCATGATGCAAAACAACGCTGAGTTTTACATTACCTGCAAAGTGGATGGAATTCTGGCTAATCACATCCACACATTGCAGAACAAAATCTGCAGCAGAAATGCTGCGATTGCAAAAACGCTTGTGCTGCGGCTCGCTACGTGGGGCCAGGGGCACACCGCTAATGAGGCGAAGTGAGGCGGCCGCCTCAGGCGGCACTGTCCGTCACTGTCTGGGGGGCGGCATTTTTTATTTTATATTTACCGTAAACCAGCCCAGGACAGGCCGCTTTAAAAAAAAAAAAAAAAAAAAACAGAGCTGAGCGGGGGTCTGTCCTGGGCTGGCTTACGAAACGTCGCATCTCAGCGCAGGCGGCGATACAATGATGTCATCACGCCGCCTACGCTGAGACACAGACGTCGAGGACAAGAAGAGTCGGCGGCTCCATCAAGGCATCGCAGGTAAGTGCGGAGAACTTTATTTATATATATATAAATAGGCAGTAACCTGCTGGAGTATCCCCACCAGGTAACGGCCTATTTATTTCCCTACCCGGCGTCTGCTCGTGGCCGCCTCCGCTTCCCCTTCTGCTATGGGACGCAGAAAGGGAAATGGATGCCGCTGTGAGCGGCCGCGGGCATCGGTAAGTGAGGCCGCGGGCCTCAAATACTACAATTATTATACTCCGGGTTCTTTTCAGACCCCGGAGTATAGTAATCAGACACAAAGGGGAGGTGATGGAACATAAAAACCAATGCTACTCACCTCTCCTGCGATCGGTGTTACTCCGAGCAGGCTTGGGGCCTCTGGTGACGTCATCAAGTCGCGTCGCCGGCCTGATCACGTGACTTGTGTGCACAATTAAACAGGGCCGAAAGCTGCGGGGAGTGCATCGGTGTCCAGGATAGGTAAGTACAACTGGTTTTTATGTTTGTATCCTCCCCTGGGTCTCCGATCATTATACTCGGGGGTCTGAAAAGACCCTGGAGTATAATAATAGTAGTATTTGAGGCCCGCGCCTCACTTACCGATGCCCCCCGAGTATAATAATAGTTCATGGGTGGGCAACTATGAAGCATAATACCATGTGCAGGGGCCACTGTGAAGCATAATACCAGTGCAGGGGCCACTATGGGGCATATAACCGTGCGCAGGGGCCACTGAGGAGCGTAATACCCTGTGCAGGAGCCACTGTGGAGCATAATACAAGTGCAGGGGCCACTATGGAGCATAATACCCTGTGCAGGGGCCACTATGGAGCATAATACAAGTGCAGGGGCCACTATGGAGCATAATACCAGTGCAGAGGCCACTATGTAGCATAATACCAGTGCAAGGGCCACTATGGAGCATAATACCAGTGCAGGGGCCACTATGGAGCATAATACCGTGTGCAGGGGCCACTGTGGAGCATAATACCATGTGCAGGGGCCAATACAGAGCATAATACCGTGTGCAGGGGCCGCTGCGAGGCATAATTCGGTGTGCAGGGGCTGCTGTGGAACATTATAGTGTGTGTAAATGGGGCGTTATAAACAGGTACCATTCACACAGCTGATCAGTAGGGGTCCTGGGTTTTTGAGCCCCACTGATTAGTTTATTAATGACCTGGAAAACCTTTTAATTAGTTAACACCTGGGGCATTATTAATAAGGGGCACTATTTATACAGGATACACAGAGACATTATTAATATAACTATGCACTTGGGGGTATTATTCATTATGGGGGGTTATATCATATATTTTATAATTGGGGTAGCAGCAGGATGGGTGTGCAGGTGAGGACAATGTGGGTTGGATGCCTGGAAAAGTGAGGAGCCAAAGATATCTGTGTTACAAACTTTATAGAGACAACTCACAGCTGGAAGAAGTGGTCATGGCGGTCCAAAGGGAAGAGAAGGGAAATGTGAAGGATTAGTCAGAGACGTCACCTGTAAGTCACAAAATGTTACTGTCCTGTATTCACCTAAATGATAGCGGATAAATACCTGAGTGATGGGGGTCTGTCTGCTGAGACCCCCATTGAGCCTGAGAATTGTTTTTTTCTCCCCACTGGGTGGGAATTCAGCCTGACCGCAGCCATATATATAGGTGTGTCACTTGGTGGATGGACGAACCCGCGTGGCTCTCATTCACTTCAATGGGAGTGCCAAAGATAGCCGAAGTCCATTACTCAGCTAACTGCGGCACTCCTATTATAGAGAATGGGGGCCATGTGGGCTCGTCCATCCACCAAGCAGAAGATGTGTAATGTTATTTTCATTGTTAATGCCGTGTTGTTGATCTGATACTGAAGTAATACAGGAAGAAGAATTCTTAAAAACTGTTTTATAACTTTGTATATTGTGTATATTGTGCGACGATAACAGCGTGTGAGGCTAGTAGCACATGGAAACTCAATTTTTTTTGGGGGGGGAGGGGCGTCTTTCTATAGCCCGCCTCAGGCAGCAAAGAGGCTAGGTTCACCACTTCGTGGGGTCTTAGCCAAAGGAAATCTACCACCAACAAAATCACTTCTAAACCACTTATATGCTGTTGTAGGGCTGGATAGTGACAGTGAACGTACCTTGAATTGTGTCAAAGTCAGGGCTGTGGAGTTGGTAGGTCAAAACACAAACTCCAACTCCTCTATTTTTCCTCAGGCCAACTCCAACTCCTTCATAACTGTGCATCTAATGCATTATAGAATACCAATAATTGTATAATATAATAAAACATAATTAATAATTTTATTGTGGAGTCAGGAGTCAACTTTTTTTCATCCAAAACTATCCCCGATTCTGACTCCATAGTGTTAGGATTCAGATGCAAGGTAAGAAATGTACTGGTCTTCAGGAGAGCAGCAGCAGAAATGGGCTGACAACTGCGAGCAGCAGAAAATGCTACTTAAAGGTCATACACTACTGCGAGCCAAGACCGGCCTCAGACGCTCTCACCAGAGCTCCTCGCAAGAAGAGATGGATTTTCACTGAATCTGAAGACCGGAATTGTCACCAGAACAGAAAGTGTATCACAAATAAACGCACTGCAGCAGAAGCCAAACACCAAATCCACATACTACTCACAGGGACAGAGAAAACAGAATGGTCGTCAATCACGGGTCAGCAGCTGAAGAGAGCAACAAGGACCAAATCACGAGACGAAGGGAGTGTTTATAAAAGCCTGCTCAGGAAGCTTCCCTATGTTTTCATGGCAACCTTAAAGCAGCAACCACCAATCCTAACAGGAAGCTTCCTTATGTTGACACGGCAACCTTAAAGCAGCAACAACAGATGTAACATTCCTGACACTTAGCCCTGGTAAAATTTCAAACTTGCAGCTCAGAAATTAAACTTTTATTCCATATTCAAAGGAGCTGTTTGGAACACTTGCCAGAGTTCCCAGTTTCACCACCTAGCTCCACCACCAAGACTGACATGTCCTATGGACAGTGATTTGCAGCAAAAGAGACAGCTTCTCCAACAGGTGAGGCCCTGCCTCGAGTGCACTGCTTATTTGCATATGGAATAAAAGTTCAATTTCTCAACAGCAAGATTGTACTTTGACACAAGAGAGGTATATGCACTATGACACTAACAGCCCATACAACACTATATAAGTGATGTTAAAAAAGGTTTGGTGGTGGTAAACTCCCTTTAATATATTTAGGGCATCTTCTGGCTATGAGCTGGCTTATATTTATACTACAGTTTACAACAACTTCTGTTGTAAATTGGTCATGCTTTGAGAGGCCACACCCACTTCTTCCATGTTTTTTTAAATGTTGGGGCTTCTTTGAAAAACCTAATAAACATCTGAAATGATCTTGCATAAAATTTGCAACTTTTTTAACCCCTTCACGCATTCTCACGTACCTGTACGTGAGAGAATGTGGTTAGTTACCGCATCCCCATGTGCAGGTACATGACGGTGATCAAGTGGGCTCAGAAGCGGAGCCCGTGCGATCACCGCGGGAGCCCGGCTGTATTAAGCTAACAGTTAAGCTAACAGCCTGCTCCTTTACCTCTGAGCGCCTATCGGGGTTTTTAACCCCTTGGATGCCGCGGTCAAACATGACCGCGGCATCCAAGGGGTCCCGCCATGTTGCCGCCCCCGGCACCCCCCCACGGCGAGATTGGGGGGTGCCGATATCTACAGTATAATATGCAGCCCAGGGTCTGGCCTGTGACCCCAGGCTGCCTGAAGCCCCCAGTACCTGGTTGATCCTGTCGGGACCTCTGGAAATCAGCCTATGCGTCTGCATAGGCTGAATTCCTGTATAGACTGCAATACACGTGTACTGCAGTCTATAGTGCTGAATCAGCCATCAGACTATCGTTGGTTCAGGTGTCCTAGTGGGACATATAAAAAAAAGTAAAAAAAAAAACTAAAGTGTATGAAAACAATGAATTAATTAATAAAGCAAGGAAATAATGATTTTTCGCCATCTTGCCTTAAAAAAAATGCTTTAAAAAGTGATCAAAAAGTCATATGTACCCCAAAACAGTAAAAATAAAAAGCACAGATCGTCCCGCAAAAAAATAAGCCCTCAACCAACTCTGTCAACCGAAAAAAAAAAATGCTACACCTCTCAGAAGATGGTGATGCAAGAATAATTGATTTCTTTCCCCAAATGGGTTTTTGTTCTGAAAAACTAGTAACCCATCAAAAAACAATATAAATGAGGTATCGCCGTAATTGTAACGACCCACAGAATAAATGTAACATGTTACTTATGCTGTACACTGCGTGGAAAAAAAAATTAAAAGGTAAAAAGCATTACCAGAATTGATGTTTTTTTTTTTTAATCCACCAAGAAAGAGTTAATAAAATTTATTCTATAAGTTATAGGCACCCAAAAATGGTGTCATTACAAAATGCATCTCATACCGCGAACAACAAGCCCTCATACGGCTACATCACCAGAAAAATAAAGAAAATATAGCTCGTACAATGTGAAGACAAAAATCCCAAAAATCGCCAAATCATTAAAACAAAACTGGCTGTGTCAGGAAGGGAATGTATAAGCTGTGCGAGCGTATATCAGGAGACACCCCAGATTTAGAGCTTACAAGGGAAAATAAACCAGAAGTGACCCCCAGAGTGACCCCTCCCCCAATCATAGGAGCTACTGGGGATATAGTAGGGAGTTTGGTGTTTCCAATGTACAACGCACAGTTTACATATTCACTCTTCACCATCCGCTGTGCATTCACGTCTGGGATACTAATGCTCACTACACCCCCTGATAAATTCTTTGAGGGGTGCAGTTTTCAAAAGGGGATCACTCCTTAGGGGATTCCACTTTACTGGTACATTAGAGGCTCTGCAAACATGACATGGCGTCCAGATACCAAACATCTGAATATACACTTCAAAAGCCACATAGCGCTCCTTCCCTTCTGCGCCCTAATGTGTGCCCAAATTGCAGTTTATACCCACATGTATGACACTGGTGTACCCGGGATAACGTACTTAATGCCATATGTGGGTATAAACTGCTTTTTTGGGCACAGACGGGAAGGAGTGATATTTTGGTTTTTGGAGCACAGATTTAGACGGTTTGCTTTTTGGATGCCATTGCACTTTTGCAGAATTGCTGAAACACCAGTAAAGTGGAATCCCCTGACATGTGACCCCATTTTGGAAACTACACCCCTGAAGGAATTTATCCAGGGGTACAGAGAACATTTTTAACCCCCAAGTGTTGCATTAATTAAGTTTCCAGAAATGAATACGCAGCTGATAATGATAGAAGAAAATGACAATTTTTCCAGGAATACGTCATTTCAGTGTGTAGTATGTTGAGTCCGGCTTGTTATTGAGACGAGCGCTCCAAAAGCTGTTGTGCCCGGGATACCCGCTTAACAGTTTTAGGAGTGCGTATCTCTGATGACACAAACTGGGCGCAACGTATTGGGCACCGAAATGGCATGTTTATTTAAAAATGTCAATTTTCACTTTGTACATTAATTTTCGAGAGGCACTCTTGGGCTCAAAATGATAATACCCCTTGATAAATTCTTTGAGGGGTGTAGTTTCTAAAATGGGGTAAATTTTTTTTGGGTTTCCATTGTAATGGTACTTTAGGGGCTCTGCAAATGCGACATGGCACCTGAAAACTATTCCAGCAAAATCTGCCCTCCAAAAGCCAAATAGCTCTCTTTTCTTTCCAAGCTCCACCATGTACACATACAGCAGTTTACAGTCACATATAGGGTATTGCCATGTTCAGGAGAAATTGTGTAACAAACTTTGGGGGGCTTTTTCTCCTTTATCCTCTTGTGAAAATAAAAAAATTGGGACTAAATTGATGGTTTATTAGAAAAAAAGTAATTTTTCATTTTCAAGTCCCATTGTTAATAAAATCTGTGAAAAGCTGTAGGGCCAAACTGCTCACTATATCCCTTGATATGTTCTGTGAGGGGTGTAGTTTCCAAAATGGGGTCACTTTTTGGGGTTTCCATTGTATTGTTACTTTAGGGGCTCTGTAAATGCGACATGGCACCCGAAAACTATTCCAGCAAAATCTGCCCTCCATAAGCCAAATAGCGCTCTTTCCATTCCAAGCCGCACCATGTACCCATACAGCAGATTCTGACCACATATGGGGTATTGCCGTGTTCAGGAGAAATTGTTTAACAACCTTTGGGGAGCTTTTTCTCTTTTAACCCCTTGTGAAAATGTAAATTTTGGGGATAAAGTGACATTTTAGTAATTTTTATTTACACATCCCAATGCTAATAAAATCTGTGAAAAGGCTTTTGGGTCAAAATGCTCACTATACCGCTTGATAAATTCTGAGAGGGGTGTAGTTTCCAAAATGAAGTCACTTTTAGGGGGTTTCCTTTGTATTGGTACTCTAGGGGCTCTGCAAATGCGACATGGCACCTGAAAACTATTCCAGCAAAATCTGCTTTTCAAACGTTCAGTGTCACTCCTTCCCTTCCTTGTGCTGCCGTGTGCCCAAACATCAGTTTACACCCACATGCGGGGTATTTCTGTGCTCGGGAGAAATTGCATAACAAACTGTGTGATGCATTTTCTCCTTTAACCCTTTCTGAGTGTGTTCATTTTAGAGCTAAATGAATGTATTATTGAAAAAAAAATAAAATGTCTAAATTTCACCTCCATATTGTTTTAATCCTCGTGCTGTTTTTAATTATATGAGGGGTGCAGTTTTGAAAATTTGGAGATTCATGAGGGTTTCTAATATATAGGGATTTATAATCCTCTTCAGAACTGAAGTGGTTCCTAAAAAATTAGTTTGAGAAATTTTCATGTTAATCTGGAAAATCACTGTTACACTTGTAAGCTTTATAATGTCCAAAATAAATTAAATGACAATTAAAAGATGATGCCAATATATAGCAGAGATATGGTAGATAATATTTATTAACTTATTTGGGTGGTATGCCTATCTGTTTGAAAAGCAGAGCTTTTCACATTTTGAAAATTGCGATTTTTTTTTTCCAAATTTCCATCAAATTTCCTATTTTTTTTTATAAATAAATACAAAAATATTGATCAATGTTTACCACTAACATGAAGTACAATGTCTCACGAAAAAACATTCTCAAAATTACTTGTGCAAGTTAAAGCATCTTACAGTTATTGCCTTATAAAGTGACATATGTCAGTTTTGAAAAATGAGGCCTGGTCCTTAACGCACTTTTGGGCTCAGACCTGAAGGGGTTAATGACAGATAACGCAGTGATCAAGCCCCCTAGTGGTAAAGTGCCCTAGGGGGGACTTGAAAAAAAGTAAAAATAAAATTAATAAAATATTTTTTAAAAAATTAAGAAAAAAAAACAAAATAAACCCCATTTTCCCTATTAAAATGTTTTGCATGTATTAAAAATATGAATAAAAAAAAACTTACACGTATTTGGTATTACCATATCTGCAACAAACTGACATAAAATATTATTACACCATTTCACCTGCACAATGAATGGAATAAAAATAAAAAATAATTCCAAAATCGCAATTTTTGTTTATCCTGCCATCCAAAAAACAAAATTCAAAGTGTTCAATAAGTTGCTTGAATCCTCAAATGATATCAATGAAAACTTTACATTATCCTGCAAAAAAAAAAGAAAAAAAAGCCACACACAGCTCAGTTGATGGAAAAATAAAAAAGTTACAGATTTTAGAATATGGCAATTCAAAAACAAATGCTTTTCTTAAAATAATAAAGTTATAGTAGTAAGACATTAAAAAACCTATACATATTTGGTATCACCATAATCACCATTATTTTTACTATAGAATGAACAGCGCAAAATTCATAGTGCAAAAGTCAATGGCAAAATTGCTGTTATTTCCCATTCTCTCCCAGAAAGAGATAGAAATGTTAATTATTAAATGATTTGTGTCATATAAAATGACGCTGTTAAAAATTCAACTAATCCCGCAAAAACAAGCCCATTTATGACTATGTCAACATAAAAATGAATAAGTTCCAGTTTTAGTATTAAATATATATATATATATATATGAGAGAGAGAGAGAGAGAGAGAGAGTATTAGAGTATAGGTAGCTTTATATTCTGTGCCTTATATTTAGCTTTTTAGCACAATATGGGTTATTTCTGCCCCTGTGTGCTGGTAGGACAGAGGGAATAACATAATTAATTAAATAAAGCCCACCCTTTAAGAGGCCAAAGGAGACCTCCCCCACTGTGTCAATTATAAAGAGTATATAAAAAGAGGGGGGGGGAGCTTGTGCTGCTGTTATGACTAATAATTCCCTTACTTCCTACCAGCAGCAAAATATGGGGATGTAGCAAGCAGACCCCTAGGGAGGGTCCTATCGCATGACTGAGCTCGCCTGATTTCTTCACTTTTCCATTGAGCTCAACACAGAACGCCCAAAGGCAGTGGCCTCTGAGCTACGTACATCCAATCTATAGTGTTTAACAAAGATTAACTGAGAGCCCCAAGAAGCAGCATCACAGATCTGTTCTAGGGGAACAGAACGATTTTCTGCCCAGAAGGAAGAAATGGCTCTGGTTGAATGAGCCTTAACAAACTCAGGAGGAGTTAACCCGTGAGAAGAAAAATAAATATTTATGGCTTCTTTTATCCATCTGGATAAGGAAGCTTTAGGCTGTTTTCACATGGAGTTTTTTGGCAGCGGATTTTGACGCGGAATACGCCTTTCATGGAGTCTTCAACATACTTCTTGACCCATACAATAACATCCATGGTTCTTTGGGAGGGGGTCCGAGGCATTGGCAACAACGGTTGTAATCATAACCATCAGGAAGAGGGATGTCACAATCTCGACAAGACAGGTGTTTCCGCTTGGAGGAATGCTTTCCTCGGGATGAAACACTACCGCCAGAAGCAAATGAAGACATCTCTAAGGAAAAAATAATAGAAGATATACTACTATGTGTATAAAAATTGGAATATACCCAAAGGGTAATACTACCTTGAAGAAGGTAGCAAGAATCTAGGAATATAATATATAAAAATATATATTTATATATAGAGTTATCAGCGGCAGCAAAGATAATGCAAAAATATGCAGATATATGTAAGGATATGCAGAGGACTGCAGAGACTTCCCCCTAAAAAGGAAAAAAAGTCAATGCCTGTTTAAATAGAACCAAGTAGATAAGATATGCACTCTTCTTATAACATCAGACATGGGTGCTCGAAAATACTTGATCATCCAATTTGAAAATATTACTTCAACACTCCAATTTCTTGAATAATTCGTATATATATATCGAATATATATATTTATTTAGACATATGTAAAAAAAATATCCACACAGCAGGATTTTCTGTTGTGTATAATGTATCTGTATAAGCTGCTGTGACACAGTGGCTTGTACAAATACATTATACACAACAGAAAATCCCGCAGACGAAGGTCCATGGTTGGACCGAAACGTTCGGGTTCTATTACTAATCTACTAACCTACATTTCTGCTGCTGTGTGGATGATTTTTTTTTTTACATAAGTCTAAATAAAGATGTATATACAAATTATTCAAGAAATTGGAGTACTGAAGTAATATTTTCAAACTGCCTGTTTAAATAGGTAGGTACCACCCCCCTCACACAACTACTTCCGCCAGAAGTAAACAAAATTACCTTATAAGAGCTTAATAATAAACAAAATAGAGTCTATAAATATTTATAGACTGTATACATTAATAACTGGGCGCCACTAATAAGTGTATTGGATCAAAAATATAAAACAGGAAGTGACATCACAAGGAGGTGCGCCAGCAAAGGAACCTGGCCGAAAACTGAAACTCAGACCGGAGTTCTAGGAGATCAGAAGTGACGAAAAACTCATCACTTCCGGAAAGCGTACACAGAGCCGCGCAAGGATGGTGTGGATAGACCGAGGAGGAGACCACAACAAGCACTGAAAAAGAGGTGCAGAAAACAGAGGTTATGGGATATAAAAAAAAAAACTTAAAAACAAGACTATTAAATACATTTCTTCAGTTCTTCCAGAGCGGCTGGCAATAAAAGAGGCCAAAAACACCCCGGAAGACACAGGAAAAAAGAGGACAACATAGGGTGAGTATATAGGAAAAAATGGGAGGACAAAGAAGACCTCCTTGCACCTGTCCCACCACATAGAACAGAAAAAAATACAGTGGGGGTAATTTCCTATGGCCTCTTATAGGGTGGGCTTTATTTATTTATTTAATTAATTAATTAATTAATTATGTAAATTACCAGCACACAGGGGCAGAAATACCCCATATTGTGCTGCTGATAGGATGTAAGGGAAATACAGTATTGCAAGCTGTTTTATGTCAGTCAACTTTCCTCAGTCAGCATCAACAGAATTGTTCTCAGCAATGTTGCTTGGCAAAGAGTAGCTGACAGGCCATCCTTATAATGCAGGTACTTTAGTCTACAAAACTGAAACATTATGGAGAGATTCACCCTGGTTGGGAATGCTGAACATTTTGTTGTTGATGGGTACTACCTGTGATGCTGGAAATAATAATAGAGAAGCTGGAAATTATTATTTAATACTGGAGGATCTAGGCTTTGTGAATTTTTTGTGACTGAAGCCCCACGTCGTGAAAACGCAGCGTTTTACAGTACCTGCAAAGTGGATGGGATTCTGGCTAATCCCATCCTCACATTGCAGAAAAAAAATTGCAGAGGAAAAACTGCGTTTTCCAAAACAGCCGTGTTTTTGAAAATTGCAGCATGTCAATTACCTGCGGAAACACTGGCATTTTCTATATAGGTATAATAGGGGCAGAAAGTCCTAGAAAAACTCTGCGGACTTTCCATGAAAAACGATGCAGAAAAAAACGCGATGCATTTCCCCTGCAGTTTTTTCCGCAGCGTTTTTTTTTCTGCTGCATCTCGCTACGTGGGGCCTTAGCCTTATACTGAAAAGATACTGACATATTACAATTGAAGACTTTCCTCTTAACTAGTCACTCCATTTGTCATGTGTCCATGTAGAATTAGGACTATTGTCTTAAAATGCTGCATTAGCAGGATTTTTGGAATATCAGGTAGAAGTTAACATGGCTTTACTATATTTAACATTTTACACAATAAATCATCTTTTATTACATGTCCATCAAAGTTTATTCCCAACATTAAAGAGTTAACTGTGAGCAAAGGTTAAAAACTGACACCTTCTGTGTCTAACAACCTCAGTGTGTTACTCATCATAGACCTGCATAGTTTGTTTTCCAGAGTATTACCTGGGCTCAGTGATTCTCTCTTAGCCCCAGGGTTGCTGCCACTCCCTATGATAAAATGAAAAGTATTTAGTCACTTTCCTAGCATGTAAATCTACCTACAATTCACTTGATGTGATACCAATGCTATGAAAGCTGACTGTGGAAGTTTCTGTCTTTGTTATGCGTTCCATTCTCTTACATATAATAGATGGGTAGGAGAGGAAATACCAAAGTAATATTACAACCCAACATCTGAAAAAGTTGGGATGCTGTGCAAAATGTATAAAATGTGTCTAACAATTGTGGAACAATATCAGAAAAATACTCAACATAAAATTATAGTATAGACTTTGAATATACCGCCACCTGCAGTACATAATATCATGAAAAGACTCAGAGAATCTCTAGAAATCCATGTAGATAAGGGTCAAGGCCAATGGTCAATATCGGATGCTCGTAACTATGGGCCCTGAGAAGACACTTCATTAAAAACAGGCATGAATCAGCAAAAGAAATCACTGCATGGAATATTGTCTGCGAACATAGTTCACCCTGTAATCCACAAATGCAAGATATAGCTGTATCATGGAAAGAAGAAGTCATATATCAACGCAAACCATAAATGAAGCAGTCTTCTCTGTGCCAAGGCTTATGGTATTTAAAGTAGATTGAAGAAAATGGAAAACTTTTCTGTAGTGAGATGAATCAAAATGTTAAAATTCTTTATGTAACCCACAGGCACAGTGTCTCAAGAGGAGAGGGACCATCCAGCTTGTTATCAGTTCAAAAGCCTGCATCTCTGGTGGTATGGGGTTTGCATTAGTGCCTATGGCATGTGCAGCTTACAAAGGTGCTATTTAATACTAAGCAGTATATAGAGGTTTTAGAACATATGCTCCCATCTAGACAACATCTCTTTCAGGGAAAACCTTGCATATTTCATCAAGACAATGTTAAACCACATACTGCATTCTTCACAACAGCATGTCTTTGCAGAAGAAGAGTCTGAACCTGCCTGCAGTCCTGACCTTTCACCAGTAGAAACCATTTGGCACCAGGGGAGCAACTAAAGGCTCACGGGCCCTGGTGAGGATTGCTGGGCCCCAGCAGAACTTATTCTCACAACTGTCAGCTGTGTTCCATCGGTACATAATTGCATTTCCCTTTCCTTCTGTATCTGCGCCCAGATTTGGTAATAACATGTCTGTGCACGTAAGCATTCCATCATTTTCATCCTCTGTTGGTGCCCCCCAGATAATTATCATGCCCCCACCACAGCATCCTTCCTATATGCTGCTGACCAATTGCTGTTTTTACAATTAAATTTCACCTTTCTGACACTGGAAGAGTGTGTATCTTAAATCTTATCACTCCATCTCACCAGAGGCCAAGGGTCATAGATTTTCAATGTCAGCCATCTAAGTAAATGAAAAAGGAGATGAACATTTATTCAGCCTTATTGTGTTGAGGGTGACCTGAGAGCCCCTTGGCAGCTGCAGCCATTGCGATCTCCATAGTTACCCTGATGTGTGGTGCATTATGGAATGAAAAATCCGGCAAAGAAGACCCAAGAATGTTGAGCAGTCTGAATCCATCAGACAAGAATGGGAAAACATTCCTCTCCCAAAACTCTAGAAATTGGTCAAATCAAATCTCAGATGTTTACAGTAGGTCAAAAGGGTAATGTCTCTCATTAGGGAGAGACTGGCACAGGAACTTTTTAGACTATGCATGCCCTGCTAAGAATTCTGGGTAAGGAATGAGATCCTTATCTGTATTCCTTACCCAGACATTTACGGTAAAAAGAAGGGATGCTACACAATGGTAGACATGACCTTGTCAAAACTTTTTTGAGATGTGTTGCTGCTATTAATTTCTAAATGAGTTAATGTTTTCAAATAAAATGTAAAAATGTCTAAGTTTCAATGTCTGATATGTGTTCTATGCAGGGGCGTAACTAGTAAAGACTGGGTCCTATAGCAAACTTTTGACTTGGGGGCCCGCTCCACAGCATAGCGCCCCCTTTCCTGGCCTCCACACAGTATAATGCCCCATTTACGCATAGTATAATGTCCCAAAGTGGCCTCCAGACAGCATAATATCCCATAGCAGCCCCTCCTCACAGTATAATGTCCCATAGTGACCCTCCTCACAGTATAATGTCCCATAGCGGCCCCTCCTCACGGTATAATGTCCCATATTGGCCCCTGTACACAGTATAATGTCCCATAGCGGCCCCTCCACATAGTATAATGTCATATAGCGGACCCTCCACACAGTATAATGTCATATAGCGGACCCTCCACACAGTATAATGTCCCATAATGGAACCTACACACAGTATAATGTCCCATAGCGGCCCCTCCTCACAGTATAATGTCCCATATTGGCCCCTGTACACAGTATAATGTCCCATAGTGGCCACTCCACACAGTATTATGTCCCATTGTGGCCCCAACAATGTTCATTGCAAATATTGCAAAAATTTTGGGTTCAGTGGAACCTGAAATTTTTGAGGTACCCCACCAATGAAATATTATTATACTATGGGGTCTTTTCAGACCACGGGGTATAATGATAGGAGGCCCATGGGGAGGTGATAAACATAAAAACCAGTGTTACTCACCTCTGCTGGTCTCTGCCACGACTCCCTGTTGTTTTCGGTCCTCTTCAATGATGCCATAGACATGGCTTATGCCAGCTTCATTATGCGTCACAACACCGGCCTGACCCACGTGACGTCTGTGACGTCACTACAAAGGCTGAAGACAGCATGGAGTCATGCCGTAGAGGTGAGTAACACTGGTTTTTATGTTTCCTCATCTCCCCTGGGCCTCTGATCATTATACTCTGAAGAGACCACTGAGTATACTATCAGTATTTGTTGAGGTTCGCCCCAACAAATACTCTTGCCGCGGGTCCATGGCCTTACTTACCGATACCCACTCGTGCTCATGGCCGCTTCTCCTTCTTCCCTCCAGGGGGCCCTAGCAACGTGATATGAGCGGTACTATGGCGGGTACTTACGCCACTGGTTCTGTGTTCTATTTTCAAATCATTGCATTGCATTGCGTGCATTACATTGCATTCTTCTTTTCTTCACATTTTACACAGCGTCCCAACTTTTATGAAATTGGGGTTGTAAATGTATCAGTATATTAGATCTATCTGTCTTTATTATTCATTGTCATTTTTGTCCATACTTTACTTCTTTAATAGCTGATCCTTCCAAGGGAAGTTGTCATTGTCTATACATTTAAGGCCTCATTCACACGTCTGCTTCTACAGCACTCCACCTGCTTACATCTTACCTGCTTACACCTGCTTGTATTTGCAGGTGGTGTATTGTCCATGGTTGATCCACAAAAAATTTGGACGTCACACGTATGTGATATGTGGATGTGAGAATAAGGCCAAAATGTAGCATTAAATGATTGGATGCCCATGTAACAGATGGACAGGCCAGGTTAATACCCAAAATCTATTATAGTCCTTATATGTGTTGATATTTTTTTAGAGTTCAGAAATGTCGTTTGGTTTATCTGCAATCTTGTACTTTCTGATAACATCTACATAGACATTGTATGTTTGTGCTAATAAGTTAACATATAAAACCCATAAAAGATTTATCCTCTAACTGCCCACAGTCACATGCAGATGTTAGTTGAGATAGTAACCTGATCTGTTTTACAGCAGCGTTCAGAATATTATACTATACAGTATAATTTTGCAGAAGGGCTCTTTTCTTTCGACAACATGGCAAGAGGAGCGTTGATATAAGGTAGCCCATAGTTCTACATATGCCACATCAAAAAACAGCAGCTCTGTATTTAGTTAGTGTGTAGGAATAATTTATGCAATATACTTAATGAACAGTGGTGCATTTGTGGTAGACAGATATGTCTCACTTTACAAAAGTATAAATTGGCCATACACATTAGAAAATATTTTCTGAACCTAATGATTTTGACAGGACCAGATGACTATTTAATGTCTATGTGGCTTTCAGACTCTCTTCCGTGACAGTACAGCAAGCACGTTGGGCAAAGGAGATAAGACGTGTCTGGCAGCAGCCTATTCTCCATGCATACTTGACCATAACGCTGGGTAGCTTAACATTGTAGACACACTTCAAGATAGGTAAATAGTACAGTCATGGGAATTCTCCGCTCATATATTTGTTACTTTTCCTACATTTCCATATCTAAGTTACAGTGTATCCTTTCCTGTATACAATTTGGTGTTTACTCTTTTAGTTTGCATTTTGGGCATCTACCCAGTGCAAATTTGCAAACATTTGCAGTAAATAACTAGTCCTTTCCCTCTTAGCATCATACTTGCTATTATTTGTTAAGCAAAGTTAAGCTCCAAAGGCAAGTAGTAATAAGATAATTTGGTTTTTCAGAGATGCATTTTAATGGGATTGTGCTATAAAGATATTTTTGAATATGGAACTCAAACATATGGCCATATTATAGCCTGTATGCCTACATGAAACCAACAAACTCCAGTTTCAGATGACATTAAATTCGCATATCAAATTCATTGTTATAGTTTCTTGTAGTAGAGCCTACAATAAAGACTTTTATATGCCAGTTTATTGTCATCTGGAACTGGAATGTTTGGAGCGTAGCCCAATAGGTTCTTCATTTCCACATTGGTGTAATCTCTGCACATACTGTATTGCTGTCTAGGGAATAGGACCCTGTATAGACCACTGTGCAATACATTTTTAAAACTATTGTATGTGTTGAGCACTCACAGGTGAAAACATAGGCAAATGTCCACTGTTATCAGCCATTTACCTCCATAATATACATACACTGAATGGCACTTTATTAGAGACACCCATCTAGCAGCACGGTGGCCTTTTCTTGGCCTACAGAACCGTAGCAGTCTGTTACACAGGCATCAAGAAAACATTCCCAAAACCATTACTCCATGTGCACCAGCCTCAACTGTTGATACCTGACAAAAAGGATTCATGAATTAATGCTGCAAGTTCCAAATTCTGACCCTGACAATGTTTTTCTGCTGCTCTGTTATTCAATTTTTGGCCCCTTCTGCCTACTGGAGACTTTGTTTATATTAGGCATTATTCACATGACCGTGAAAAACCCATGAAAGTCTATGGGTGTATTCACATTTGTCGGGTTTTTTTTAAATACATATTAAAAACGATGTTTCTTTGATAACATTTGGGTTTACCTCTGTATGTTTTGCATCATGGATGTCCATATAGTATCTGTTTTTTTATATTATTGCTAACATTGTGCACCACGCAAATTATTCGGTGTTACTGGTATTTTGATTGATTTTACAAGTCTAACCCCCCTTCCCCCTTGTTTATATGTCACTACCATGTTTTGTTATTATTGTGTCCGTGCATATCTTTTTTATTGGATACTAATAAAATATTTATATGTTTTATATTAGTGTAGATATTGTTTTTTTGATGTTTGCTTCAGCGTATTATCCCACTTATTTTTGTTACATTTGCCTCCTTTGTATGTTGACAATAGCCAAAAATGTCAAATCTATAAAATGTAAGCACCCTTTAATAGCATTTTACAAGGCTTCGCTTCTGCTTTGTATTTTAATGACATTACACAGTTGAAGCCACTTTGAAGCTACAGTACTTGTGTACTTTAACAATACACTCTCTAAAACACACAAATTGCAAATCCAACACAAGACATCTGGCTTCTTGGCCTAAGTGTTGGTTGTCATCCAGTTTAACCTCTTCTGCTGCAGTGATACACTGCTTGTATCACGCTGGTGTAAAAAAGGTTATTATAGATTAAACAAATGCTACACCCAGCACAAACAAGTAAAGGTATATGTCTTCCTTAGGGGCACATTTGAACACCCCCTATGAAAACCTTGTATAGCTAGAGGCACTTTGTACTCTATTAATCTCTTACATTCCTATAATAATTTGTTTTAGGGTGATTGTATGGCTTTTATCAGGGCTAGAAAGGAGTCTACCCTCCACTTGGATGAACTTTATTGCTCACAGGTGTTTGCTGATATTATATATAACCTATCATTTTGATTGTCCTGCTAACCTTAGGTTGGTGACATACAGTGTACCAAACACTATGACAGTGACAGTATGTACTAAATTAAGTTATAAGAGGAGTGACACACAATGGGGCAAATTTATTAAAACTGGCGTATGCCGGACTCCAGATCACCCAACTGGTTTGCTTATCATCAGAGAGTGATATACATCTCTCTTTTTTTAATAGCGCCATCACTTCAGCTACTTTGTTATACAGTTTACGTTACTTTTTCTTTTTAGAATTTGTTCTACTAAAATGGCCCATAGGAGTTACATTGTGGAGGAAGCATATAGTTTGCTTTGTTGCAGCAGCTCTGGCAGTGCCACTGAAACTACTTCCGAATTTGTTCCGTCATTAATCAACAACTCAGATTCTGTGTCTACCACTGGTCCCCATAGCCCTATGCTAGCAGAAATACATGTAGAATCAATTGTAGGCCCTAGCATCACAGTCCCATGCCTAGTATTCCAATTTGGAATCTCTCAATTTCTTTTTTACACGAAAACCTCCACTTTTTAGCAACACCAGGTATAAACATGGATGCTATACATGTTACCCAGTGATCAAGTCCTGGAATTAATTGTTCAGCAAACTATCTTCTATATGAGGCAATTTTTGATAGGGAAGCCTACATCCGTGTATTCAAGAACATGGATCCCACAAGGGTGCCAGAAATTGAAAAAAAATTTGTGACTATTCCCAAGTTCCCCCCATTAAGACCCATGATCTCCTTCCTAAAAGAATCCTTCTTAAATTTGTATGCCCCAGAAAAAATGTAGCAGTGGATGAGTCCTTTATGAATTTCAATGGTTGACTGTTGTTCTATTTATCCCCTCATAACAAGGCAGATATGGCGTTAAACTTTATAAGGTGTTTAAGAATACAGCAGGTTACACCTGTAATTTTTTTCATTTATGGGGAAAGGGACTGTCAACTTAATCCTACACGGTGCACAGAGAATATTGGCACTGGTGGGAAAATTGTTTGGGAGTCTGTAAAGACAATTATTATATTGGAGTCCCTCTCTATAAATCCCTAAATACAGGGACTAGCAGGACAGTACATAGCATAGGAGTTCTACCACAGTTGATGTCCATATATGTGGTGAAAGGAGCATATTTCTGTTTGGCGGGTCACCAACTTCTTGTCATCAAGTGGAATAACAGAATGGAGGTGTACATGCTAACAACAATGCACACAGACACCACCGTGGTAGAGAAAGGGGAGAGAGCCTCCTGTTTGATTCCACTGTACCTGAAGAAACTTTTTCGTTAGGAGGTACGTAAAGCAACACTTAATTGGTATCCTGCACTCCTTAGAGAATGGGAGGTGCATATGAAGAACCCATGGGGGTTATTAGGACATATGAAATGAGGTTCAATGCACTCTTCTTGCTTTTGAAATTAAAGTTATATTTATTGATGCATCAGAAACAAGCTAGGCAGGGAGTTCAGGTAAGAAATGCAAGGGCTTGTGATACACTAGAAGTATATCCAGTAAAAGCAAGCCATCAAGGTACATAGGCTGACAGAATGGCATTTTATACACTCCATTCCTGCCGCTGGTGCCAAAACCTACTCCCAAATATGGTGCCAGGTTAGCATCAAGCATGTAAAGAGGATAGATACCCCATTTACCCTTCACAACCCAGCCTTTGTACATATCCCATTTTTAGACCTATCACACATGTCTTAATTTTTAATCTTATTTAGGGAACGAGTTGCTCGTGCTGCATTCCTTCCCTTTCCAAGTGGTGGAGAGTCCCAAGCCGTCATTTCTTTGCCAAAAAGGCACTACCATCCCTGCACAAATATGTAGAACAGAAGGTGGGCCGGTCCTTGAGCCTGTCGGTGTCTGCCAAAGTGCACGGCAGCGCCAACGTGTGGAGCTGTAACTCCGGTCAAAGACAATCTATGTCCTTTATGGCCCACTAGGTGAATGAGGTTCCTGCCCAGACACATCAGCAACTTGGCCAGGTGATGCCACTTCTGCCTCCATGTTCTCATGCCGTTGGTCCTGCAACAATGTCCGCCTCATCCCCCACTGTGTCCTCAGCCTCCTCTGCAGGGACAATTCACAGTGCTCTTCCAGCATACCACATGTGCAGGGCACGGTGGTGTCACGCTGTTCTACACCTCGTTTGCCTGGGCAAATGGAGTCACACAGGGAAGGAACTGCTCCGTGTCCTTCATCAAGAAATCGAATCCTAGCTTTCTCCGCGACAATTCAACATCGGAACCATGTTGACTGACAACGGGAAGAACATCGGCGCTGCATCAAGGAAGGCTGAGCCATGTGCCCTGCATGGCGCACGTGTTCAATCTGGTTGTTAAGTGTTCCACCCATCTGCAAGACATCCTAAAAATGTCAAGGAAACTTTGCATGCACTTCAGCCACTCGTACACCGCCGAGCACACCCTCCTTGAGCTGCAGTGGCAGAACGGCTTCCCACAACATAGGCTGATATGCGATGTTTCCACCTGTTGGAGTTCAACCCTCCATATGTTGGATCGACTACATGAACAGAGAAAAGCCATAAACGATTTCTTTATGATCCAAGTGGACAGAGGTACTCCTCTGTGTACAGTTGTGCTAAAAAAGTTTACATACCCCGGCAGATTTTTTGTTTTTTTTTGGCCTCTTTTCAGAGAATATGAATGATAACACAAAAAGTTTTCTCCACTCATGGTTAGTGGTTGATTGAAGCCATTTATTGTCAGACTTCTGTGTTTTCTCTTTTTAAATCATAATGACAACCAAAAGCATCAAAATGACCCTGTTCAAAAGTTCACATACCCTAGTTCTTAATACTGTGTATTTCCGCATCTAACATCAATGACAGCTTGAAGTCTTTTGTGGTAGTTGTGGATGAGATTCTTTATGTTCTCAGATGGTAAAACTGCCCATTCTTCTTGGCAAAAAGTCTCCAGTTCCTATAAATTCCTTGGCTGTCTTGCATGTACTGCGCGCTTGAGATCTCCCCAGAGTGGCTCAATGATATTGAGGTCAGGAGACTGAGATGGCCACTCCAGAACCTTCACTTTCTTCTGTTGTAGCCAATGACAGGTCGACTTGGCTTTGTGTTTTGGAACATCCCATGCGCAGCTTCTTGGCTGATGAGTGCAAATTTGCCTCCAGTATTTGCTGATAATGTGCTGCATTCATCTTTCCTTTAACTTTGACCAAGTTTCCTGTGCCTTTTGCACAACTGTAACTTTAACGTTAGCCATTGGCAGTTCATGTGTGACACCTGCCATTTGCTCGTTCCCTTTGAGGAGGCCACTTTGTTAGTCAGTCACCAGGACTACGGGATGAACAATGTCATTCCACTGATTCACATCCTGGAAAAGATGCTTTTCAATCTGGCTGGTCAGGGGACTGGAGATGTGCCATCTACATCTCATGGCCACATGAGTCCTGTGGGGGCTGAACTGGAGGAACAGGAGGAGGAGGATGAGGAGGACAACGGAGCATAAACAATGTGTAGCCAAATGGGTGGAGAGGAGGAGCAGGAGCAACCAGAACAGCCAGAGGGAGATGAGGATGATGAGGCAGATGATCCAGACACACCATGGCAGTATGCAGAGGAGATGGATGCAGGGGGTCCCTCGGAGTCACTTGGCAAATGGCCCAAAGCATGCTGACTTCCTTGCGCAGTGACAGCCACATTGTCACCATTCGGCAGAGGGATGACTACTGGTTCTCCACCATGTTAGACCCTCTGAACTATAGAGAAATCCTATGTAGTAAGTTGACTGCTGCCTATCTGCGCCATCGTCCATCCTCTCACTGTTCCGACCGAGCCCTGAGAGCTCACCTTGCACTGCCATGGCAGCAGTGGGTGGGGTTGCAGGAGCAGTATCGGCTCCATCAGCAGCAGCCTGAGCCTAGAGTCGCTGATGAGCAGCTTCCTTCACCCGCATAGTGAAGAAACTGCTCATCAGCAGCTAGACACAGACACCATAATTTGCAAATAAATTCTTAAAAAAATCAGACAATGTGATTTTCTAGATATGTTTTCTCATTTTGTCTCTCATAGTTGAGGTCTACCTATGATGTCAATTACAGGCCTCTCACATCTTTTTAAGTGGGAGAACTTGCACAATTGGTGGCTGACTAAATACTTTTTTTTCCCCACTGTACGTGCAGATAGTAGTGTATGATAATTCACTGTTTTTTGCTGTACTGCACTGAAAAAGGCTTGTTGTATTCCACCTTGAAGACACAGGTATGAGTAATGAGCAGCAGTATAACGGCAGTCAGTGCTACAATGTGAATTATGCTGCAAATTCTTGCTGTAAATGACCCTGCAACCACCCCAAATTCTTCTCTCAATTCCTCCCTATCCTTTCCTTATAGTTCTAAGGCTCAGACTCTTTCCCTGAACTTCTATCTGTTTTCTAAGTCTTTCCCTAGCTCCTGCCGACGTCTGTCCCTACAGTAAGAGTGATGTGGAATGACTGTACATAAAATGGCCGAGGGTTTTTATAGGGCTGTGACATCACAGGTCCGGCTGGCTGCTGATTAGCTGCACGCTTGGCATTGTGGGTGATCCCGCGCTCCTAGAGTCCCTTGCCCCTTGTCCTAACATGTGCATCGCCCATTTTATAAAAAAATGTGATTCGATGCATTGAAGCGTGAGGAAATCTGGAATCGTGGCAAATTGAAGGTTTCCTGAAATTCGGATCAAATTGCACTTCTGCAGCTTCTATTCGCTCATCTCTAGTAATAATACCACACAGCTGGTCCCTGCAAGTCGTAATTAGCCTTGCACTGATGCCATTTGGCCCTGAGGCTTTCCCAGCTTTTATCTTTTTCGGCTCCTTTCTCACCAGGGCATATGTGACACTCACATTGTAGCCAGATGATGACTGATTGCTGGATTTACTGGTCTGGTGAGAAATAGCAGCAGGAGGTAAGGTCAGTGTGGGAGAGGGGATTGAATGACATGCTGCGGTAGGAGGAGCTGGTGTGTGATCAAATGTATTGAAGAATTAGCATTCTATTGATGCCAATTAGCATCTCCTTTGACCTCTGAGACAGGCTGTCTATGACCAGAAATTGACTTAAGACCTTTCCAGACTGCCCTAATGTCTTTTCTTTTGATTTGCTGTTCCATTTTTCCCTTATAATTGGCCTTTTCCTGATTTGACGCCTCAGCTCTTTTTGTACATCCCTCAGCCCCTCCTTGTCTCCTGCCCTGAATGACTTCTTTTTCTCCTTGAGTAGTGCTTTTATATCAGAATTAATCCATGGTTTGTTGTTAGAGAAGCACCTTACCACTTTGTGGGTACCGTGGTGTGCATACAAAAATTAATGTAGTCCATTATGCAGTGTGTGAGTCCTTCTATGTCTTCCCCATAGGTATCCTGCATCACTTTCCATGCGGTTGTGTCAAAACAATCCCTCAGAGCCTCATAACTCTCCTCGGACCATATCCTCACTGTGCAGGTGACAGCTGGTTCTCTACATACAAATGGCTTGTACACAGGTCGAAGATGCACTAGATTGTGATCTGATCTTCCCAGGGACAGTAGGGCTGATGAGTTATATACCTCCCTCACATTGGCAAAGAACAAGTCCAATGTTTTGTTGTCTCTTGTGTGGCAGGTTATATACTGTGTGAAGCTGGGCAGTGTGGATGATGGAGAGACATGGTTGAAATCTCCAGACACAAAAGGGAGGGCCTGGGGGTGTAGCGACTGCAACTGGCTCAACGTGGCTTGTAGGACCTCACAGGCAGCCTCAGCTTTCGCAGAGGTGGGGACATATGCAGCTATCACGATGACATGTGATAGTTCCCTCGGTAAATAGAAAGGTCTCATGCTCACAGCTAATAGTTCAATGTCCTTACAGCAAGTTTGCTCCTTAATCACAATGTGCCTAGGGTTACACCATCTATCATTCACAAATATCGACAGCCCTCCTTTCCTCTTACTGCTCTCCCTTGTCCTGTCCGCCCAAAGGAGTTTAAAGCCATCCAAGGAGACAAAAGTGTCTGCAGTAACTTCAGTGAGCCAAGTCTCTGTAAATAGCATCAAGCTGCACTACCAAAACTTCTGATGATACTTGGTCAGCGCCGCCAGTTCGTCCATCTTATTCGCAAGAGATCTCACATTGCCCATAATGATGGAGGGGAGAGCAGGTCTAAAACATTCCCGCCTAGTCCTCCGAAGAGCACCAGCTCTACACCCTCTTCTCTTCTTCTTCCTTAGTTCCTGGGGGATGTCTGGTCTAGTAGCATGCAGTCCTGCTGTGTCCCTAAGCTGCAGCAGTTCATCCCTGGAGTAGACAATAGAATCCTGGCTGAATACAGGATCTCCAGACACAATAGTTCCCAGTGAAAGCACAACAGAAAGTACAGTATTACAAAAGTCCAAGTCCTCATATGGTTCTTCATAGTGAAATGCCCCTTAAGTAGAGTGATAAGACAAAAAAAAAGAAAGGAAAAGAAGAGAAAGCTCAAGTTGAGCAGGAGCTGCTGCAAAAAGGCTGCCACTTCTGCAGCGCCATCTTGAAAAAATAAATAAATAAATGTCCCATAGCAGCCCCTCTGTACAGTATAATGTCCCATAGTGGAATATTCACACAGTATAATGTCCCACTGTGGCCCCATCACACAGTATTGTGGCCCCTAAGGTGTCTGTTACAGATACTGCAAAAATGTTGGATTCGACAGAACCTGAAATTTTTGGGGTACACCACCCACAAACTATTATTATACTCTGGGTTCTTTTCAGACCTCAGAGTATAATGACCGGAGGCCCATGGGTGGTGACAAACATAAAAACCAGTGCTACTCACCTGTCCTGGGCTCCGGCGCAACTACTCTTCAATGAAGTCACAGACGTGGGTTTTGCCGGCATCATTATGCGTTGTGCCGTCAGCCTGACCCGAAGACAACAGGGAGTACTGCTGGAGCCCAGGATAAGTAAGTAACAGTGTCTTTTTTTATGTTCGCTCACCTCTCCTGGTCCTCTGATCATTATACTCGGAAGTCTGAAGTGACTCCCGAGTATAATAATAGCAGTGTTAATTTTCCGCATCCTTACTAACCATTTCCCTTTCTGTCCTCTAGATGGGGCCGTGTGTCGCATATCATGTCATGATACACGGGGTCCTCTGGAGGGCAGAAGGGGAAGCAGAGACATCCGTAAGCTGGAACAAGGATCAATAAGTAAATAGCGTAGATAACAGCCTATTTAAATAAAAAAAGCAGGGTTGCGGGGCCTGTAGCAGGCGCTATGTCTGCTATGGCAGTAGTTATGACACTGGTTAAAGTCCACTGTCTGACTTACATAAATTTGCCTGTCTATAATTGTTCTGGTTTGGGTGTATTAACGCCATTCAAAATGAGCATCATCCCTAGGCTCTTGTATATATTTCAAACTTTATCTATCCGTCTGTCCTGTCTCTTGTTTACACATTTAGCCTTGGTTTTTGAAAAGTTTCTGTGGTGAACAGGCCATAGCAGACTTAAATTTAGGACCCTGACACGTTGTATGATGTACCGTGGTTCGGGACTCCCAAATCCAACACTGTACCCTACCACATCAGTGCTACTCAGCAATATCTTGTATACTCCCTCCTTTCTTCCCATGTCCTGTCCATGTAGGCACCATAGGGAGGAGGGCAAAACTGGCAAAAACATCTGAACCTGGACCTGTAGGCCCTTTATTTGCTAATCTGATGTTCCCAACAGGAGTCTCTGTGAATGCATCAAATTTTAAACTGTGTCCCTCTACCTTCCTTGACCTCCCTGCAGTCTTCTTCTTTGGTGACTTTGCTGTCTTGGTTGAAGTATTGTCAATTCTATTCACACATGTACTTCTCCACTTTTGCCCCCGCCATTATAGCAAGTCCTACAGAATTGGAGAGTGTTTTCCTGCATCTGGAGGCCCTATCCCCTGAGCCTTCTCATTACTCTATAGCCTTCTTTTGCGAGAAGTAACCCCTGGCACGCCCCCATATGTTCGGTAGGGAGGGAAATACCTGGTGCACTATCCAGTACAGATTGGGATAAGTTCTTCATTCTGTCTCACAAGATGCCGCTAACCTGCAATGTGCAGGAAAAGAACTTCACTATTACTTGTGTGGTGGGGCTGTCCTGAGCTCAGGCCTTTTTTGGATCGAGTGTTTGATATATATTCCCAAGTTAGCAATAATACAGTGCCGATGTCTCCTCAGATGGCCTTGCTTTCAGCTATAATGAAAGGTATCCTGGGATACTTCCTCATTGCTGCTATTTCAGTTATTCCCAGAAATTGGCAGCCCACCATGCCTCCATCTTGGTGCAGTGGATCCAGGAACTCAACCATATTCAGAAAATGGAGGCATTGGTGGCATTGGACTCCTCTGACCCCTCAAAACTTACTGCTGTTTGGCTGCTGTGGGTTCTTTCTTTCTTTCTTTCTTTCTTTCTTTCTTTCTTTCTTTCTTTCTTTCTTTCTTTCTTTCTTTCTTTCTCTCCCCTTCTCCCCATCCTTTGTTTTCTGTGTTTTCCTATTACCCTCATTCCTTCCTTGCTCTTGTTATCTTGTTTCCATTCCTTCACCTCTAACCTTGTCCTCCAATTCTGAGTGTTGTATGCTTGATGAGAGCTTGGTCTGATCATTAGTGCTCACCCCATCCTCTCTACCAGGGCCCCCACCTCAGATGTTTCTTCCAACAAGTTTACACTGGGATATTAGAGTTGTTTTATTTTTATGCTTCTTATTGTCTTACAAGACAAGCTTGTTGATGTGCCTTATGTGGGCCCATGTTGGCCATATGTGATTTTGATATTTTGAAGACACTCATGTCATCTTTTTTTTTTTGTTGTTATACCCTGTTTATTTTTTAAAATCATTTTCAATAAACATTGATTAAACATAAATAAAGGGCAGCACAAAAAACAAGGAAAATAGGCAATAGGAAAATAAATGTGCCCCAGTGTGTGAGAAATACTGTGTAATTTAATTATTGCTTTTTGTTGGATTATTCTTGACATTTTATATATTGTTTCTTCTTTGGCCCAGAATGTTATTGTTTTAGTATGTGTGAAACACATGAATTGTTTAATGCTTATATATGTGACCTTCAACATAAAAAGGATAGTCACAACACAATAGAGAGCATATTTGTTAATACTGCTATACTGCCAAAAGGTATGAAAGTATGGAATTTTATCAACATGCCACACACACATCTTTGAGGAATATGTCACAGCTACAGAGTCACATATGAAGAATAAATGGTGGAAATCTTTAGTTAAAGGTGTTGTGTAAGACTTAGATATTGATGGGCTATCCTCAATTTAGGTTATCAACAGTGGTGTAACTAGAAATGTCTGGGCCCCAAGGGGAACATTTGACATGGGCCCCCCCCCCCTGAAAAGACCCGCAAGTATAATGATAGCAGTGTTTGTGGGGTTCGCAGGCCCGCTTCCGCAGAAGGGGAAGCTGAGGCAGCCGTGATCAGGAGCGGGGATCGGTAAGTAAATAGGGCCCATTAGCTGCTGGGGTACTCCAGCAGGCAATGGCCTATAAAAAAAAAAATTAAAAAAAATACCGCTGCTACCCCGGTATTTACTCCCCTGGTTATCAATATTAGATTGGTACCTGGCATTCTCATTGATCAGCTGCCATGGCCATCAGAATTGCACAGTGTATGGAGCCAAAAGCAGGCAGCTGTCTGCTTCTGATTCCATACAATGCATAGAGCAGGTACATTTAAAAATGGTAATTTTTATTATGGTCCCTGTAGCATATTTTTTTGCAGACTTTTTTTCTCTAACTGAAAATATGTTTAATACATCTGACAGGAGTTGTTTGTGCAGGATGTGCAAGGAACACATGATCCCTTATTTGTCACATAATAATAATAATTAAGAATATGAATATTTATGAAGATAGAGCCAACATATATTCTGTAGCACTATTTTGAAGTAGCAAATAAGTAATAACAACAAATAAACAATACGATTGAAGGGGGAGGATCTATGGCTACAAGGTTATAATGTAAATGAAATGGGAGGAGTGACACAAGAAGTAAATCTGTTATAGCAGGTGTCAGAAGAAAGTAACCATCACGGGATCAGCGAGGGCTGAGCAGTTTTACAGTGGGTACGGAAAGTATTCAGACCCCTTTAAATTTTTCACTTTTTGTTTCATTGCAGCCATTTGATAAAAGCAAAAAAGTTCATTTTATTTCTCATTAATGTACACTCAACACCGCATCTTGACAGAAAAAAACAGAAATGTAGATATTTTTGCAAATTTATTAAAAAAGAAAAACTGAAATATCACATGGTCATAAGTATTCAGACCCTTTCTTGTGACACTCATATTTAACTCACTGCTGTCCATTTCCTTCTGATCCTCCTTGAGATGGTTCTACTCCTTCATTGAAGTCCAGCTGTGTTTAATTAAACTGATTGGACTTGATTAGGAAAGGCACACACCTGTCTATATAAGACCTCACAGTGCATATCAGAGCAAATGAGAATCATGAGGTCAAAGGAACTGCCTAAGGAGCTCAGAGACAGAATTGTAGCAAGGAACAGATCTGGCCAAAGTTATAAAAGACTTTCTGCAGCACTCAAGGTTCTTAGGAGCACAGTGGCCTCCATAATCCTCAAATGGAAGAAGTTTGGGACAAACAGAACTCTTCCTAGACCTGGCCGTCCAGCCAAACTGAGCAATCGTGGGAGAAGAGCCTTGGTGAGAGAGGTAAAGAAGAACTCAAAGATCACTGTGGCTGAGCTCCAGAGATGCAGTAGGGAGATGGGAGAAAGTTCCACAAAGTCAACTATCACTGCAGCCTTCCACCAGTCAGGGCTTTATGGCCCGAAGGAAGCCTCTCCTCATTGCAAGACATATGAAAGCCCGCATAGAGTTTGCCAAAAAACACATGAAGGACTCCCAGACTATGAGAAATAAGATTCTCTATTCTGATGAGACGAAGATTGAACTTTTTGGCGTTAATTCTAAGTGGTATATGTGGAGAAAACCAGGCACTGCTCATCACCTGCCCAATACAATCCCAACAGTGAAAGATGGTGGTGGCAGCATTATCCTATGGCGGTGTTTTTCAGCTGCAGGGACAGGACGACTGGTTGCAATTGAAGGAAAGATGAATGTGGCCAAGTACAGAGATATCCTGGAAGAAAACCTCTTGCAGAGTGCTCTGGACCTCAGACTGGGCTGTGGTTCACCTTCCAACAAGACAATGACCCTAAACACACAGCTAAAATAACAAAGGAGTGGCTTCGGAACAACTCTGTGACCATTCTTGACTGGCCTAGCCAGAGCCTTGACCTCAACCCAATTGAGCATCTCTGGAGAGACCTGAAAATGGCTGTCCACCAACTTTCACCATCCAACCTGATGAAACTGGAGAGGATCTGCAAGGAAGAATGGCAGAGGATCCCCAAATCCAGATGTGAAAAACTTGTTGCATCATTCCCAAGAAGACTCATGGCTGTACTAGCTCAAAAGGGTGCTTCTACTCAATACTGAGCAAAGGGTCTTGAATACTTATGACCATGTGATATTTCAGTTTTTCTTTTTTAATAAATAAATTATCTACATTTCTGTTTTTTTTTCTGTCAAGATGGGGTGCTGAGTGTACATTAATGAGAAATAAAATGAACTTTTTTACTTTTAGCAAATGACTGCAATGAAACAAAGAGGGAAAAATTTAAAGGGGTCCGAATACTTTTCATACCAACTGTATATATAGTGTAATTATGTTCTGTACATGTTATCTATGAGTCATTGTGTTGAATGTTGTTATGCCCTCTCTTTACTTTCAGGATTTCCATATGTAAATATTTGCAATCATTCAGATCAGTATTGCTCAGTTAAGCCTGTGGACAAACTTTGTAACATTTTGAAGAAGAAAAAAAAAAGAGAAGACATGAAGCACACATTCCAATATTATACATTGATCTATGCTTCTCAGCAAAACCTACAAAAATGAACACAAAGTTCTGAGTATACATATTGATCAAGGTGTATAAGCCCATGGCAACCTCTGTATACTCTGGGTGCAGTGCTGCATTGAGACAACCACCACCACACTTCAGCGCCCACAAGGGGAGCGACTCTGCAGCCCAACAGCACCCAGGCTCTGGGTCACACCACTCTTTAGGCTCATCATTACAAGAACAGCAAGCACCATGCAGAACCAGTGGTGTAACGATCGTAGTCGCAGGGGGTGCTACCGCGACCAGGCCCGGAGGGGTACGGGGCCCGTGGCCAGCTGGAAATGGCCGGGGCCCCGGACTACCATGATAGTGGTCGGGGAAAGCCTGGTTCCCTGACCACTATACCTATTGTTAATGGAAAGGGGTCGGGCCCCTTTCCATTAGATGCCAGCCCAAGGGAGGTAACAAAAAATAAAAAAAAATACTTAAACTTACCTGTCCTGGGCTCAGCATCCTCTCCGACACTTTTCTGGCCTCACTGCTGGGGCCTGTGATTAGGCCCCAGTGGTCACATGGGGCACACTGGCGTAATGACATAATCGCGCCCCACGTGACCGCTGAAGTCCAATCACAGGCCCCAGTGGTGACGTCTGGGGCACGGGACGTGCGGACCATGGAAGATGGGAAAGACAGCAGGACGGAGCGAGAATGCCCCAGAGAGGTAAGACAAGGTGAGTATAAGTGTTTGTTATTTTTAATCACTTCTCCTGGGCACGCCTGTGTGGGGGACACTGTGAGCATATAATACTGTGTGGGGGCCACCGTGAGCATATAATACTGTGTGGGGGTCACTGTGGGAATATAATACTGTGTGGGGGCCATTGTAGGCATATAATACTGTGTGGGGGCCACTGTGAGACTATAATATTGTGTGGGGGCCACTGTGAGCATGTAATACTGTGTAGGAGTGACTGTGGGCATATAATGCTGTGTGGGGGCCACTGCGGAGCATATAATGCTGTGTGGGGGCCACTGCGAAGCATATAATGCTGTGTTGAGGCCGCTGCGGAGCATATAATGCTGTGTTGGGGCCACTGCGGAGCATATAATGCTGCATGGATGCCACTGCGGAGCATATAATGCTGTGTGGGGACCACTGTGAAACAAATAATGCTGTGTGGGGCCACTGTGGAGCATATTATACTGTGTAGGGGCCACTGTGGAGCATATTATATTGTCCCAGTATTGTTTACATGCTAGGTGCTGCGCTGCTCACTCACCGTATTCTTGATAACTGCAGTTGTGGCTACTAAAGCTGTATCTCTTTCAAGTATCTGCGATATCGCTGCAGCAGCCGTAACCGTCACTATCAAGAATTATCTCTAGGGAGGGGATAGGGGGCCCCGGCCAAAAGTTTGCACCGGGGCCCACAAGACCTTACTTGCACCACTGCGTACTGTAATTGATACGGGACAGCATGTCGCTGGGAGGCAGGGACTCTTAACATCATTGATAACTATACTGCTAGGAGTCCCGCTCCCAGTACGAAGTTCAAGCCGGTAAATCTGGCTAACACACGGACCGTGTTTCACCGTGGTCATGTGCTGCTACCCTTAGAGGATTGAGAGCTAGTAGGTGAATCCCCTGCTAATTAAAATCACCTGGGTCGAATGGGAGGAATGCCACTACCAGGGCAAAACAAAAAAATGAGCAGACAGAATTGCTATGCAATATTTTGAAGAAAAAAAGAGACAGACATGGACAGCACATATCAATATTACATACAATGATCTATGCTTCTGAGCAAAAGCTACAAAAGTAAACACGAGGTTGTTATTTTACATATTGATCAAACTGTATAAGCCCACTAGCCACTTCATAGCGACCTCTGAACAAGTATGAACAAGTTTTGTACTCACTGACATAAACTGTAATTAAGGGTGGGTTCACACCTGCGCTTGAGTCCGTCCGCTGCCAATCCGAGTGAAAATCTCGGGAAACAGGATAGGCATTGGATACCGACAGGTTAGCGATGCATTGTTTAAAAACCCATTCATTTGAATAGGTTTTTAAAGTAATGCACGGGTGTGCGCTTACACCCTCTGCGCTGCAAAGCCGTTTTTTTTCGTTGGACACGAAGTCCTGCATGTCCGACTTTGTTTTCGACAAAAAAAAAAAAGGATTCGCAGCGCAGAGGGTGTAAGCGCACACCTGCGCATTGCTTTAAAAACCCATTCAAATGAATGGGTTTTTAACCAAAGCATTGCTAACCTGTCGGTATCCGATGCCGATCCCGTTCCCCGAGATTTTCACTCGGATTGGCAGCGGACGAACTCAAGCACAGGTGTGAACCCACCCTTAACAGATTGTGATTGTATAATGTCATTTTTTTTTCATCAGTTTTTGCATGCTGTACTATTCTTACTTATTAGAAATGACGACTAAGGCCTGGTTCACATCTGCATTTGGGTTTCTGTTCGGGAAGTCCGCTTGGGACCCCCCGAACGGAAACCTATATGTATAAAAAAGCGGTTTACTTGGGAAACCCGCGGACCCCATAGACTATAATGGGGTCTGTGTGGTTTCCGCACGATGCAAGCGCATGTTTCCGCATGTTTCATCCCCAAGCAGACTCCCTGAACGAAAACCCAAACACAGATGTGATCTGGGCCTAAATCTGGACCCACTTTTCCAGTTTGTGAAAAGCAGATCAACTTTTTTTTTGTTTCTTTTATTTTCTATACTTTTTATGTCTCGGGTTCCGTAACACATGGATGTCATCCATTTTTTTTAACGGACCCATAGACTTTCAATAGTGTGATGCATCTGTGATTACATGGTATTACAACGAAGCCCCTACAGCATTTTCCAGACATTTCTTCAACCTAGCATTGATTTAAGTGTGCAACATATTTTTTAACAAGCTGTACATGCTGTTGATGAATAGAATACCGAGCATAGTTTTCATATCTAAAAGCATCTTACTTTTTGTTTTAGAACACAGCTGCTTATGTAGTGAATTCCCCCAATTACTTCATATGTATTTATCACTGACTTCAAGCAGCAGTATATTTTCTCATGCAGGGAACTCCCTTTAGTGATTGCTGCTGGTATACAGAAATGTATTTATTGTATGGCTGTGTGAAGATAAGCTAGGGATTCAGAGCTCTGTAGCAGAAAATCAAAGCTCTATAAACAACTCTACACCTGTTAGGATTAAATTACATTACCCTAGACTCACATCACTAAATAATAACCATATATTGCAATTATTAATCACTTAACCTCTCTAGATCTTCTGCCATCTGACCTGTAGTTTACACCATAATGGCCCAAACCAGACAACCAAAACCACAGGCTTTCTAACGTATCTGCAGTTCATTGAAGCACAGACTGGTTTACACCGAGCTCAAAACACAAATAAGAACAGCCTGCTTGCTGTTTTCTTGTCATTTTTTAGACTTTGTCCTCTTTATTCAGTTATTGCAGAGGTCCATATAGAGACACAGAATAATGAAGTACATCTCTCATATAGATCCTCTGTCAAGCAATGTTTTAGGGGAAACATACCTCCTTCCTCATAATACCACTGTAATGAGATTAAGTGCTAAACCACTCTATACCATCAGGAGTATGACAGGAATACTATCAGTCACAGATGTCTGATATATTTGCTGCAGATTTACACATCTTGCCAAGCATCTGCATCACAACTGGCATTAGCAACTACTGAAAAATCACTTGCCATGGATTTCAAGACACTCAGTCATTAAAGTGATTATCCAGGGATTAATAAAGCTTTCCAGTGCCTTCCCTGGACTGGTTATGCTTTATTATTTATATACAACTACATCTGGACTCTGTTTATTACTTTGCAGAGGGAAGCAGGGGACCCAGAAATCTTGTTCCTCCGACTCTTGGTCACATGACCAAGTCCATTTTATTCAATGGACTTGTAGACTGAACAGAGTGGAGTCGATGATGTCAGTGAGAGTCGGAGCAGCAGCAGGGGCAACAGATGTACAAGAGTTCTGGCCTCTCGCTCCCCCAAAGCTTTGTTTATTACAGCTTTGGGGGACTGGGGTGTGTATTAGTAATATAGCTTGACCATTGCAGGGAATGCACTAGTAAGCCTCATTACTTCCCAGATAACCCCTTTAAACTGTGTGTCAAGGGTGCATAGTCTAAAACGTTTTGTGGGTAGTTCATTATCTGCAATACATCGATATAGAGAATACTGTGTAGTATGTACTAGAAAGCTTTGTATAGAACAGACACATTCAGTTTCGATATTTCACACGCTGCCTCTTCTACATAGTTTATCAATTTGCATCTAATAATATGTAAACAGTTCCCTTTTATGTCCTGTATGTTGTAAAAATATCACAGGAAATAAACTGAGACCTGGATTTTTTGCACTGTAATTATTAAAAAGGGATTACCATAAATGAGAATGCATAATATTGGCAGTTAGTGCCTAACACCTGCTTAGTATTTATTTATCTGTCTGTCTGTGCCAATCCATTAGATAAGGTCAGTGATACTTGTCCCAGTGAGGTTTCATTTGCAAAGGTTTAGGTAAAATTGAATAGCAGAGAGATTATAAACACAGCAGAGCTTGGTTTTATCTGAGTTTCCACCTGCTAGAGATTCACTTTTTTCCCAACGCTGGTGAAGCCTCTCAGGTTTCATAGATTAGCAGCTGGCAATAGCAAGATAACATACATAGTGCCATCTGTAATGTATAAAATGAGTTTTGTTAATATGAAAATATATAGTAATTGGAAGACATCTGAAGGGGATTCACATCAATTAAAATGTATCATCTGAAAAAGAAAGGAGAAGTGAAACAATAAATTTACAATGTCAGCAAACTTGTAGGACAGCTTTTTGGGCATAAAAATCATTTAAGGTAGTGAAAGCAGACTGCTGCTGATCACAGACCTTTTTTTTTTTTTTTTTTAAACATAATCTACTTGGGATGACAGTTTAAATAGGGAGATCAGTGTCGGACTGGGATACCTAGGGCTCGCCAGTGGAATTGTTTCTAGGGGCCCACTGCCAGGACCCCTGCAGATCAGCTGTACTGACATAGCGCAGCTACAGGAAATAACAATGCCATACTGCTCACCCACCATACGATGTGCACCACTGTACTACCTAAACCCACCTCTACACTATGTATGGCAAGCGAGCAGCAAGGCTCCTGGAATTGTTAACATTAACATGGCCCATACAACTATAGCAGGGGTTGGCAACCCCCGACACGCGTGCCAAGAGTGGCACGTGAGGCTTATTTCCCTGGCACGGGCAGCTTGAGTCCTCACCCAGCAGTTTCGATCGGACCAAACACAGCCGAAATGAAACTGCTATTATACTGGGGGGTCTCTTCAAACCCCAGAGTATAATAAGCGGAGGCTCAGGAGAAGTGAAGAAACATAAAAAGCAATGTTACTCACCTTCCCTGCGCTTTGCGGCAGCTCTGTGCTCTGCAAGCGCTTCTGCCTGAAGTAACAGACCGCTGACAGCGCCTCAGGGGTCACGTCCAACGTCATTACGCAGAAGCGCCCAAAGAGAACAGAGCCGCTGCGGAGCACAGGCAAGGCGAGTAACATTGTATTTTATGTTTGTTACCTCTCTTGGCCCTCCACTTATTATACTCTGGGGTCTGAAGAAACCCCCCGGATAATAATAGCTAGTGAGTGGCGAAAATTATAAATTATTATAAAAGTTATAATATTATACTATTTGTAGGGGCCACTATGGGACATAATACCGTGTGCAGGGGCCATTATGGGACATATACCGTGTGCAGGGCCGCTATGGGATATAATACTGTGTGCAGGGGCCACTATGGGAAATGTCAACTCAGTTTTACATCAAATTAAAAGTTCCAGTGGCCTAAGAATATAGCTGCATCCAGATACATAGTGTGTTTCCACCATAAGGATGCTGCCATACGGTGCTCCTGGACACATAAATTTACCACTAATTGAAGGGTGCACATGTACTTTCATTGCTTCTAATCGGAAAGTACAGTTGCGTCCCAGGAAATAACAGTAAATGCATGCATCCTAAAGCATCTGGTAGCAGCGCTTCTGTGTTATGGTTTGTGGTATATGACTTTAGTTTAGGGGTCGTTAGACTTACAATTATTGACCGGCACTCCGAGTACCTCATCTTTGATTTTTTAATTAAAATCAGCACGCCTGAACTCAGTGGTGAACCTAGCCTCTTTGCTGCCTGAGGCGGACTATAGAAAGACGCCCCACCCCCCCCCAAAAAAAACCCCCAAAAAACTGAGTTTCCATGCTACTAGTTTAACACACTGTTATCGTCGCACAAGGTACACAATACACAAAGTTATAAAACAGTTTTTAAGAATTCTTCTTCCTGTATTACTTCAGTATCAGATCAACAACACGGCATTAACAATGAAAGTAACTTCACATATCTTCTGCTTGGTGGATGGACGAGCCCACGTGGCCCCCATTCTCTATAATAGGAGCCCCGCAGATACCTGAGTACTGGACTTCGGCTATCTTTGGCACTCCCATTGAAGTGAATGAGAGCCACGCGGGTTCGTCCATCCACCAAGTGACACACCTATATATATGGCTGCAGCCAGGCTGGATTCCCACCTAGTGGGGGGAAAAAACCCAATTCTCAGGCTCAGTGGGGGTCTCAGCAGACAGACCCCCATCACTCAGGTATTTATCCTCTATCATTTAGGTGAATACAGAGCAGTAACATTCTGTGACTTACAGGTGACGTCTCTGACTAATCCTTCACATTTCCTTTCTCTTCCCTCTGTACCGCCATGACCACTTCTTCCAGCTGTGACTTGTCTCTGTAAAGGTTGCAACACAGACATCTTTGGCTCCTCACTTTTCCAGGCACCTGACCCACATTGTCCTCACCTACACAAAGCCCCCATCCTGCTGCTACCCCCAATTATAAAATATATGATATAACCCCCCATAATGAATAATACTCCCAAGTGCATCTTTATATTAATAATGTCCGTGTGTACCCTGTATAAATAGTGCCCCTTATTAATAATATCCCAGGTGTTAACTAATTAAAAGGTTTTCCAGGTCATTAATAAACTAATCAGTAGGGCTCAAAAACCCAGGACCCCTACTGATCAGCTGTTTGAATGAACCGTGGTACCTGTGTAAGCGCCGTGACCGCTTCTCTGTTTACATAGTGTAATTCATCTCATAGTGGCCATGTAATGTAACTGCAGCCTCGTCCTGTACATGTCTACAGTATGTGACAAGGCTACAATTACATCACCCGGTCACTATAAACAGACAGCGTATAATATAAACAGGTGCCATAGCCCATGTTTATAGCGCCCCATTTACACACACTATAATGTTCCACAGCAGCCCCTGCACACAGTATTACACAGTGTTATGGCCCGCAGCGGCCCCTGCACACTGTATTATGCCTCTCAGCGGCCCCTGCACACGGTATTATGCCCCGTATTGGCCACTGCACACGGTATTATGTTCCACAGCAACTCCTGCACACAGTTTTATGCCCCATATTGGCCCCTGCACACGGTATTATGCTCCATATTGGCCCCTGCACACGGTATTATGCTCCACAGTGGCCCCAGAACACGGTATTATGCTCCATAGTGGCCCCTGCATTGGTATTATGCTCTATAGTGGCCCTTGCACTGGTATTATGCTCCATAGTGGCCCCTGCACCCGGTATTATGCTCTATAGTGGCCCCTGCACTTGTATTATGCTCCAGAGTGGCCCCTGCACAGGGTATTATGCTCTACAGTGGTCCCTGCACAGGGTATTATGCCCCATAGTGGCCGACCCATGAACTATTATTATACTCTGGGGTCTTTTCAGACCCCAGAGTATAATGATTGGAGACCCAGGGGAGAATACAAACATAAAAACCAGAGTTACTTACCTATCCTGGACACCGATGCACTCCTTGCAGCTTTCGGCCCTGTTTAATTGCGCACACACGTCACGTGATCAGGCCGGCGACGCGACCTGATGACGTCACCAGAGGCCTCAAGCCTGCTCGGAGTTACATCGGATCGCAGGAGGTGAGTAACACTGGTTTTTATGTTCCCTCACCAACCCTAGGCCTCCGATTATTATACTCCAGGGTCTGAATGGACCCCGGAGTATAATAATAGTAGTATTTGCGGCCCGCGGCCTAACTTACTGATCCCCGCGGCCACTCACAGCGGCATCCACTTCTCTTTCTGCGTCCCATAGCAGAAGGGGAAGTGGGGGCGGCCACGAGCAGACGCAGGGTAGGTAAATAAATAGGCCCTGACCTGCAGGGTATACTCCAACAGGTTACGGCCTATTTATATATATAAAAAAAAAGTTATACTCACCTGCGATGCCTTGATGCAGCCGCTGCCGCCTCCTCTTCTTGTCCGCGACGTCTGTGTCTCAGCGTAGGCGACGTGATGACGCATTGTATCGCCGCCGCGCTGAGATGCGACGTCTTGTAAACCAGCCCAGGACAGGCCCCGCTCAGCTCTGTTTTTTTTTTTTTTTTTTTTAAAGCGGCCTGTCCTGGGCTGGTTTACATGATATAGTAATAATGCCACCCCCCGGACAGTGCCGCCTGAGGAGGTCTCCTCACTTCGCCTCATTAGCGGTGCGCCCCTGCCTGAACTACAGTAGCCACAACACTTACTATCAAGAATATGATAAGTGAGCAGCGCAGCGCCCAACATGGAAACAATACTGGGAGCTGCATGTTCTGGTAAACATCTGATCTGGTAAACATCTGACCTAACAGTCTAAGAGACTAACTGTTTGAAGGGACCGTGGTGCTTTTGCGAGTGCCCTCACCCCTTCGCTATTTACATCACACAGATCGGTTTTATAGTGACCGGGCAATGTAATTATATTCTGTGATTATATCACATATCTACTACAAAATAGATGGGGTGTGATGTAAATAATGAAGGGTCCCCCCACAATGTAATATGCTTCACCGTAGCCCACACACACAGTGTAATATGCTCCACAGTGGCCCCCACACAGTATAATATGCTCCACAGTGACCCCTCACACAGAATAATATGCTCCACAGAGTGACCGCCCCCACCCACACAGTATAATACGCTCCACAATGGTCCCCACCAGGGGCGTAACTACTGTGGTAGCAGCAGTAGCAGCTGCCACAGGGCCCAGGACATTACGGGGCCCCGCGGGCCCCCGATGCTTTTTTTTTTTTTTTTAATAGGCCGTTACCCCAGCAGGTAACTTGCCCTATATACTTACCGATCCCCGGGGTCCCGCTCACGACCGCCTGCGCTTCTGATTCTGCGGAGGAGGCTGTGCACAGTAGTGGGGATCGGTATGTGAGGCCGTGGGCTGAACACCACAATCACTGCTATCATTATACTCCGGGGTCTTTTCAGATCCCGGAGTATAATAATCGGAGGCCCAGGGGAGGTGAGGGAACATAAAAAACAATGTACTTACCTCTCCTGCGCTTCTCCAGGCTTCGGGCCTGTTTGGTGACGTCCACGATGTCATTTTGCGTCGCGACGTCGCCCCGCATCACGGGACGTGGGCCTGGTTCAACATTGAAGGCGGCTGAAGCAGCAGGGAGTGGACCCGAGCGAGGAACAGGTAAGCAACGTTGTTTTTTTATGTTTCTATCCTCCCCTGGGTCTCCGATCATTATACTCTGGGGTCTGAAAAGACTCCAGAGTATAATAATTGTTCATGGGTGGTCCACAATGGGACATATAATAGCGTGTGCAGGGGCCACTATGGGGCAAAATACTCAGTGCAGGGGCCACTATGGGGAATAATAGTGTGTGCAGGGGCCACTATGGGATATAATACTGTGTGCAGGGGCCACTATGGGATATAATACTGTGTACAGGGGTCACTATGGGGAATGATACTTTGTGCAGGGGCCACTATGGGGCATGATACTGTGTGCAGGGGCCACTATGGGACATGATACTGTGTGCAGGGGCCACTATGGGACATGATACTGTGTGCAGGGGCCACTATGGGACATTATACTGTGTGCAGGGGTCACTATGGGACATGATACTGTGTGCAGGGGCCACTATGGGACATGATACTGTGTGCAGGGGCCACTATGGGACATGATACTGTGTGCAGGGGCCACTATGGGGCATGATACTGTGTGCAGGGGCCACTATGGGGCATGATACTGTGTGCAGGGGCCACTATGGGGCATGATACTGTGTGCAGGGGCCACTATGGGGCGAGAAGGGGGGGGGGGGGGGGGGGGGGGGGGGGGGGGGGGGGGGGGGGGGGGGGGGGGGGGGGGGGGGGGGGGGGGGGGGGGGGGGGGGGGGGGGGGGGGGGGGGGGGGGGGGGGGGGGGGGGGGGGGATGTCAAATGTTCGCCTTGAGGCCCAGCCATTCCTAGTTACGCCACTGGTCCCCACACAGTATAATGTAGTGCACAGTGGCCCCCACACAGTACAATATAATGCACAGTGGCCCCCCCACACAGAACAACAAGCTCCACAGTGGTCCCCACATTGTATAATGTGTTCCACATTGGCCCCCACATGGTATAATGTGCTCAACAGTGGCCCCCACTTAGTATAATATGTGCTTTACAGTGGGCTCCCACACATTATAATGTGCTCAACAGTGGCCCCCACACAGTATAATGCGCTCAACAGTGGCCCCCACACAGTATAATGTGCTCAACAGTGACCCCCACACAGTATAATGTGCTCAACAGTGGCCCTCACACAGTATAATGTGCTCAACAGTGGCCCCCACACAGTATAAAATTCTTCGAGGAGTCCCCACTTAAGCTGCTTCAGGCAAACCCCACGAAATTCGACGAATATTTGTGAGGTTCGGCACTCAGATTACTTTTAGTGCTATTATTATACAATGGGGTCGCCTTAGACTCCAGAGTATAATACATGGAGGCCCAGGGGAGGTAATAGAAAATAACAAACACTTATACTCACCTTGCCTCACCTCTCCTGGGCATCCTCGCTTCTTCCGGCTATCTCCTGCATCCTCCTTGGTCTTCTTCTGTGTGCGACTGAAGTCAGGCCCCTCTGACGTCACTGCTGGGGCCTGTGATTGGGCCTCAGTGGTCATGTGGGACGTGCTGACATCATTACGCCAGCAAACCCCACGTGACTGCTGGGGACCAATCATAGGCCCCAGTAGTGACGTTTGGGGTTCATGACCTCATTTACAGTCTGGAAGAGCCCCGAAGAAGATTATGGGAGCCGGTGTCCCAGGAGAGGTAAGTATCAATAATTGTTATATTTAATGGCCTCCCCTGGGCCTCCGATTATTATACTCTGGGGTCTGGGGTGACCCTAGTGTATAATAATAGCAGTATTGGAAAGGGTCCAACATAATGCCGGCCCCTTTCCATTAACAATATGTATAGCGATCAGAGAACCAGGCTTTCCCTGATCACTATTATGGTGCTGCGGGGCCCCGGCCATCTCCAGTGGGCCCCGTAGCACTCTGGCCGCAGTTGCACCCCTTGCGACCACGATCATTACCAGACCTCCACTGCCTATTAAAAAAAGTAGTGGGGGTCCGGTAGGACCCACTAAAGGCACGGGGCCTACTGGGGGATTCACCGATCCCCCGGTGGGCCAGTCCAACCCTGAGGGAGATCATTTGGCAAACACACAATCACACTGTAATTGCTACATTAATATGTACTGTATCTATAAATAGGCCAATTGTTTGCTATATAAAACAATTATTCACAATAATATGAACGATTATGAACATGCTGGGAATCAATGACCAGTATGATTCACCAAACTCTTCTGAAGATTACATGAAAATGGAACAGTAGAATACTTGATGAATGCAGATTTGAATTCATATAATCAATGGGTAACAGTCCTCTGTAACGTCTTCTGTGATGGGTAGCAATCCTCTGTAATGTGTAACTGTCCGCTCTAATGGGTAAGATACCTTTGTAATGTTCTCTGCGATGGTAACAGTCCTCTGAAATGGGTAGCAGACCACTGTAATGTCCTCTGCGATTGGTAGCAGTCCTCTGTAATGGGTAGCAGACCTCTGTAATGTTCTCTTCAATGGGCATCAGTTCTCTGAAATGGGTAACAGACATCTGAAATATCCTCTGTAATGGGTAACAGTCCTCTGTAACTGGTAACAGCCCACTGTAATGTCCTCTGTAATGGGTAACAGTTCTCTGCAATGTCCTCTTTAATGAGTAACAGTCAGTGTCAGACTGAGGATCCTTAGCCCACCAAAATGATTCTGCGCGCCCACTTTCTAACAACCTTTAGAAAATAGACCATAGTATCCATCAAATTTGGGTGTCTTTTGCTGTAACATTATTGTGTTAGAACCAGGGCCCTCAGGAGGATCCTCTAGTACTCTAAGATGTCCCTTGTAATGGGGAAACAATCCTCTACAATGGGTAACAGTATAATGGCATATTCAGATTACTATGAAAATTAATCTCTCACAACAAAAGATCAGGTTGTGAATGTGAACACTGGCAGTAGCTGGTTGTATTATTTAACTCATCTAAATTTAACCAAAACCACTCTTTTTAGTGAGGGTGCCTCTAAAAGTGGCATAATGTGTTGATTAAATAACAAAACCAATATCTACCTTTACTTTCAATGTCACATACAAGTTGGATGCTGTGAAAAAATGATTAATCATAGCTGAGCTATACTGTAGCAGAAAAGAATTACATGCATTTTAGGTAGACAATGTGTACATGCTGAGTTCCCAGTCAGCATGCAAAGCTAAATAAAGGACAAGGCTCCTGTAGTTACATTTATCACATTAAAGGTATTAGCATGTAGTGTATTCTGTTCAGGTTCTGTTACTGAAAGTACATGAAACCTCATAGGACTTTGGTTGGCAGGTGCTTGTAGTAGTTCTATGTGCAGCAGCCAACAACAGAATAATATAGTCAGCTAATGGAGATATCCTTGGTGTAAAAGTACATAACACATGACTGTGAGTCATCAGACAGGCGGGGGGGGGGGGGGGGGGGGGGGGGGGGCCCCCCGGGGGGGGGGGGGGGGGGGCGCGGGGGGGGGGGGGGGCGGGGCGCCGGAGGGGCGGGCGAAAAAAAAAGGGGGGGCCCCCCCCCCAAACACACTTAGTGTGAACAAAAGAAGGGGGGGGGGGGGGCGGGGGCATCCGAACTAACAAAAACAAAAGGAGAGAAAGAAAGAAAGGAGGGAGGGGGGGAGGAAAAAAAAAAAAAAAAAAAAAAAAAACAAAAAAAAAGAGGGGGAGAAAAAAGGGGGACCCGATATAAATTAAAAAAACCAAACCCCCCAACACCCCTACCAAAGGACAAAAGGTTGTAACCCACTGAGCTTCAATCAGTAGCCAGGGATCCAAAGGAAAAGGTATAGGTGGCCATGCAGGCTGTTCTCCTATTTGAATCTCCTCTGAAGAGTGGCACGGTTCATGGCACCACAAAAAACCCAAAACAGAAAAAAAAAAATGTCAACATAGTTGGTCAGGGGGGGGGGAAAAAGAACTAAACCCCCCCCCCCCCCCCCGCCCCGCCCCCCCTGGTTTCAAGTTTGCAGCTACATGATGTAGGTACTACATATGACCACAGTTACGTATGTATTCACAGGGATACAGAGCTGAGCTAAGATAGATGGCATATAAATCCTTTATATTACCTTTATTAAGTCATATACCAACTATATCCATTCATATTAAGCATTTCCTTACTAGACTAGTGTAGGGAACTGCCATTTCTACTAGTATATAATGTATCTGGCTTCTTTGCCCCTGCAGTTTGGCTTCAGAGACCCCAGGCATTCAGTGCAAGTTTTGTTTTGTAAATACAGTGAGTCAGACACATGTGAGGCAGAGCTGCTGGGGGGAGAGATGTGAGCAGAGCTGCTGAGACAGACATGTTATGTCTGGGGGAGTCTAAGAGCCACTTGTTCCTCTTTACTTCACAGTATATAGTTAGGTATGTGTTACCCCCTATATACTCACAGGACCTAGCTAGTAACCGTAGTTAGGGATCCATATATATATATAGTTCAGGGCAGTGATAGGTTAGGCTTCCGAAGGCCAACTAGCTAGTTAGAGGCCCGGTGGCACTAGTAGTTTAGCTGGCAGGTTAAGGACTCAGTGTTAGGGTAGTCAGGCCTGCATCTACTGCCGTCACCGTCGCCCTGTTTGCTGCCTGTGAAGAATCTCACACATCATCATCATCATCTCCTGATCGGCTGTCTGTCATCTCCTGGAAGAATCCGAGGATCCACAGTCATCCACAGGGGCCCCTGCATCTCTTCTGTTGCCTGGAGGTATTGTGCACTGGACTCTTGCTATATATCTATATATATACCCGGGTATATAACCTAAGACGGTTGAGGACTTGCTGGTTGTTGTAGTATTGCTGTGTTCTGAGTATATTTTATGTATGTATTATTACCCTGTTGATTCTTATAAAGCTACTGTTATAACCTTATGTGGTATCTGTATGTATTCTTCAGACTGTGAGATTAGTACAGTGATCCTTGTTAAGGCTACTAACTGTACTTCATGGGTAAGTCCCAGGAAGAGATCCTCCCTGTAATACAGAGGCTCTATCCTGGGTGGAGGCACTGATATATTTCATATATGTTCCCACTCTTCCCTTCAGCGAAGGCTTCAGGTCCCATTATACACACAGGTCAGCGCCAGAGTCTGTTGCGGGAGGGATAATACTCATACCCCCCCCCCAAATAGGGCTACATTTGGAGGCACTGCTGAGATTTAGAAGTGGGAATAGTCATTGATATGGAGAAGCGATATAGCTCAGAGGGGAACCTCCCACTAGCTACTACATGGGATTACCGACCGCCTGTTCCTCCCCTGGTTCAGGTAAAGGAAGAACCCCGCTCAGCCAGTTACCCCCCCAGTATGGCCGTCGCTAGCAGTTCCTCTAGTGACAGTGCTATTAGCACTTTAGCCAGGCTGACTGAAATGTTAGCTCAGGGCCTGCAGGCCACTCACTACAAGAAACTAAAAGTATTCTCTGGTAATGTCCCAGTACCACAAGGGGAGGAAAACTTTGAGATATGGAAAGAACATACTCTCCAATGCCTGAAGGAATGGTCTTGCTCTGAAGAAGGCAAGCGGCAGCGTATCAGTGAAAGTTTACGGTCTCCTGCTGCAGAATTGATCCGCTTGTACAGAGACTCTCATGAAGGAGTGAGTGCATTGGACTATATACAAGTACTGTCTGATCACTTTGAGCCATACTATGACCTTGCCCAGATGGTTGCTGATTACCGAATGGTTCGTCAAAAAGAAGGGGAAAATGTCTCTACTTTTATTAACCGTTTACAGCTACTTCTTTCACGTCTGGTGTACCACGCAGCTATATCTACTTCAGAGGTAGACGCTATGAGAACCAGTCAGTTGGTGAGAGGGTTACAACCTCATCATCCTCTTGCTCAAGTACTCAAGGTCTTACTATCTGATAGAGTCCTTCCATTTCCTGACTTAATGAAGTTAGTGAAGAAACAAGAAGCTGACATTAGTTTTAGTACCCCTAAGAAAGCGAAAAGCATCTCTAAAGAAGATGTTGTTCCTAATTCAAACAAGGACAAACCAGCGGAGCGGTCAGAACTTAGACAGTCCGCCACTCCACCCACTGCCACTCAACGGAGGAAGGATGCTAGAACCTGTTATAAATGTGGTCAGACGGGCCATACTGCCAGACAGTGTACGGAGGACAGTGAGGGATTGGGACACAGTGCTGTCTTCTCTATTCAGAATCAAAGACACCAAAGGAAGGCGGGCCGAGTAAATACCAGAGGCGCTATCGCGGGCTCCAGGTCCGTTGTCAAAGTCACTGTCAATGATCATGCCGCTCCTGCCCTGTTTGATACAGGATCTCAAGTGACCCTGATTTATCGCTCGTTCTACCAAAAGTATCTGAGGGATATACCTCTTCAGTCTACAGGACAAATGAAATTGTGGGGGCTTAATTCAGGATCATATCCTGTAGATGGCAGCCTACAAGTAGTTATAGCTGTCCCTGAATTAGAAGATCAGAGTGTCGCTCCCATGAAGATTACGGCTCTTGTCTGTCCTGATACAGGGGATTCTTGTGCAGCTCCTGTGATACTTGGCACTAATTGTCCCGCAGTGCATTATGCTTTTCAGAAGTTTCTTGGAAGAGATTGGAACCCTGCAGCTCAGCCGGTGAATATATCTTCTGATCTTAGAGAACTCTGTGATGCCCTGTCTACTGGCTATCGACATGGAATGGTATATCATATCGGTGAGAGAACCGTGGAAGTTCCTGCCGGCGGGGAGAGAGTTCTGAGAGTAGCCTCCAGCATTGCTCCCGATTTGCTTGAAGGGGGGAGTTATGTCCTTATGGAAACCCCTGAAGAAATGATTAACCAGAATGGCTGGATGGTGATCCCAGAGAGAAAGGACTGGAGAAATAAAGTGGAGTTATCTACCTGTGTGACAGTGAGGAACTGTTCACCGCATCCGATTGTAATTGGACCATACCAGAATGTGGCCCACTGCTACCCTGTGCTTGGAGTAAATCCATACGCTGAAGTGTGCAGGATTCAAATCCGAGATGCAATCCCTAATCTCAATCTTGACTTGAGTGATCCACATTTACCAGAGGCCTGGAATCAGCGACTGACACAGAAGTTGTCTGAATTATCGGAAGTGTTCTCCATGGATGATATGGATGTAGGTTGTGCTAAAAGTGCTCAACACACTTTCCGATTGACCGATTCTACTCCCTTCCGGGAGCGACCACGGAGAGTTGCTCCAAAGGATGTTGATGAGTTAAGACAGACTCTACAGCAAATGAAAGGTCAGGGGATCATTGTGGACAGTAAGAGCCCCTATGCCTCACCTATTGTGGTGGTAAGAAAAAAATCTGGAGCAATTCGCCTATGTGTGGATTACAGAACTCTGAACCGGAGAACCTTACCTGATCAGTATACACTGCCGAGAATTGAAGAAGCTCTGGAAGCTCTGAATGGAAACTGTTGGTTCACAGTGCTGGACCTAAGATCGGGATACTATCAAGTCCCAATGGCACCTGAGGATCAGGAAAAGACAGCCTTCATATGCCCCTTGGGTTTCTTTCAGTTCACTCGTATGCCGCAAGGTACAAAAGGTGCGCCAGCAACGTTCCAAAGGTTGATGGAAAGAGTGTTAGGTGATTTAGTGCCCCGGGAATGCCTTGTATATCTTGATGACATTATTGTGTTTGGAAAGACGCTGGAAGAACATGAAGAACGACTCATGAGAGTACTCCATCGCTTAAAAGAAGAGGGGCTGAAGTTGTCGGCTGACAAATGCAAATTTTGTAGATCTTCGGTCACTTATGTAGGTCATATTGTTTCTGCTGAAGGAGTTGCTACCGATCCTGGTAAGATTGAAGCTGTGGTGAATTGGCCCGACCGCAAAATATTACGGAGTTGCAATCTTTCTTGGGGTTTTGTGGATTCTATCGACGATTTGTGGAAGGATATTCAAAAATTGCTCGAGCCCTCCTCGACCTGTTGAAGAGTGATGCAGGAGATCCGGGAAAGAAGAAAGGGTCTTCCAAAAGCCTTTTTGGCGATAGGTGGACTGCGGATTGTGAAGAAGCATTTAAGTTGTTGAAGAAGAAATTGACAGAAGCTCCCGTTCTGGCTTATGCTGATGCACAGAAGCCATATGTGCTACATGTAGATGCCAGCTTTGAAGGATTAGGTGGCGTGCTGCACCAAGAATACCCGGCCGGGTTACGGCCCATAGCTTTCATAAGTCGAAGTCTTTCTCCCAGCGAGAAAAATTATCCAGTACATAAATTGGAGTTTTTGGCGCTCAAGTGGGCCATTGTTGATAAATTACATGACTATTTATACGGAGCCACGTTTGAAGTAAGAACAGACAACAATCCACTGACATACGTTTTGTCAACCGCTAAGCTCGATGCTACAGGACATCGCTGGTTGGCAGGTTTATCCAACTACCAATTCACACTCAAGTATAAATCGGGGCCTAAGAACATTGGGGCAGATGCTCTATCAAGACGGCCTGGATTACCTAGTCCGGAAGTAGTGGATGAATGGGAAGAAGTGCCAAGTCCTGGAGTAGGAGCTTTGTGTGCCATGGCTGCTGTAGTTGAAGACCGAGTAGCCTTTTCTGAAACTCGGCTTATTGACTCTATTGGGGGAGGTCCCGAAGCTGTACCAGACATGTTTGCCTACCCTGCCGCTTTAGGATCCTTTGAGAGTTGTTCTATACCTTCAAAGCGAATGATCTGGAGTCAAAAGACTGATCCTTTAATTGGACCTCTTTATCAAGCAGTGAGTTCTCAAGACAGAGAAATGTTAAAGACATCCCTACCCTCTGAATGCAGTCAACTTCTACGAGATTGGGAGAAGTTTGAAATAGACAATGGCCTACTTTATCGTGTGGTGCTGTATCATGATCACCCTGGAAGGCGCCAACTAGTTATTCCAAGCTGCTTTCAGAAGATGATTTTCCGAAGTCTGCATGATTATCATGGTCATTTGGGACCTGAGAAGACTTATGGCCTAATACAAGACCGATTCTACTGGCCCAAAATGAGAGATACCGTGACTCGTCTGTGTAGGTGCTGTCGCAGATGTTTGCAGAGGAAGACTGTCCCGGTTCGAGCGGCCTTCATGGGACACTTGAAGAGTTCGGGCCCCATGGATCTTGTCTGCATAGACTTCCTTTGTATTGACAACGACTCCAGAGGATTTGGAAATGTATTGGTGGTGACTGATCACTTCACACGATATGCTCAAGCCTTTCCGACTAAGGATCAAAAAGCAGTCACTGTTGCAAGAGTGCTTTGGGAAAAGTATTTTATCCATTATGGCTTACCACACCGGTTGCATTCTGATCAAGGCCGGGATTTTGAGAGTAACCTGATCAAAGAGTTACTTCAGTTGTTGAACATCCGCAAAAGTCGGACGACGCCTTACCATCCAGAGGGAGATACCCTTCCTGAAAGATTTAACAGGACTTTACTTGATATGCTTGGTACCTTACGAATTGAGGATAAGCGATCCTGGAGTCGAAAAGTGGAGGCTATGGTGCATGCCTATAATAGTACAAGGCACGAGAGCACAGGATATTCACCATACTTTCTGATGTTTGGAAGAGAGCCTAGGCTACCTATTGACATCTTGTTGGGAGTCTCTACCGATGGTATCAGTCATCGAGATCATTACCGATACGTGGCACGTTTGAAAGAAACGCTTAAGAGTGCTTATCAGCTGGCTGAGGAAAATGCGGCCAAAGTGAATGAAGGAAATAAAAGGAGATTTGATCTTCGAGTAAGATACCGAGAATTGAACCCTGGGGACCATGTTCTGCTACGGAATTTGGGAGCATCTGCAAAACATAAGCTGGCTGATCGATGGCGGAGTGAACTCTTTACAGTGGTAGATCGGTTGCCTGGAATACCAGTCTACAAGATAAAAGGACGGGACGGGAGGATCAGGACTTGGCATAGAAATCATTTGTTGCCTGTACCTCAGATTGATGGTATGGATATCTCCAATGATGGCTCGGCCTGCGATTCTCCACAGTCCTTAGCCGATATTCCACCTGAGCTTCCTGAAACTCCTGAGAGTGATTGGACTGTGGCTCCTGAAGTTCCTAGATCACCAGTATCTTCTCCTTCAGGGAGACCTATGAACCCTCAAACTCCAGAATTCGTACCTAGATCTGTGTCTACAGATGAGCAGGGATCTAGCTCTCCTACGCCACCAGCACCATCCCCTCCCATGGCAGACAACCCTAGTTTAGGGTCTGGACATGCTAGTTTACCTCAGAGAGAGGTACGGAGAGGAGAGAGAATTAGACACCCTCCACCTATGCTGACATATGATAGTTTGGGGGACCCCAGATTTACTACTCAGCCTCATTTATACCATGCTTGGGTGGGTGCAGTGTCCACTTTGGTCAATATGTTACCAATTTTCGCTCCTGCTGGCATGTATACCTATTAACCTGTTGTGACTCTGTAAATGCAAAAGCAACCATATTGATATTGTCATTGGTAATGTTGACTGTATACTATGACTTTGTATGTCTTTGACGTGACGTAAAGATTTCACCAGAGGGAGAGTGTAGGGAACTGCCATTTCTACTAGTATATAATGTATCTGGCTTCTTTGCCCCTGCAGTTTGGCTTCAGAGACCCCAGGCATTTAGTGCAAGTTTTGTTTTGTAAATACAGTGAGTCAGACACATGTGAGGCAGAGCTGCTGGGGGGAGAGATGTGAGCAGAGCTGCTGAGACAGACATGTTATGTCTGGGGGAGTCTAAGAGCCACTTGTTCCTCTTTACTTCACAGTATATAGTTAGGTATGTGTTACCCCCTATATACTCACAGGACCTAGCTAGTAACCGTAGTTAGGGATCCATATATATATACAGTTCAGGGCAGTGATAGGTTAGGCTTCCGAAGGCCAACTAGCTAGTTAGAGGCCCGGTGGCACTAGTAGTTTAGCTGGCAGGTTAAGGACTCAGTGTTAGGGTAGTCAGGCCTGCATCTACTGCCGTCACCGTCGCCCTGTTTGCTGCCTGTGAAGAATCTCACCATCATCATCATCATCTCCTGATCGGCTGTCTGTCATCTCCTGGAAGAATCCGAGGATCCACAATCATCCACAGGGGCCCCTGCATCTCTTCTGTTGCCTGGAGGTATTGTGCACTGGACTCTTGCTATATATCTATATATATACCCGGGTATATAACCTAAGACGGTTGAGGACTTGCTGGTTGTTGTAGTATTGCTGTGTTCTGAGTATATTTTATGTATGTATTATTACCCTGTTGATTCTTATAAAGCTACTGTTATAACCTTATGTGGTATCTGTATGTATTCTTCAGACTGTGAGATTAGTACAGTGATCCTTGTTAAGGCTACTAACTGTACTTCATGGGTAAGTCCCAGGAAGAGATCCTCCCTGTAATACAGAGGCTCTATCCTGGGTGGAGGCACTGATATATTTCATATATGTTCCCACTCTTCCCTTCAGCGAAGGCTTCAGGTCCCATTATACACACAGGTCAGCGCCAGAGTCTGTTGCGGGAGGGATAATACTCATACCCCCCCCCCAAATAGGGCTACACTAGACTCATAAATATAACAGAAATGAAAATATTTCCCACTTTACCTATAATTTGGGACAAACATGCCTTTGCCATAATAAAGTTTTCCATGCCCTGTCTGAATGCTGTAACCTCACTTAAAGGAGTTGTCCCACATCTGAATATATTGCATTATACTACATTATATGATTAAATAGTACATTTTTCTGTTAGCTCACTCCAAACCATTCCTATATACTGTGTAGCCCTATTTGGGGGGGGGGGGGGTATGAGTATTATCCCTCCCGCAACAGACTCTGGCGCTGACCTGTGTGTATAATGGGACCTGAAGCCTTCGCTGAAGGGAAGAGTGGGAACATATATGAAATATATCAGTGCCTCCACCCAGGATAGAGCCTCTGTATTACAGGGAGGATCTCTTCCTGGGACTTACCCATGAAGTACAGTTAGTAGCCTTAACAAGGATCACTGTACTAATCTCACAGTCTGAAGAATACATACAGATACCGCAAAGAAAAAAATGGAAAAGCAAATGGAAAAAAAAGACATAAGGGGGATCTGGGAGGGGCTTAAGTCAATTTCGGGTCATAAACAGTCTGTCTGCCAGATTGAGGCAGATGTTAATTGGCTTAATGAACTAAACCTATTCTTCAACAGATTTGATCACACACCAGCTCCTCCCACCCCAGTATGTCCTTCAGCTTCCCCCACCACAATGACTTCTCCCCATGCGGCCACTTCCCAACAGACCAGAAAATCCAGAAATCCGTCTTTATCTGGCCACAGTCTGACCTTCACACGGGCCCAGGTGAGGAAGGAGATGAAAAAGATCAAGGCGAGGAAAGCCGCAGGGCCAGATGACATCAGTGCAAGGCTAATTAAGACTTGCGGGGACCAGCTGTGTGGTATAATTACATATATGTATAATATGAGCCTGAGGCAGGAAATAGTCCCTGAATTATGGAAATCTTCTTGTGTGGTACCAGTTCCAAAGAAACCCCACCCTATGGACCTCAACGACTACAGACCTGTAGCACTGACATCCCACCTGATGAAGATCTTGGAGAGATTGGTTCTCACACATCTCCACCCTCTAGTGAGCCCCGCTATGGACCCCCTCCAGTTTGCTTATCGGCCGGGCATTGGGGTAGATGATGCCATCATCCATCTTCTGCACAGGGCTCTGTCTCACCTGGAGAAACCAGGGAACACAGTGAGAATAATGTTCTTTGACTTCTCCAGTGCTTTTAACACCATACAGCCCAGGTTATTGAGGGACAAGCTGGGCCTTGCTGGAGTGGACCACCACCTCTCCAACTGGATCCTAGACTACCTCACAAATCGACCTCAATACGTGAGAGCCCGAGACTGTGTGTCAGGTACCGTGATCTGTAATACGGGGGCACCTCAGGGTACGGTTCTCGCCCCTTTCCTCTTCACACTGTACACTGCAGATTTTAGGTGCAACTCATCCAGCTGCTACCTACAGAAGTATTCTGACGACTCTGCAATAGTGGGTCTCATCACAGATGATGATGACAGGGAGTACAGAGAACTGAACCAGGACTTTGTGGACTGGTGCCACCGGAACCACCTGAAGATTAACGCGGGGAAGACCAAGGAGATGGTGGTGGACTTCCGCAAAGGCAGAAGCCCTCCTAAACCAGTGGACATCCTGGGGACGGGCATCGAGATTGTGAACACCTATAAGTACCTGGGTTTGCTCCTTAATAATAAGCTGGACTGGGCAGATCATATGGAGGCCCTGTACAGGAAGGGCCACAGCAGGCTCTACCTGCTTAGGAAACTGAGAGCCTTTGGAATCCGGGGGGCACTTCTTAGAACTTTCTTCAACTCGGTAGTGGCATCAGCCATCTTCTTTGGAGTGGCCTGCTGGGGGAGCAGTATATCAACCAGGGACAGAAATAAACTTGACAAGCTGATTAGAAAGGCCAGCTCTGTCCTGGGGAGCCCACTGGACCCAGTGCAGGTGGTGGGTGACAGAAGGATACTGTCCGTGGTGAGCTCAATGCAGAAGAAGAAGTCCCATCCCATGCATGAGACTGTGATCGCGCTGAGCAGTACTGTCAGTGACCGACTGCTCCACCCTAGGTGTGAGAAGGAGCGCTATCGGAAGTCTTTCCTCCCCACCGCGGTTAGGCTGTACAACCAACACCGACCTAAGCGGAGATCATTACACACAGAGAACTGAAATATCTCTCTGCCTGTTAAATCCCCCCCCCCCTCCTCTGCTACGTCCTATCTGTCTGTCTGCTATTAATGTAATGCCTCTCACCTTGGAACATTCCTGTACATGTTGTATTTGTATTTGTATCTGCTTATCTTTGCTGCTGTAACACACTGAATTTCCCCATTGTGGGACTATTAAAGGACTATTATTATTATTATTATTATTATAAGGTTATAACAGTAGCTTTATAAGAATCAACAGGGTAATAATACATACATAAAATATACTCAGAACACAGCAATACTACAACAACCAGCAAGTCCTCAACCGTCTTAGGTTATATACCCGGGTATATATATAGATATATAGCAAGAGTCCAGTGCACAATACCTCCAGGCAACAGAAGAGATGCAGGGGCCCCTGTGGATGACTGTGGATCCTCGGATTCTTCCAGGAGATGACAGACAGCCGATCAGATGATGATGATGGTGAGATTCTTCACAGGCAGCAAACAGGGCGACGGTGACGGCAGTAGATGCAGGCCTGACTACCCTAACACTGAGTCCTTAACCTGCCAGTTAAACTACTAGTGCCACCGGGCCTCTAACTAGCTAGTTGGCCTTCGGAAGCCTAACCTATCACTGCCCTGAACTATATATATATATATGGATCCCTAACTACGGTTACTAGCTAGGTCCTGTGAGTATATAGGGGGTAACACATACCTAACTATATACTGTGAAGTAAAGAGGAACAAGTGGCTCTTAGACTCCCCCAGACATAACATGTCTGTCTCAGCAGCTCTGCTCACATCTCTCCCCCCAGCAGCTCTGCCTCACATGTGTCTGACTCACTATATTTACAAAACAAAACTTGCACTGAATGCCTGGGGTCTCTGAAACCAAACTGCAGGGGCAAAGAAGACAGATACATTATATACTAGTAGAAATGGCAGTTCCCTACACTCTCCCTCTGGTGAAATCTTTACGTCACGTCAAAGACATACAAAGTCATAGTATACAGTCAACATTATCAATGACAATATCAATATGGTTGCTTTTGCATTTACAGAGTCACAACAGGTTAATAGGTATACATGCCAGCAGGAGCGAAAATTGGTAACATATTGACCGAAGTGGACACTGCACCCACCCAAGCATGGTATAAATGAGGCTGAGTAGTAAATCTGGGGTCCCCCAAACTATCATATGTCAGCATAGGTGGAGGGTGTCTAATTCTCTCTCCTCTCCGTACCTCTCTCTGAGGTAAACTAGCATGTCCAGGCCCTAAACTAGGGTTGTCTGCCATGGGAGGGGATGGTGCTGGTGGCGTAGGAGAGCTAGATCCCTGCTCATCTGTAGACACAGATCTAGGTACGAATTCTGGAGTTTGAGGGTTCATAGGTCTCCCTGAAGGAGAAGATACTGGTGATCTAGGAACTTCAGGAGCCACAGTCCAATCACTCTCAGGAGTTTCAGGAAGCTCAGGTGGAATATCGGCTAAGGACTGTGGAGAATCGCAGGCCGAGCCATCATTGGAGATATCCATACCATCAATCTGAGGTACAGGCAACAAATGATTTCTATGCCAAGTCCTGATCCTCCCGTCCCGTCCTTTTATCTTGTAGACTGGTATTCCAGGCAACCAATCTAC